>SJYX01016331.1:316238-402507 GCA_006410675.1 Oreotragus oreotragus | reverse complement strand
CCGCCCCCACCCACTCTCACCCAACCCCCACCTCGGCCCCCAGCCCTGAGAGCTCTCACCGGTTTTCCTGTCTGCACCACGGGGATCTCTGTGGAGTGGCCCCGCTCCAGGGGTGTCCTCACCTCGCAGGGTACTTCCTGGGTCCTCTGAGTGCCCCAGGAGACAGACTCCTTGATGCCGCCCTCTTGGGTTTGTCTATGGAGGACAGAGGCCCACGGGCCATAGAACCTGGCTCCCACCCAGAGCCAGGCTCCATCCTGCCAGGAACCTCCCCCTTGACCCTGTTCTGGGCTAGAAGCATCCCAGAGGGATGAGACCCCTTGAGTGTGGCCACGCCCAAGTGGAGGTACAGCAATAGCCTCACCAGGGGGTACAGGTACAGTGGACCCCCTGCCATGGCTCAGAACGGAGAGGCAGAGGGAAGACCCTCATGTGGGGGCAGCTGGCCTGCACAGGGGCTCACATGTGTGCTGGAAGCACAGATCGTCCACAAGGACAAGCCCGCACGTACACACGCAGAGGCTCCCAGCCTGTGCTGCAGCCCATCAGCCCTGACAACCAGGGCTCATTCCTACTCCTCCGAGCTGAGCCTTTCTACTCTGAGGTCACCTTTGGTGAGACCACTTTTGGAGGCCCTCCCAGCACACACAGCCTACCTGCCTGCCCTCACCCTCTCAGTGTGTTTTAGTATGTCTCCCATACGGACGGCCCAGCATTTGCCTGCGTTTCTGCTTGCTCTTGCGTTCAGTGAAGCATCACATACGTTCTCCGTCACCCAGGCGGAGTGAGCTTGGAGGTGAAGCCTGATGATAACCTCACGAATGACCCGACCCGCCATCGCTGGGATTTCTGAGAACACCCTTCATCTTCCCAGGTTGCAAGCGTTTCCCCTGTGCTGTGCGTCTGGGGCTGCTGCAGCCTCGGGAGAGGCTGACCCCGAGGGGAAGCACAGCCAGGAGGACAGATGCTGGCCCCTAACCCTAGTCACCCCTGAGGCCACACCATGCTGAGGCCAGGCAGGCACTGATACCACCCGTCAGAGGGCTCAGTAAATGCCCCCACTGCCTGGCCCTGGGAGACTGGGCCCTCTCTCACATGCAACAGAAAGGGGTGGTAACTGATCTGTGCAGACATTATAGCCACGGGGAAAGCGGCACTCATTCTCCTGAGCCGAAAGCTCAGCTCAGATCAATCTACAAAGACACTGCCCTACCCCATCCCCTCCGACACACACGTGTACACTCAGAACCCACTGTTTACGTGCGCGAACGGGATCCTAACCAAAATGGAAAAAGGCCACACAGGCAGTCTTCCAGGGCATGTCCCCACCTGTGCTCAGGTTCTCCCGGTGCCCTACGGCATCTCTGCCTCTGGACTCGGGCCTGGCACTACTACCGCCTGCCCCCCATCCCACCAGCTTGGGCCTGGGACGTGACTTGTTTTGGCCAACAGGGCACAGGGAAAGGCCTGAACGCCCACAGCCTGCACTTCCCCTCGGGTTTCTCTCTGGCCTCACAATACAGATGCACCCAGGACCCAAGCCATCCTGACCCAGGACCACTGCCAGGTGGGCTCCCTAAATACGGCAGTTTGTTACTTGGCAGAAGCTACATGGCTACCAGCCCAGGAACCCAGACTCGGCTTCAAAACAAGTGTCCAAAACATACACAGGAGAGGAAGAAGCCGGGAGCCCTCGCCATGCCTGCTGCTGACCTTGCTGCTCTCCAGCAGACGGGTGTGAGGCCCACCCTCGGCCCCTGCCAGTGAGGCCGAGTGCATCTTGTCTGGGCTCAACAAATGAGTTGCTTTGACCAATGGGATATTAGCAGATGTAGGACCCCTGGCCTGGAGGGCAGCTGAGAGAGTCTTGCCCTCTAGTGCAGTTCAGCCTGGCACCACCTTCTGCCCCTCGGCAGAGTCCCATGGTGATTGCTATTCTATATCACTTGGTTTTGGGGTCATTACCGAGAATTACTGAGGGTCAGTACCAAGAGTTACATGATATGGCAGGATCTTACCAATTTGGCTACAAAATGCAGATATCACATGGAGGGACTCTCCTGGTGGTCAAGTGGCTAAGACTCTGAGGTCCCAATGCAGAGGGCCTAAGTTCAATCTCTGGTTGGGGAGCTAGAGCCCACGTGACACAATGAAGAGTCTGTATGCTGCAGCTAAGACCCAATGTGAGCGCGTGCTCCGCCGCCCAGCTGTGTTTGACTCTTGGCAACCCTACGGACTTGGGGATCTTCCCAACCCAGGGATGGAACCCATGTCTCCTGCACTGGCAGGACTCTTCTCCACAGCTCAACACGGGATACCCAAGACCTCGCGCAGCCAAATAATTATATACGCACAAACACAACCAAAATGGAGATCTGAGGGGAAACGTCTCTTAAAGAAAGACGAAAACGCTACATGGCCACTCCCAAACAGTGGTGAGAAGCTGAAGTGGAAACAAAAGCTTCTTAATGGTCTGCAGGCAACAAAGGCCAGTTAGGAAGCAGAGGGGAGCCGTCACCTGACAGAGAGACAGGAGCACACAGCGGGAGGCACAGGCTGGAGCAACAGGCTGTCTCACTCAGGTGCCCCCGCGCTGTGAGAGCACCTGTCTGTCGTTACAGGAGTGAGCTTCAGATCAGCCACAGAACCAGCTCTGGCGGCCGCCTGGACCAGCTGGACCCACAGTAAAGCCACCTGGTGGCAGTGGGTGCGGGTGGGTGGCGATAAGACCCGAGGGCTCCCCGTCCTGGAGCGCTGCCGGAAGGAGCCCCGGGCGCCCCGGATGGACACCGGAGCAGCAGGGGTGAGAGCGGGTGAAGCTCGGGGAGCCCTGCCCTCCTCCCGTCCCCACCCTGCGCCTGCCGGTGGCACTCACACTGCCCCACCGTTGCTGAGGGAGGCCGAGCTCTTCTGCCGAAGGAAAACACGGGCTCCTCGGAGCACAGCCGGCTGAGTCTGCTCCAGCGTGGCCTTCAGCGGGTGGAACAGGGACACGGGGCCCATCTGCAGAAGGACATGGGGAGGGGTCTCTGAGGCCTGGGAGGCACAGTGGACAAGGGCGCCACCATGTTCGGCCACCTGCCTGGACCCCCCAGCACGGGAAGGGGATCCCTAGGCCTGCCCAGAGCCCATCAGGAGCCCTTTCCCATCTGGGCCTGTAAGCGACGTCAGGAGAGTCCTTTCATTCCTTGGAGCCTCAGTTTCCCTTCCTACACAATTCGGGGACTGGACATCATCATCAACTTGGACTGCCTGGCAGAGACCACTAGAGTTGAAGGTTGAGAAGAATTCAGATATTTCGGGGCTGGGGTGTGGACACCAGACACTTCACATGCCAGGGATGAATGTCCTGTAAGCTCTGGACACCAGACAACTTCAGAGATGAGAGTCTGCACGTGCTCGCTCAAGGTCTGGGCTGTGATGAAGTCGTCATCTTTGCAGGATGACCTCTGGGAGACAGACCCCAAACCACCCCACTCAGAGGCGAGTGGGGCCCTCATGACACTGGGCTGTCGGGGGCCCTGCCTGTGTGCCCCTCCCAGATGACCTCAAGTACTCTTCAAAGCAGCAGCACTGCCTGCAGCCTCTGTTTCCAGCCCACATCTCTGCCCTGGACATGACTAGCTCTCCACACGAGGAGCTCCCTAACAGCAACAGGCAACAATCAACGGGAGCACAGACTGGGTGGGGTTTCTGACTTTGGGGGCTGGTGAGGCAGCCACAAGAACCCCTCATCTTCCTTTTCCCGCTGCACTTTCTCCAGGAAGGGGCTGGGTCCCCTTCTGCTGCCAAACAAGAGAAGGGGCCAGAGTCCCAGGGTGACTCGGGGCTCCTGGAAACTGGTACCTGGGCCAGGCCTCCGGGAGCTTGGTGAATCTGGTCTCTCGTGGTTTTGTTCTGTTTGTAGAAGTCGAATATCATCAGAGCTGCGTACACCTTCCCCACCGTCATCTCGTCGGCTGGAGAGCACGACAGGCAAGGGAGGGGATACAGAGAAAGGGGACACGCGGGGAGGCTGGGTAAAGACTCCTGGACCTGAGGACAGGAGCTACACTGATCTTCCCCAGGCCCCGCCATGCTCCATCCAGCAAAGCGCAGCTCAGTTTAACCCCAGACGTCATCCTGGCTGCTCCAACTGTAGGGGTCTCCTTACCATCTCCCTGGATTTTCTGCAGGGAAGGCCCCACACAAAGAGTGTGGGTGACTCTTCTCAATGGAATATGGCCTTGGTATCTCCTCCCACAGACCCTGTGCACCCATCGTGGAGACCAGAGTTTTGGGCTATCAAGGAGGTTGAGCCCTCCTCTCCAAGGTGACTCAACAGTTGCCCTCACCTAGGACTCTCGGCTCTGCCTCTGAGTGGGACATGAAAGGGGGCAGGCAGGGTGAGTTTCTCACCCTACTTACGTTTATGGGGTGGCACCAGTAAGTCCAGGGTCTTCTGGGGCAGATTGGCCCACACAGAGGAAATCTCCTTCCTCAGCTCTGCGTCGCATTGATGCTGCTTTGTGCCAGCTGGGACAGGACAAGGGTGGGGATGGGGGAGGGCTGTTAGGCACCATCCCTTAGCCCCTCAGGGGAGCAGGCAGAGGTGGGTGGGGAGAGACCTCTGATCCTGGAGGAAAGTTGCTGGGCAAGAAGCACTGCCATGAGGGCTGGTCAGACAGCTCCCAGTCAAAATGTGTCTAAAGAGGTGTGGTGCTGAGCGAGGGTGCGTGGGCAAGCAGGAGTGATGGGCAGGAGCGGGGAGGGGAAGGGACGCCTCACTGTTCCAGCCTTTCATTCATCATCCCATTAAATTTACTGAGCACCTACCAAATGACAGGTGCTATTCTAGATGATGGAACAAAATCAGAAGAAATTGCCCTGAGGAGTCACATGATTTATATTTACAATTCAGTAGCAATAAGTTAAAAATCCAGTAAGTTGGATACAGGAGAAGCCAGGAGGGAGGGATGGGAACTGTCAGGAGGGCTGCAGTGCAGACAGTCAGGAGCATGTTCACAGGACCCTGGAGACAGAGGCGGGCAGGGAGCCAGCAGAGCAAGGCCGCGGCAGCAGGAGCAGACGTGCAGGCGGGGCCCTGAGAGAGGGAGCCGCAGAGGGGCGATGTGCTCTGCCCTAACTTTCTTCAAGCATCATGGCCACTAAGGTATGACTATCTATGAGAACATTCTCCTCGTTAGTTCCTCCACTCTGTGAAGTGCACCCAACCGTGGATTCACCACAATTCAAGCAGGAGCATGGCACTCTGCCCAACTCCCTCTGCACCCCTTCAACCCCTTCCAGGGCCCTGGAATCACCAACGTGTTTTCTCTCTCTACTACTTCAAACTCTCAGAACATCATACAGATGGCATCACATAATCTGCTGGCTGTCGAATCTGACCTTCCACCCAGCACGATGTGTCTGAGACCCACCCATGCCAACACGTCAGCGACCTCTTTCTCAGTTGCTGAGAACGGTCTCATCACAAAGAAACACCAGTTTGCTTATCTGTCACCACTTGGTTGACACCTGAGTTGTTTACAGTTTGGGGTGATTATGAATAAAGCTGCAAACATCAGCGTAGAGGTTTGTGTGTATTTTCATGTCATCCCCCTTAGGCATGGGATGGCTGGGCCCCATGATAAAGAACTGTGAAACTCTTCCAAAGCAGCTACACCACTGTGTCCACACTAGGAACGTAAGAATCTGAGTTTTCTGCATTCTCCTCAGTATTTAATATTGTCATTTTTTTCTTTTTTTTCAAAATTGTTTTTGTCATTCAAGTTTGTTTGCTTTCTATGTATAGAGTCAGTTAATAAATCTCATCTCAAAAAGGATGCTGGGATTTTGATTGGGATGACATTGCCTCTACATTGTCATTGGGATGACTGGTCAACAGGAGAACTGACAATACTGAGTCTGCCAGGCTTGAACATGACTTATTTATTAAAGAAGATTCTTTTGGTCAATATTCTGAAATGTGGGGCACACATGCTAGCATATATATTTTTAGAGTTAGCCAGCAATATAGAAATATTCGATGATTTTGGCAGAACATTCTTCAATTTCAATAGCTAGCCTATGGAAATACATAGGCTTGTTTTTATATATTGACCTTGCTATACTCATGTTTCAGTCTTAGTAATTTTTTTTACAGCTTTAAACAACAGAAACACACCATCCCCATTCTTGAGGCCAGAGAATCAAAGTGTGAGTGAGGCGGCGACTGCCCTGAAGGCCTGATGAAGGCCTGATGAAGAAGTGCCTTCCTGTCTCTTTCTTGGGTTCAGTGGCCCCAGCAATGCTTCAGGTGCCTGGGCATGTAGATGCTTCCGTTTCGTTAGCTTTTTATTCTATTCTTTGAGACTTTCTACATAATCATGTCAATCATGAATAGAGGCAATTTTCTTTCATCCTTTCCAATTGGTACACCTCTTGCCTCTTTTTCTTGGCTTGTCACAATGGCTAGACCCTCACGAATGATGTTTCACAGAAATGGTGGCAGCAGACACCCCTGTCTTGCTACTCATCTCAGGGGGCAGAGCCAGGCTTCTTTGTTAAGCACGTCACTAGCTGTAGGTTTGTCACAGATACCCTTGGTTAGACTGCAGAAGTTTGCTTTAGTTTCTAGTTTACTATAGAATTTGTGTATCATAAGTGGACGCTGAGTTTCGTCAAAGCTTCTTCTGCATCTGCTGAGATAATCATGTAGTTTTTCTTCTTTGATATATTAAGTTGTATTGATTGAGCTCAAATTTGCATTTTTCATTCCTGGGATAAATCCTAGTCATCATATTCAGCTTGCTAACACTCACTGAAAATTTTGTTGTCTTCATGAGGAATGTCTATCATTTTTGCTTGTAATGTCTTTGCCTAGTTTTGGTATCAGAGTAATGCTGGCCTCATAAAATAAAATGGAAACTATCTTCTCTTTTTCTATTGTCTAGAGGAGTTTGTATAGAATTATTTCCTCCTTAAATGTTTGGTTGACTTCATCAATGGAGCCAACTGGACCCATGATTTTCTTTCTAAGAAGATCTTTAACTATGAATTTAACTTATTTAATATCAGTATTACTCAGATTATTTCTTTTTTTCAGGTTATCTATTTTTGAAAGAGCCTCATAGTTTGTGTCCAGGAATTTTTCCATTTCATTTAAGTTACTGAAGTGATCCACACAGGGTTGTTCATAAAATTTCCTTGTTATCCATTTAATGTTAGGAGGATGTATAGCAATGCTCCCTCGTCCATCCCTTATATTCGCTATTTTCATCTTCTGTTTTCGTGGTCAGGTGAGAGGCTTGTTAACATTACTGCTTGATTTCTAGCATGACCATTCTGGCTGCTGTGTTGGAGGGAGACTGAAAGAGGCAGAAGCAGACCAGTGGGAAGGCTACTGCAACAGTCCCAGCCAAGACCCGACAGGGAGTGATGTGGACCAAGGGGTGGCAGGAAGAGAGAGCAGACATTGATCATATTCTGGGCGTGTTTTGAAGGTGGAGTCAGAAGATGTTGCAAGGGTTCAAAATATGGATCAGAAATAGGATAAGAAAAAAGCAGGAGATAAAAGTGATGTGCAAAGTGTTGGCCTGAGTAGCTCTAAGAGTGTCCCACCGATGGAGACAGGGAGGGATCTGGGGAGTATCTGGAGCTCAAGGGTCAGCACGTGGATTCTAGATGCTTATTGGGCCGCCAAGCAGAGTTGGTGAATGATGTGTGGGCTATATAAGCCTGGGGTTTAGCAGCAGGCCTGGACTGAAAATACAGAACTGGAATTCACAATATGTAAAGCCATGGGAAAAGGTGTGAATGTGTGTCTGAAGCACACAATGACCTTCAGAGATTGGGGGAAAAAAAGAAAAGAAAGAAAAGGCACAAGGGGTTTTACACAAAAGGGAGGGACTACTACAGACAGGCTGTGGACAGGCCCACGAGGCAAGGGGAGGTTCCTACAGAACTTGACAAGAGCGGTGCCAGAGAAGCTCTGTGCTGTAAAAGCTGGACTGCAGGCTAGGAAAGGAGAAATCAAAGACAATGCAGACCCACTTCTCCTGCTGCTAGGAAGGAAAGAAGAAAAACAGAGAAGCTGATGGGGGTAGGGGAAGAGGAGAACTTTTAAAAAACAGGAAAAATAACAGCACATTTATACACTGATAGAAATAACCCAGAAGAGAAAGTTGATAGGACAAGAAATAGAATATAGAATTTGGGGCATGACATCCTAGGGTAGATGATGAAAATAGTGCAGAATATGCAAAGAGGGGAGACTGGCCTCAGCTCATCCCTTTACACAAGAGAGGGCCAAGCTCAAGGGCGTGGATGCAGGGAGGAAGCGACGTAGGGGGAGGGCCCTTCCTTTTCTCTGCGAAGGGGAAGCAGTCACCACGTGAGGGGGGCTGGAGAGGAGGACAAGCGGGAGGCCCATCTCCTCCCTGATCTGGTGGGGGCTTCGTGGTCCTGAAGGGGGACTAGGCTCACGATGGGGAAGGGGTACTCTTCACCATGTAAGGGGCACTGGCTCATGTGATGCAGGTTCCTGCATTGCATGACTATGGTAATCTGGGGTCATTCGATTTCACTCTGCCTCAGCTTCCTTACACGAAAATGGGGTCACTGCAGCACTAATGTGCAGGATGGTTTCAAGAGACAAGGTCAGTGTCTGATAAGGAGCCGTCCAGACAGGCCCCTTTCCCGGCCCTAAACAGCTGCCTGGGGTGGCTTTTGGTGGGGACGGGGGTGGGGGTGGGGGCCGCGGTCACATGGCCCTGTTTTGGGCCCTCCCTCCAGGCTGCCTCTCTCACCTGGAGCCAGCTTGATCTCCAGTGCAGTCCGGATGAGGGCCATCAGCGTGGATGTGAAGTGGACGGTCATGTCGTCATTGGAGATGGGCATGTTCATACGAACCAGGCGCTGGGGATAAGGGGGCAAATCAGGCCAGGCCTCCCAGGGTTCCCAGGACCAGGAGACGTTAGGTGGATGGGAGTTTTGCCAGCATTCACACTATCCCTGGACCCCTACCCTCATCTGAGCTGAGGATTCCCTTGGCTACAGACAGACAGCAGTCCAGGTAAATACTGTTCAATGGGGCCAGGCCAGAAGCCTGGATTCCTCTGAAAGAACAGGCGTGTCTCAGCCAGAGGGATCCTAGCCCACTGCCCATGATAGAACAAGTGTGTGGCCTAGGCTGAAGAGGGGCCTGCGCGGCAGGACCCCTGGGACAGCCCACAGACAGGAGCATCAGGCAAGTGGTGGGGCAGCCAGGAGCACAAGCTCGGAGGTCAGCTCCCAGCGAAGAGACACAAGCCCCGGGACGGCCTCTGTGTCTCACCACCTAGCTAGGGGCTAGGGAAGGATGCTCACTGGCGCCAGCCCAAGGCAAAAAGGAGAGTCTTAGACACCAGCTCCTTATGGGGTAAGGGCCCGACAGATGTGACTGCAAGGGCCCCGGGCTCAGCCAGCTGCACAGGGGCCCAGGGCCACCCCACGGGACACAAGCGCTCAACCAGACTGGGGCCCCTGAAAGCTTTCTCCCTGTTTCACCATTAGGTGAACAGCCCCCTCCCCTCTCTTCCACTTTCTAGGACAGAACAGCTGGAAATAGGAGTGTGTCTGTACCAAATTCCTCTGGTAATAACCAGCAGCTGTCCAGAGCCTGAGGCTTTAAGAACTTACGTGATCTCCAGGAGGAAAATGGTCTCAGATGTGTCTGGAATGTCCTGATCACGGGGTGGCCACCTTGCTGGCCAAATGGAGCCCTTGGGGTCACTGTGGCCCCCTGTCCTCTCCCGGCAGCCTCTTTATTCCTTACCAGGATGGGAGCTAGAGGTGGGGGTACAGGCCACTCCATGGGGTATGCTGTCCTCTGCCAAGCCTAAACCCTGGGATAGGGCAGCCTCTCTGTCCCTTCTCTGGGTAGGGCCAGTCGACCCCCAGCATCCTGGAACCAATCCAGTCTTCAGCCTGATGGAGGGCAGGTGGCTGGAGACAAGACCCACACCCTGGCCCCTAATGCTGGCAGAGCCCCACATGGCACCTCCAGTCATGGTCCTGGGGCCTCCCTCATCGCCTGTGCGGCACACGTGGCTCCCAGAGCACAGTGTTCCCGCAGACCAGCACCGACGGCAGTGGGAGAGGCAGAGGGATTCCTCTCGAGGGGAGTCAGGGGCCAGCATGAAGGGGGAACAAGCAGGTATTTTCCCAGAGAGGAGAGCTCCGTCCAGGGCACCTTTACCAGAGTCCCCCATCTGCCTGCCCAGGCCCCAAAGGGCCAGGATTTTGGGAGCAGCAGAGGGGCAAGACCAGGGCAAACAGACAGGCATCTCTGCCTAGGCCTAGACCCTCTGGCCATGGCACTCTGTGCATCTCCTGGGCCCTTCCCAACTCACCAAGACCATCTACTCTCACTAAACTCAAGGCCTCCCCTGGTCTCTTCACGCCCAGAACCTTGGAGTTGACCTAAGAAGGAACTCCAAAGGCTATCCCATCACGGCCTTCCCTGCTTGCCCTGGCCCCAGTTGTCGGTGTGGACAGAGCTCTCCTTCTTGAGGACAGCGTTACAGCCTTGCATGCAGGGCCTCCACGAAGACTCGACGTGCATGCCAGGCAGGGGAGGACCAAGGAGGACACCAGAGGCATCATGTATGGCCCAGAGGAGCCACTTAGCTCCCAGAGGCTATGCTGAGCCAGGGGATAGATGCAAGCCCAGAAACAGACAGTGTGGACAGAACCAGAGAGACGAAGGCTCTGTGGGAAACCTGCTCAGAGACAAAGAGATGGCAGCTAGGCTCCAGATTGGTGCTGGCTGAGTCATGTAACCACTGGGGCTGCTGGAGGGCTCTCAGGTGGGGAGAGCTAGGGGGATGGAAAGTGCTTACTCACCAAGGAGGGTGACTGGGGATGCAGGGACAGGTAGGAACAGACCTGGGAACGGGGCCACGTGGCCTGCTCACGTTCCTGGGGGAGGCCTGGTAGTGTCCTCAGTTTACCCCCTCTTTGCAGCTGAGACCACTGGGCCCTCGGCAACAGAGGGGGAGGGACATGGGACCACCAGGCTCCAGAGTTTGTTCTCACCCCACAGGACCCTCTGGAGGCCCAGGAATGAGGGCAGGATGCCTCTCTCCAGCACCCTTCCTTCTTAAGGCTCCAAGGACTCGTGAAGCTCTAGACAATACTCCCTCCATAGCCCATGAAGTTCAGCTCATGCAGAGCTGTGGGTGGGCTCCACAGGTGTACCCTGCAGAGGCCTTGCAGGGCCAGACACTGCAGGCTGGACAACTTTGCCCACATCAGAGGCCTGGGGGACAGAGGAGCCAAGTGTGGTCCTGAGCTCAGAACAAAAACAGGCTCTGTCAAAAGAGCTACTTTGTCCCCTCCTTTCTGAAGAAGAGAAGGGAATGAGAAAAGGCAGATGTTGGGCTCCGGCTCCCTCTTCCCTCTCAGAGCGGGCAGCCCTATGGGACAAGGGGCCAGTGTAGAGACACTTCCCAGTGTCTGTTTCCCTCTGTTTGGGAAGGAAGCGGAGAAGGTTGGGACAGAGAAAAGAGAGAAACAGAGAGATGGCAGAGCAGCAGACAGACAGACAAGCCCCGGAAGAGACGGGAGCCCAGCACAGACAGCCTGTGGGGTGCAGGGGTGGGGTCTACCTTGTATGCAACACGAGCAGGGCATTTCTTCCCCAGCCCCAGGGGCGGGGACATGTGTTTCAGCATCTCAAACATGTCATTGTAACTGATGCGCCCACTGGAGACCCGGCCCATAGGACAGAGGCAGAGTGGGGTCCATGGGAGGGGTCCACGGGAGGGGTGAGGCAGGAGGGTGGGGGAGGAAGCAGACAAGAAAACAGAGCCAGTTAGCCAGTGTCGGATTAAATGCTGGAAGTCAAAACAAGCAAAATGAGGGCTTTCTGTGTCGGCGGGGGGGTGCTCAATCCCCTCCTAGGCCCCCAGCCTCACCTCCACACTCTGGCCCCACGCAAGGAGTGAGCAGGGGGCATCTGAGCTAGTGAACATGGAGAGATGACAGAGGCTGCATCAGGGAGGCTTTGGGTTGTCAGCTCTGATTTTATACTTTCAGAAGCCACGGATAATGCCAAACTGGAAAAGAGCTGTTTCACCATGCCAGCTGGAAGACAGCTGTCCCGTGACCAAAGAGGCTGGCTGGAGAACCATGGCAGAAACATTAGCTTTCCTTCGCGCCTAATTTGCTTCCAAGTGAGCCAAGAGGCTTAAAAATTGGAGAAAAGCCTAAAAGCAGGCCAGAAAACTAGTGTGGGAGCCACACTGTCCTGCAGGGGCCCCGAGGGTCCAGAGACAAAGTCCGTAGGGGCAAGCCCTGCTACAAGCCCAGAGACACCCAAGCCCAGTCCGGAGCAGGGCTGCTGCTGGATCAGAGCTGAGAAGGAAACTGTGGATTTGGGGTCGCTGGGGTAGATGTGGCTTGGTGTCACTCTTGCAGCCTCCGGGCAGCACACCAGGAAGGGCTGGGACCAACATATGGAGTAAGGCTCTAGGCCAAGGTAGGTGTTTAGGGTTGATGACTGTGGCCTCCTGAGGCAGACTGGCCACCAGGCTGGAAGCCTCCACCCCTGGGACAGCTGCTTATGGGACCTGCTTGGGTTCCCAGGTGGCTCAGAGGTTAAAGTGTCTGCCTGGAATGCAGGAGACCAGGGTTCGATCCCTGGGTCAGGAAGATCCCCTGGAGAAGGAAATGGCACCCCACTCCAGTACTCTTGCCTGGAAAATCCCATGGAGGGAGGAGCCTGGTGGGCTACAGTCCATGGGGTCGCAAAGAGTCGGACATGACTGAGCGACTTCACTTTCTTTCTTTCTTTCAGGCCACCCAAGAGAGAGGAGCAACAGCCTTCTCCAGGCCTGTGGGTCTTCCCCAGATGGTCCTGGGTCTGGTCCTCCTCCCAAGACTTCTGGGCTCAGCCGAGCGGATCAGCCCAAAGGTGAAGCAGGTAGGCCTGTCTTTGGGTCCCCACCGCCTCTGCCCTCTCCTCTGCAGGAGTCTGAAACCCTGGGCTGCTGGGGCCACTGCTCCTGGTCTACTTGTGCCCATACCCACCTCTCTGGGGCCCTTGGCCTCTGGCCTGTGTGACCATCAGTCCACCCCCAAGAGTGCAGAGGCAAACCCAGGTGAGACGGCCGCTTCCTTGGCACGGGTGGGACCTGGCCCCCTACTCCCACCAGCGGCTGGTCCTCGTCCTCAGGGCCCAGCAGAAAGCTCTGTGTGCAGTTTCACGGAGCTGCCTGCCCTCAACTGGCTGGAGGGGTCAGGGAAACCAAACCGTCCAGGGGCCTGGAGTGTGGGCAGTTCAGGGCAGGAGGAGCAAGACGTGTCGTCACTTCCACACCAGGCAGGGAGTGTGTGTTGTATCTGCATTGCGGGCAGGGAAGAGGACGTCGGATGGGGGCTCTGAAGTAGAGAACCTTGTAGGCCAACACACGAGGGCAGCTCGTCCCTAAGCCAACGGGTGGCACATTATCCTTGTAATGCACCCGGCGACAGGAAAGGAATGCCACAGGTTACGGCAACGGAGGCACGAGGAGCCCATCCCACCAGCCCAGCCTTGCGCTGCCTAGAGGTGCAGCCAGGGGAGGCTGGACAGGCAGCGCCCAGCTGGGGGCCCAGGGGTGGACAGAGGGAGTGCCCAGGAGACGTGGCGACCCGACAACCTCCAGAGCCCCCAGCAGGCAGGAGGCACTCCATGCAGTGTCGGGCCAGAGTGGCCACTTCACACAGCACGGCTGTTGGCTCGTCTACACCTGGGCTTCCTTCATCGGCTCTCTGACAGCCCCTCCCCTCACCCCTCAGTGCCTGAGACCCCAGGGCCTCCTTGGCGAAGCTTCTCTCCACACCTGGCTCTCCTGACTATGCCCGCCTCCCTGAACTCACCATGTCCTCCCCTGGAAACTGCAGGTCCACCTAAGGACCCCCTTGTCCCAGGGCAGGCACCCCAGCCAAGGCCATCGCTTCCCTTTCCTGCACCAAGGCCCCATCAAACTAGCTCCAAATTGTGTTGCATTTACTTCTGGAAAAGAGGGAATAAAGGGAAAGCCCCACTCTGGCCTCAGCCAAGTGCCTGCTAACCTCATGGACCCAAAGGATGCCCACAAAGAAGCTGGAAGCCTGGTAAAGCCCTAGTTCCCAAGACCCCATTCCTCTCCTCTCTTCTATTGTCAAACCCCTCAGATGCCACCAGAGGAAAAGTGCAGGCCTGATACCATCACTCTGACTCAAAACTGTTCCTGCTGTCCATGAAACAAAGCCAAAGGCAGCTGTTTGACCCCAGCTTCAAGGCCTTTCTCCGCCCCTCGCAGCCGTCCTTCTAGCAGGCTTTACAGCGTGTCCTCCCCTCCAGCCAGGCAGTCAGCTCCCCTTCCCTCTGCCCCCCCTCCTCCACAGTTCCATCAATCCTGCCCCTTCAGTTCAGCTCAGCTGCCACCTCCTCCGACTCACCAGCCTCTCCCGGCTCAGAGAGGCCCTGGCCTCACACTACAGCTCCTCTGCCCGCGGCTGGTTGGGCTGAGCAGAGCTGAGGATGCAGGCCCCAGCGCAAGGCCCAGGCTCAGGCTGCTTACTGGACAGATGGACGAGTGTGAGGATGAGCAGACTCATCACTCGGGGGGGTGGTCCTGACTCTCCGTCGGAGTCCCTGCATTTCCCCACGAAGTGCGGAGGCAACAGAACCAGGGAAGGCAGGGGAGGCGGCCCCAGAAGGCAGTAACTCCATGTCCTCCTCACCTTCCCACAGCACGTGTATGCACACATGCACGCACGTGCATGCCCATGCACACGTTACAGAAGAGCAGGGAACATGGGCATGTACACACGCACACACATGTGCACATACATGCACGTGAAGATGCACTGCCCTCACATGCATGCAAAAACACGTACACACAGGTGTGTGCCTGCCTGCACATAAACACGCTCACACACACTCTGTTGTACACAGATCTGTGCAGAGAGAACACACACGCACACGCTTGTGCACACACACATAGTATACACACAAAAGCTTGAGAGATTTTCATAAAGTTCGCTTTTGTTTCAGGCTCCCCAAGAATAAGGAGACAGCAGGTGGTCCCTGGGAAATACAGATGGTCAGGGCCCTGCATCGGTCAGAGAGGCTAATGGAAGCCTCAAAGCATGCCCCGGCCTGCCCAGAGGAGGGGTCCAAGCCTGGTCTGCTTAGCCATCTCCACCCAGCCCTCTGCTGCCCTAGCCGCTCACCAGAGCAGCAGGTCTGAGTGTCAGCTGCAGGCCATGCCTGTGCTCCTTCCAGACCACGGACCGTGTGTTACCTTGCATGGTGCTGTGCTCTGCGGCGAGGTGTCCATGTTGCTCCCTACTCTTCCATAAGCTCTTCACCATATTCCTGAATGCCCATGTCCTCCCGAGGCCCCAGGTCTGGCACTCTGGGTTTGGGAAACAGTCAGCATCTCTGTGCACAATCGCAACGCTGCAGCCTGGCCCAGGTCCACTTCTTGTAAGTCTTGGGTCAGTTTTGGGCTATTGGGGAGGTACTGGGTCTACAGTCCACAAAGATCTGGGGGATGTCATTCCCCTCTGGCAGACCTGCACTGACCTTCCTTTGCCTGTTAGTCCAAGTCACATTCTACACAATCTCTCTGCTTTCTACAACACAGATCTCCTCTGGGGAAAAATATGCCCAGAAACAGCAGTATCTCTTTTGACCACAGTCAGGAGGATCCTCCTGGAATGAGTCTTAGTCCTGCCTCAGCTGGACTCTCTCCTGCCTTTTGCCTGACAAGGACCAGGTCTCAGGTGTGATCAGTCTCTCCTTCAATCTGACTGGGCCTTCCTGACCAGACAGCCCAGGAATACGCCTGAGCCTGTGAACTCCAGCGCGTGCTACGGGCAAATGTGCTGAAAGCGACAGGGCTCTCAAGACCCACGGAAAGCCATATACAGCGTGAGACACAACAGCAGGCAGGCTTGTTCTGCGCTGTGTGAAGACTGTAAATTCTCCAGTGCGGTGAGGCACACTCAGAGATGCTCTAGGCCCAGAAGAGCCCCAGGGTCCTGGTGCTGCCCAGTGGAAAGGGCCTCACATAGCAACTCGGTGTCCTCCCTGTGATGGGGTGTGAAGTCTAAGAAGACTGGATCAGAAGACTGGTACGGGAGCCCAGCCAAGCTCCCAGCCCTTCGGGGGTCTGGGGAGTCAGAAAGCTCCTGAGTGTTTCCCTTGTTGAGCTTGGATTCAGAGTCCCAGGGTCCTCCCATGAGGACACTGACCATCTCCTCCAGGCCTCTGCCACACAAGGGGTGACCGAATGCGGAGTCAGGCAACAGAGACGCAGGCAGGCCGGGGCGCCTGCGAGAAAGAAGGGGAAGCAGACCGTGTTTTGTTGCAGAGGGCGCCTCCTCAGTGACTCTCCACGCCATGGCTGTGGGGTGCCTGAACGAGCGAGCAAGGGGACAAGCACTCGACAAAGGACAGACAGACGGGCATGAGGATGAACTCGACAAAGGGACAGACAGACGGGCAGATGGAGGACCCGCACAGCTGTGCTGGGCCTGAGGACAAAACGTCACAGGTGTGCAGGACTCCTCAAAAAAACACGCCGTCTTCACTGTCTTCTGACCCACTCACTCTTCAGGAGACACTTGCTCTGGAAGCACTTGGCCCTCACTTATGAAGCAGCATGGAGAAGGCAATGGCACCCCACTCCAGTACTCTTGCCTGGAAGATCCCATGGATGGAGGAGCCTGGTNCTGACCCACTCACTCTTCAGGAGACACTTGCTCTGGAAGCACTTGGCCCTCACTTATGAAGCAGCATGGAGAAGGCAATGGCACCCCACTCCAGTACTCTTGCCTGGAAGATCCCATGGATGGAGGAGCCTGGTGGGCTGCAGTCCATGGGGTCGCTAAGAGCCGGAACAACTGAGCGACTTCACTTCACTTATGAAACAGCAACGCATTAACAGTTTTGTGCCATGACCAAAGAGCCTCAGACACACTAGACCTTTTCTGGCAGCTCATCCCACTTCAATAGAAGTTTACCGAAAACCCTCTATTCACAGCCTGGGCTGGTGACACAGAGGCGCATTGGCTCTTGTCCTCCGGGAGGTAGCAGGCAGACGGGCCCTGAGCCCATGAAGGGAAAGAACTAAGGCCTCACATTGTTTCTGGCCACAAAGGCCTCAGAGCTATGAGAGGGTGACACCCTGTGACCTCTCACAACCCAGATGTGACAGCCTTGTGAGAAGACAGTGAGCTCCTACCCAATAGGAACCTGAGTGTCACAACCCCCTGAAGACCTTCCATGACCCCCAGACAACCTCCTAAGGGCTGGACCGCAGGCCTGAGAAGAGGATTTCTCAGCCCAGGGAGCTGTACACAAGGGCACAGGGAGCTAGCGTGAGTGTACCTCCCAGGAGGAAGCTGGATGGAATTCCGACCTCCAACCAAAACCCAAAGGGGGTCGCTCACTCGAAACATGCCTGTAGCCACCCGGCCCTGTGCTGAGACCTGTGGGTGTGTGTACCAACCCTGAGGGCCACGCAGCACCGGGGCTCACTCACCACGCAGCCGGGTCATACTCTGCCCAGACCCGGATGAATTCGTCCAGGTGGTGAGGCCCTAGGATGGAAGAGTCCCGCGTAAGGTACTCAAAATTGTCCATGATCACAGCCACAAAGAGGTTCAACATCTGCAGGACAGGAAGGAAAAGAGGTGACGTCCAGAAACCGCAGCCTGCCCACTGCCCTCCCCTCCCCTGCAGCAGAAGTCTCTGTGAGAGGCAGTTAGGGCAGCAGAGGTCACTGAGCCAGGCAGAGCCTGCCCCAGCGGCTCTCCTCGTGACCTCTCCCCATGACCTCTCAGAGGGCTTCTTAGGCCCCCTGCACGTCGCCACCACCGACAGCAGCATCATTCCCCGGTTCCAGGCCCCACAGGCCAACCCCAGCCCAGGATCTGGTCCTCTGAAGGCTTCAGGCTCTACACCTGCACCATCCTCACTCAGGCCTGTCAACTCCTGCCCACCATCTGTCCTGCCATCTGGGTTAATCTTCCCCATTGTGAGGTCCCCAGCTTTCCCCTTCTCACCTAAGCCTTCAAGGAAAGTGGCGACTTTGGACTTAATAACTTGAGCTCTCGAGACCGAAAACTCAGGCATTTTGTTTTGTTTTTCTAAACTGAGCTGAAATTCACTTAACGTACAAGCAAATCTACAGTTCCACCACTCCCCTCATTTCTAATTTTTTTCATGCTCCTGAAGAATACATGATACCAAGTAATCATGCCTTATACCTCCGTCCTCCCAGCCCCTAGAAACCACCAATTTCCTTTCTGTACCTAGAAAGTTATCTGTTTTGGGTATTTCAAACAAAAGGGTCCATACAACATTTGACCTTTGTGCCAGGCTTCTTTCACTTAGTGTGATTTTTTCGAAGTTCATCCTTATTGCAGCATTTGTCAGAACTTCATTCTTGTTTATGGCTGAGTAACATTCCTTTGCAGGTCTGTACCACAACTTGTTTATGACAAATGTGGTAGATGACACCACTCTTATGGCATAAAGTGAAGAAGAACTAAAGAGCCTCTTGGTGAAAGTGAAAGAGGAGAGTGAAAAAGCTGGCTTAAAACTCAGCATTCACAGAACGAAGATCATGGCATCTGGTCCCATCACTTCATGGCAAATAGATGGGGAAACAATGGAAACAGTGACAAACTTTATTTTGGGAGGCTCCAAAATCACTGCAGATGGTGACTGTAGCCATGAAATTAAAAGACACTTGTTCCTTAGAAGAAAAGCTATGACCAGCCTAGACAGCAAATTAAAAAGCAGAGACATTACTTTGCATCTAGTCAAAGCTATGGTTTTTCCAGTAGGCATGCCTGGATGTGAGAGTTGGACCATAAAGAAAGCTGAGCACTGAAGAATTGATGTTTTTGAACTGTGGCATTGGAGAAGACTCTTGAGAGTCCCTTGGACGGCAAGTAGATCAAACCAGTCAATCGTAAAGGAGAGCAACCCTGAATATTCATTAGAAGGACTGATGCTGAAGCTGAAACCCCCAAACTTTGGCCACCTGATGCGAAGAACTGACTCATTGGAAAAGACCCTGATGCTGGGAAAGATTGAAGGCAGGAGGAGAAGGGGATGACAGAGGATGAGATGGTTGGATGGCATCACTGACTCAATGGACATGAGTTTGAGCAAGCTCTGGGAGTCGGTGATGGACAGAGTGTGCTCTGGTGTGCTGTAGTCCACGGGGTCACAAGGAGTTGAGTGTGACTGAGCGACTGAACGGAACCTCAGTTTGTTTATCCATTCATCTACTGATGGACATTTGGGCTGTGCCCAGAAGTAGAATTGTTGAATCATACTATAATCCTACATTTACTATTTTAAGGACTCACCATACTATTTTCCATGGTGGCTATACCATTTTACATTTCCATGTGCAGGGCACAAGGGTGTCAATTTCTCCACATCCTCACAAAACTTGTTATTTTGACTTGTTTTTTCAAATAGCAATACTAATAGGTATGAAGTGGTATCTCATGGGTTTTGATTTGCTTTTCCCTAATGATTACTGATGTTGAGAATATTTCTATGAATTTGTTGGCCATTTGTACAGTTTTTGTTTTTTTTTAAGAAATATCTCTTTAAGTACTTTGTTCATTTTTATATGGTTATCTTTTATTGTTGAGATGCAGGAGCTCTTTATATATTTTGGAATATTAAGCCCTTATCATATACACAATTTGCAAAACTTTTCTCCCATTCCTTGGGTTGCCTTTTCACTTTGTATAATAGTGTCCTCTGATGCACAAAAGTTTCCAATTTTGAATAGTCCATCTTTTCCTTTTCTTACTCAGGATTATGGTGTCAAATCTAAGAATCCTTTGCCAAACCTGAGGTTATGAATTTGAGACTGCAATGTTTTCTTCTAAGAGTTTTATAGTTTAAGCTCTTGTCTTCAGGTCTTTATCAATTTTGAGATAGTTTCTTTTCTTTTCTTTTTTCTCTCTCTTTTTTTTTTGGGCCATGCCCCATAGCATATGGACCTTATTTCCCCAACTGGGGATCAAACATGCGTCCCCTGCAGTGCAAGTGTGGAGTCTTAACCAGGGAAGTCCCAAGCTAATTTTTACATATAGTGTAAAGTCAACTTCATTTGTCTTTGCATGTGAGTATCCAGCACCATTTGTTGAAAGGATTATCTTTCCTAACTAAATGGTTTCAGCAGCCTTGTTAGAAATCTTTTGACCATGTATATGAGGATTTATTTCTAGTCTCAACTCTATTCCTTCAGTGTATATGTTTGGCTGTATGCGAGTATAATACTGTTTTGATTTACTGAAGTTTTGGTATCAATTTTTAAATCACAAAGTATGAGGCCTCCTATCTTGTCATTGTTTTTTTTTTTTGTATTTAATTTTTTATTTTATTTTATTTTTTTTGTATTTATTTATTTTTTTACTCGAACTCCCAAACATGAACCCCCCTCCCACCTCCCACCCCACATCATCCCTCCAGATCATCCCCATACACCAGCCCCAAGCATCCTGCATCCTGCATTGAACATAGACTGGCAATTCATTTCTTACATGATAGTATACAAATTTCAATGCTATTCTCCCAAATCATCCCACCCTCTCCCTCTCCCTCTCCTTCTCCCTCAGAGTCCATAAGTCCGCTCTACACATCTGTATCTCTTTTGCTGTCTTGCATACAGGGTCCTCATTACCATCTTTCTAAATTCCATATATATGTGTTAGTATACTATATTGGTGTTTTTCTTTCTGGCTTAATTTTTTAAAGATTTTTCTTAAAGTATAGTGATTTACGCTAAGTGTACAGCAAAGTATATGTATGGGAGGGAACAGAAGCACCTGGGAGATTGTTAGGACTAGAGTCTTGGGTCCCTCTCCCAAAGGTTCCAGTGTGGTAAGTCTTAGAAGGGACCCAGGAACCTGAATTTCTAACAAGTGCTCAGGTGATGCTTAAGCCGTGGGTCTCTGGACCACACAGGGACCTAGAGGGTATCATCCAGCCTGATTGATACACTGAACACTGATGACAACAAACTTACATCTCCAGCCAGAGGCCCCCATGCGCCTCTACTCCCTGCCCACCCCCACCTGCAGCTCCCCAGCCTTCCGACTGGGGGAACATCATTCACTGCCTCGACCCAGCAAACCCCAGAACACACTCTCTTTCCCCTTTTTGTCTCATTCACTGTCTCAGCCCAGCAAACCCCAGAACACAGCTCTCTTTCCCCTTTTTCTCTCATTCACTGCCTCGCCAGCAAACCCCAGAACATGGCTCTCTCCCCTTTTTCTCTCATTCACTGCCTCACCCAGCAAGCCCCAGAACACGGCTCTTTCCCCTTTCTCTCTCATTCACTGCCTCACCCAGCAAACCCCAGAACACGGTTCTCTCTCCCCTTTTTGTCTCATTCACTGCCTCGACCCAGCAAACCCTGGAACACGGCTCTTTCCCCTTTTTCTTTCATTCACTGCCTCAGCCCAGCAAACCCCGGAACACGGCTCTCTTTCCCCTTTCTCTCTCATTCACTGCCTCACCCATCAAACCCCGAAACATGGCTCTCTTTCCCCTTTTTCTCTCATTCACTGCCTCGCCCAGCAAAACCCAGAACACGGCTCTCTCCCCTTTTTCTCTCATGCCCATGTTCAGTCACTAGTCATGTAAGCTCTGCCTGCACAGGGCAGCCCTCGTCCACACAGCTTCCCTCACACCCTCCCTTCTCCAGCTATCACTTCCAGTCAGCTCCTGGCCACACACAGCCTCTACCGACCAGAAGCCAGAGTGACGCTTTAAGACGCCAAGCAGATGACGCCACTGTGCATAGCCTCCCAGAGGCTTCTGCTGACTTGTAATAAAATCCACTCACTGTGACGTGGCCCGCTGATACCTCCAGCCTGACCCCATGAGTTTCCTGAACCTCATCAGGCACAGGCAGGCTGGCTGGAGTACTGGTGCTTGTATCTTGCCACCACGGTGCAAGTCCTAGCTGAGAACTGAGGGACAGTGCCCCACAGAAATGTAAAACCCTTTCCACGGCAGTAAAGGCAGGCCCACAGGAGCTCCTTACTCAGTGGGTCCTTTCAGGATTAACGTGGTCCTCATCTCCAGGGAAACAAGGACCATCAACATGGAATCAGCTTTCATGCATCATGGGTCAAAATCAGAAGTCAGCAAGAGAGCAGGGGGCTCAAGTTGGCCTGAGACAGGCAGATGTGGCAGTGAGGGGCGCACAGGGTCCAGGACTCACCAGAAAGGAGCAAAGGAAGATGAAGGAGACGAAGTAGAAGTAGGCGAAGTCACTCCCACACTCCGTGGCATTGGCGAGCTCGTCACAGGCCCGACTGCTGAGGCAGGACAGCATGATCTCATGCCAGGCCTCCCCAGTGGCACTCCTGAGAGGAGGGCAGAGCGTGAGGCCAGGAGGGAAGGCCCAGGAATTTAAGAGAACTGCATTCCCTCCCATAGGGATCCTGCGTAGGTGTTAGGTCTGGGTAACAGATGCTGATTCTTAAAAAGAAACCTCTGGCAGTAGATTTTCAAGCTGATGCTAAGTGGGAAAGCACGTGTTACAGGAAATAAATCACGGCACCGAAGTCAGCACCATGGTGAGCTCCCTCCGGGGCCTCTGATCTCCTCCCCAGGGTGTGCCACCTAGTCCTCCTTGATTCAGGACACAGCGACTTCATCCTTCCCAGTGCTCAGGACAAAGACACAGGAGTCATCCTTGTCTCCTCTCTCTCACCACATCTTGACCTGCCTTCAAAACCAGCCAGGCTCTTACTACCCCTACCTCCCCAGGCTGAGCAACGACCACTTCTGAGCTGCAGCAACAATTCCTTAACTGGATTCTCCCCGCTCAGTAGCCCAGATCAGATCAAAGACCTCCCCGAGGACCCCCTACGTGACTGTCCAGAGCTCTGTGGGCCTGCAGCTGCCCTTTCTCTGACCTCATCCCCTACCACGGTCCAGTCAACAGCCTCAATACTATCGATAATAGCAGTCGTTACTAACCTAATATTCTCAGGCTAGTGGATCGCCATTCACTCTACTGCAGCCACCCCTGCCCTACTGTTTCTTGAACACATCAAGAACCCTCGACCCTGAGCAGCTACTACAGAAGCCCGCCTGTGTGGCCTTTTGCTCCTGTGCATGAAGCCAGCACAGGGGCCAGATGTGCATCAGACTTGCAGGTGGCCCAGCATGCCGTTGTGTGGTCAGTCCTGGGCAGAAGCTGGGTCCACTCCCCACTGACAACGGCCGGTTCAGCCTCTGCCAGGCCTGAATGATAAGGGTGCCCACGTGATGAGGAAGGAACAGAGGTCTTTGAGATCAAAGGTTTAAAATCAAGGCTGGCTTCATATCTTTTGTCACACAAAGCAGGATATTAGTAAACAAAGAGATAAAGCGGATGTAAGAGCTAAAGTCCAGAGAAATGACACTGCTCGGGGAAGTTGTCAGCCTAAGGGTGCTGTTTACCTGATGCAAAGAG
Organism: Oreotragus oreotragus; assembly: GCA_006410675.1. NCBI lineage: Eukaryota > Metazoa > Chordata > Mammalia > Artiodactyla > Bovidae > Oreotragus > Oreotragus oreotragus. The sequence goes on along the minus strand of SJYX01016331.1, from coordinate 379,000 downwards.
TAAGTCAGAAACTCTCTCCAGGGAGCTCAGTGAAGCAGGCCTGGGCTGAGCTCACCCTCCAAAAATAGAACTCCCACACCCCCTAAATACCTCTGCATAGGTTCAGCTGAGCTGGGTGTCCCCAAAAGTGGAGCAGGGAAACCTCAGGAAGGGGCCCAAAATGGGGTCTGCTGTTTATTTATTAATTAAATATTAATTTATTATGAGGCCCCTCATCATAAATTATTAGAGAGAGCACATTTCCCCCCTCCCTGAGGATCACAGTGAATGAAGGAGACACAGTCGACCCTCTAGGCTCTACCCAGGAGTGCCTTCTTACATCAGGGTGGTGGACAGCCACAGTCCACGTGTGTCCATGCCTGAGAGCAGTGGCTGGGGAGCCATCCCCCACACACCTTTGCAGGGAGGCCTCTGAGCTGATACAAGTCTGTGCTCCTCAAGGCCCTGCCCTGGTGCGCCCCTGACTGCACCCAGAAGCCGTGGGAACCGCAGCTGCCTCAAGCAATGGAGGCGGATGGAGCTGCCCTCAGACCCACGTGTCTGGCCGGTTGGTCCCTTGGGCCACTGAGCAGGTGCACCCTGTCGACAGCAGCTCTCTGCCGCCCACTTTTCCTGATCCCAGAGATCCCTGAAATCACTAAGGCGAGCTGATGGGAAGCTTGGGGCTGGCACACCAAGAAAGTCTCTTTCGACACCTGTCCTTCAAAACCTCACTGGGCAGCAGAGACAAGGTAGGCAAGCCAGCCTGGCCCAGGGGTCTCAGACTGACTGCCTTGGGGGCCTCCCTTCAGGCCCAGGAGCCATTAAGGAAGAACAAGCAGAAAGGGAGGAGAAACTGGGAAGGCGCACCATGGAGAAGCCAGCATGGCGAGGAGTGCGGCTGGGTCCGTCTTGAACGAAGGGGTCCCTGAGCCTGGACCTGCCTCTACACAACACACTGATGAGGAGCCTCTGATTCTGGACCCACCTCCACCTCCCACAACACACCTGAAGAGCAACATCAAGGCTTGAAGAAACGTCCGAAAGTTATTGTGACGGTTGATGCTGGTGTCGTCATCCAGAGCAATGTTTCCAAACACCTGCAGTGGAGGAGAAGGCAGACAGCACTGCAGACCAGTGCCGCTGGCCTACAGGAGCCATGGCCAGGCAAGAGACTGTGGGTGTGCATGTGGGGACGGGCCAGGACTGCCCTCACCCAGAGACCCCGACCAGAGCTGCCACTACTGCTGCTGGGGCTACAGGGTCAGGGTGTCTGGCTCCAGCAGCATCTGTGCATTTATTTCCAGGGAAGAGAAACCTCTGGAAAGGCTAACATGTCACTGTCCCACAGCCCAGTTTGCACAGCCTATGGCTCTGAGCCTGGCCAGGATCAAACAGCAGGACCAGTAAAAAGTGTCTCGGTGGGCTCTGCTAGACAAAAGGAGGGAATCATTTCAAAACTCACTGTCTCATCTGTGACCCCAGAACAGCAATCATACTGATATTCTGATAGATCACTCGAAAGTTTTTGTTTTTTTTTTTTTTACCATTTTTGTGCAAGCACCACATTGGGCTTTGTACCCAGTTTAATTTCTTTCTTTCAGGGTTAGAAATGCAAATAAGTCCCTCACTCTAAGTAGCTTAAAATCTGGAATCCAGCTTAAAATTTATGAATTATCATATACCATCAAAACAAAGATCACTGGGCTATGTTTTTGTATGTCCATAGATCAAAGCAAGAAAAACATGTATTTGTTTTAAATAACATCAGATCTCAGTAAATTTCAAGCAAGAGAACTTCCAATCCCTGAAAATAGAGTTTAAAAATCGGTTTTCAGCTAACCTTTAAGACACTGTCTCCTCCCACCACAAATTAACATTTGAGACCACCTCCCATCCCTACATCCTTCAGAAGTGCTCCTGCGCAAAAGGCATGACCAGCTGCTGCTGCACAGGCCACCTGGGCCGTGCGGATGTGCTCAAACACTCCACACTGTGCGGGCCCAGCACCCAAGCAACGGTGCCCACCAGTGCCCTGACACAGACCAGCAGGGTTCCACACAAGAGCAGGGCCGCGCATCTGCCCACAGAGGGTGGCAATGCCTGGCCTCAGCCACAGAACAGTTTTTCTAAGAATTAAGTTCACAAAGTGCTTAGACTGGCACCTGGCTCATAGAAACACTGCTAAGTGCCAACCGGTCCCTGCTGTCATGCGGTGGCCCTGCACACACCCACCTGCATGCCGATGATGGCGTAGATGAAGAAGAGCATGGCGATGAGCAGGCACACGTAGGGCAGGGCCTGCAGAGACACGGGGGGCGGCTCAGCGCCCGGAGAGCCACCCGGCGCCCGCCTGCACCACCGCTGGAGCGTGGTGGGTCTCCGGGGGGCACCAGCCTTAGCTGACTACAGACCCAGCCCCACTGACCACCAAGCCCCTTCTCCAAGGGCCCATCATCTTCATTTACAAACCAAGTCATAAAAGCCACTTCGGCCCTTTGTGAGCATAAACAAGATGCTCTCTGTAAGACTCAAAGCGTCCTTACAAACTATCACAGGAACCACGGGGGCCATGGGAGGGCGGTGGGCACCCACCCTGGTCTTCCCAAGGAGAGTGCTTGGGCAGTGGGGCACAATGAGGGAGAGGTCAGGCCCCACCTGGCCACGCCCAGCCTCACCTTGAAGGACTGGACGAAGGTCCAGAGCAGGATGCGGATGGTGTAACCTTGGCGGAGCAGCTTGATGAGTCGAGCAGCACGGAAAAGGCGGAGGAAGCTGAGGTTGATGAAGTTGTTCTGCAGGGAAAAGAGGTCGTGCTCTGACCTTCAGAAACCAGCCTCCCACAGGCACAGGGAGGCTGCTTCCCACCCACCTCCCCAAGTCACTGTGTCCCAAAGAAAAGCAGGTGAAGAGAGAGAGACTGCTCCATAGTCTAAGCAGCAATCAGCCACCAGAAAGTCTCCCAGCCGTAAAGCTTGTCATTGCAGACAACTTCTCATGTAGCAAATCAGAGACACTCCCTCCACAGGGAGGGGCAGAGAGATCCCGTGAGGCAGCTCCCTGCCGCCAGGCAGGACGGGAGGCCACCCGCAGCCAGGCCCCCGACGCGGGCCGCCTCTTGCAGGACACGGCTGAGCAGCCCAGGGGCTGGGCGGGGCTGCCTCGCCTCAGACTTGGTGGCCGTGCCCTTGTCTCCCACACGCCAGCAAGGCCCTGCCACCTGGGGCCCAGCAGAGGGGCAGACACGTGCTCTGGGGCCAGGCAGGGACCTGCAGCCAAGCCCTGGCAGGAGGTGTAGGTGGTGGCGGCCCTGCTGCCGCCACCCGAGAAGCCGCCTCTGTAGCCCCCAGACCGGACCCTGCTCCAGAGGACCCAGGCTGTCTCGCAGCACGCCCTCATCCAGAGGGTCTGAAGTCGAGCAGAGAGCAAACCGGTGATCTCTGGACTCCACAGATGATCCGGGAGTAACGCTTCCACCCTGGCCCAAGGGCACCTGAACCCCTGGCACATCCCTTTCAGGGGGCCCGGCTCTGGGCAGTGTCCCTGAGTAGAAAGGGGTGCTCACGGGCACTGGGGGGCTTCCTGCCCTGCCTGCTTAGAGACCAGGTGCCCTCTTCTGCCCACCCACACGCAGCCTGAGAGCAGCTTCCTCACACTTTGCTGTTTTAAAATATGCAAGCAGCTCAGGCTAGACACATTGTGTTGCCAGATTCAGTGGTCAGACACAGAGAAAAGAGAGCAGGTGTTGAATGAGGCAGCAGCAACGGCGAGCGCATGCAGGAGGTGGCAGGGCCTGGAAAGAGCGACGTCCTACTCCAGGGCTGCCCATCTGATCTTGGCTGGGACGAGGCGGCCATCAGGGGACAGGCCTCACTCCACCCCTTGCTTGCCTCATCTCAGGGGCTGGCTTCTTTACTTCCACCCAGGACTCTGGACTGTCTGCTGGTGAGGGACAAAAGCTACTCTCGGGGGTGGTGCTTAGTTTTAGGCAATGCCACAGGGGGACAGGACAGTTCGCAGGCACAGAAGGGCTGACTGTGGTCCAGATCAGCGAGAAGGCAGAGTGGACCTCGGGACGTGATCCTAGAGGGTGTTCTCATCTGCCTGCAGCTCCCTCACTAGCTCGTGCTGGGGAAAGAGACCCTCAGGGCAGACAGGGTAGATGAGGAACATCCACACTCTCTGTCTGAGTCCCCTGGGCCATGAGGACTCTCGGGAGAGCCAGTGCTCTCAGGAGGTTGGAAGGGGGACTGTTTACGGTGTCAAGGAGCCCACTGTACAAGACAGTGAAGCACAGCAAGGGCGAGGGGCTGCCTCCTCAGGCTTCTTCACTTTGAAACCACCTGCGCATGTGGATCTGGAGGGGCCAGGACCAGGACAAAAGCAATTTGCTCAGGCAACTGGCACAGACAAGATGATTTCCTGATAATACTGGGAGGTAATAGTCTTCTGGGTAATAAAGAAGGGACGGATACCAGAGCAGACAGAGGAAGGCGCTGTCCATTCAAGTCCCTGGACACAGAGCTCAGCCACGTAACACTTCCCATTGACACCCAGGCCCCACCCATCCTCCCAGACTGTCTCCTCGGGGCTCCAGTGGTCACCTAGGAGAGGGTGGGGGTGCCAACAGACAGACAGCCCTAGAGAGTCATGAAGGAGGATGGTGAGGCAGCTACAGATGCCACAAGCAGTGTGATGGCCTGAGCGCATCATGGCTGCACCCAGGGCACGAGCCACCAGGCGCCACCAAGCGGGCCGCATGCTGGACAGCAGGGGCAGCAAGCACACGGCGGCCTCCCCACGGCTGAGCACGGTCACCCCTGGCCTCAGCCAACCCCCTGGAGGTGGACACAACCTTCCCCATCCCCCAGAGTCCACGGTTTCCCTTGTACCCTGGAGTAGACACACCTACTTTCAAGTCAGGCGCCCCCTTATCACCCCTGCCTCTGAGCCAGAAAGGGCAACGCTGCACTCCTCAACGCAGCAGCTGCTTTACACTGAGGGGGACACTGGTCCCCAGCTCCACTGAGTGCCTGCTTCCTCCTCCCCACGATGGCGGTGTTAGGACGTCACGCCTCGGGGTGAGGAATCTTCGAGAAAACTGAGATGGGAGCCACAAAGGCAAGCGGACCCCAGGCCAAGGCCCTCACCTCCTGTGTCCAAGCACCTCACTGCGTCTGGGCAGACTCACAGCAGAATGAGGGGCTCCCCCTCAGACTGTGCCAGGGGCCCTACATGTGCTGGGGAGGAGGTGCAGCCACACGGGCAACAAGCTGCTTCCCTACTCAGCTTTGTTCTCAAGGGGACTGATGATGGGGGAGACAGGAGGAGAGACAGAGAGAAAAGGAGTAAGCCCGAGGGGCCTGCTCTGCTCAGCCAGGGCCTGGTGACACCAGCAGAGCCCGTGGCGCTTCCGCGGCTTAAATGTCTTTTTCTCAAAACTCAGGCTTTTCTGCTCTGACCGTGAAATGCTTTACCACACTCACTTTCTGTTCAGGAATCTGAAATACCTGCTCTTTGCATGAGCTTCCAGCCGAGGCCTCGGCTCAGTCTGCTCCAGCATCCCCGCTCTCCCTCAGATTTCCGAGGCCCAGAAGGAGGCCCTGTCCACACCACTTGCCCGGGCTCCATACAAGCTCGCTGACCAGGGCACACGGGAATCCACGGTGCCGGATGGAGGCCCAGCTCTCTGCTGCCTCCTGGGGCAAAGGCCCTCTTCCTACTCAGTCAGGACAATCCCCCAGGGCTCGTGCCCCCCAGCCAGGCCTCCATGGAAGGCCTGTCCAGGAAGGACCCAACAGGAGACTTCGTCAGAGGTGGACCCAAGCCCACTTGGTCTGCTGGCAACAGAGGTAGAGCAGAAGGGAGATGGCTATGCAGCAGAAACCGTGGACTTTACAGGGCACAGGTCCAACCTCGCATCCAGCAACCCCCCAATTCTGACTCAGTCTCGACACTTACCTGCCTCTCACTCAGAAGCCCCTATCTCCTCTCTTGGCCCAAGGCCAGTTCCTGTGATCAAGTGGCCCCTGAGGGCCCTCAGAAGGCCCTGCTGGACGCAGGAGCCAGGGAGAGTGCACTAGAGGCCAGAGGGGGTGGGTACAGCTGGGCTCTGCGCACAGGAGGGCGGCGGTGAGGGTGACAGGAAGCAGAGGAAAAGGACAGCAGTGCAAGCAAAACAGAGAGCTTTAAGAACTGTATAAGTCACGAAACCAACCGTTTCCTATATGTGATGTTTTCATGGATGGATATTTGCGTGTTATTTACAAATTGGGATGTTTGAGCAGCAGGCGCACAACATACAGACGGAGACATGGTTTTCGCATTGTATGTTGGTTGGGTGGCGTGAGTCAGCAGGTAGGTTAAGGTAAATCAAGAACAAAAACAGAAAACAAAAGAGAACATGAGTCATCAACACAAGCAAAAACTCAAACTCTGAATACTTCCCTGGAGATTTTTAGGATTTTGGTAAACTGCATATTTTGCTTAAAATGAACCAAATCAAAACACATTTTTGAAATCTGTAGGTTACGCAGACAGAGGCGTCATTTGCATTTCTGTTTGTAATGCAAATCCAAAGATGACTCACAGACACTTATTTTTTTATTCCAGGCAAAGAAATCAATGTCAGTTTCATGCTTGTTTGGAGCACTTTCTCTATGTGACCCTGGTTATTAAGACTATTGCTCTATGTGACTTTTAAGTTGGGAGTGGGAACTGACACTCATATTTTTGCCTCAGGAAAAAAAAGTGCATCCACAAAGTAACAAATGAAGTGACTACAAATGGAGAAAGGAAAGCAACACGGAATCCCACAGGGTGGCTTGCTTTCATCTTTCCTCCTCCAGGCAGAACAGCAAGACTGCCCTCGGAGATCATTAGCAGCTGGGCAGCTGAGCTTTGAGACCAGGCAGATTCTGAACACTCCCACCAGACCTGCTGAGTGTGCAGGATTGAGGGAGGCTGCCCTGGAGGGTCTCGAACATCTGCAAGCTGCCCCTCAAGTGTCCAGCAGCTGCGGGGCCTCTCTCTGGAGAGGCATCCCTGGGAGACAGCACGTCTATGACCCTCGCTGCCTGAGCCACCACCCACTGCTGACGAGGCACACACGTGCCCAAACCCCCAGGGCTGTGGCCTTGCAGCTGGAAGCCCAGTGTTTGGGTCCCTTTTTCCAGGAGAATAAAGATTCCTGAGTCCAGGGAATCAGAGCGCCTGTCAAAAACCACAAGGGGGGACCGTTTCTGAGTGGGAAGCTCACAGTGGCACCCAGACCGTACTGCAAGGCCAACACCAGCAAAACAAACAACCCTGATTTTTTGTTAGAATGGCAGCTCTCAGCTTTCAGCCTGGATTATTCAGATCATTAACTTCTCAAAACCATGAAACACCTCATGTAAACAAAAGAATATGTGTAATTATATACATACACACACGCATACATTCATTGTCCAGCTCAAGAACCAGAATGTCCGCGTTACTCTGAAAGCCCTTCCTGTCTCTCTCTTCCCCAGATGGAGCTGTGCTTAGTCGCTCAGTTGCGTCTGACTCTGCGATCCCCGTGGATTGCAGCCCACCAGGCTCCCCTGTCCCTGGGGATCCTCCAGGCAGGAATACGGGGGTAGCTTGCCATGCCCTCCTCAACCAGATGTAGTAACCACCCTTGATTGCTGTCAGTAATTGCCTTTCTTCACCGTTTTAGCGCAAACTCTTAAAATTTGCTCTACTTGTCTTCTCTTAACTCTGTGATGGGATTAGACTGTATGTAGCCCTCCGGGGCTCAGGCGAACCTGTGCTCTGACTCTGAGCAAACACCGACCTGAGAGGCCCCCTCATTCACTGTGTCTGCTGCGACCGCTGCTGCTGACACTGCCACGAGCATCAGAGTACAAAGTGTCTCCAGGCTCGTCTGCCAGGCGCCCTGCACACCTGTGCCCCGGGGGGTGTAGTGACAGACGTGCCCAACCTTCCCAGACACCAGCAGCAGCGTCCGCGTCCTCGCCCACTGCTGGTAACATCGGAAGTCCTGTTTGACAAACCAGTAGGTGTGAAACGGCATCTCGGTGCCATTTCACTTTGTATTTCTTTGATTACAAATAAGGTTGAGCATCCTTCCGTGGCCATTTATGTCTTCTATTCTGTAAGAAGCCCAGCTACACCTTCGGCTCACAGAAGAGCCTTGCACACTCCGGAGTCTGGAAGGCCTCTGCCCTCCAGCCCTGGTCACTATGTGCTGGTCTCACACTCTTTGCTCCCGTGGATCTCATACCACCCCATCTTACAGGCTCACAATTCCCAGGCTTGCACTATAGCTGCCCATGGACGACTCCAGGGAGGGCAGCTGGGCTGAACTCTAACATGGAGAAAGTGCAGCCAGACCGTCCTCAGAAAACCTGTTCCTCACAATTTTCTCCCTTTTCAATGAAACACCGACCACTTCTCCAAGTGCTCAGATAAGAATTCTGATGCCATCCTTGCATCATCTCTCACACTCCCATCTGATTCATCTACGGCTCTACCTTGAAATTACACCCAGAACTCGACCATGTCTCACTGCACCCCAGCTCCCCAGCTGCACTCCTGGCTCATGCCAGTAATGCTGGGCCACATACACATCTTCTGTGGCCCAATATCCAGTTGTCAGAGCCTAGATCTTTGTTCCTGAGAGCTTTCCCAGGCCAGGACATAAGGCCTACAGCCTAACATCAATAAATGATGAGTTGTTATTCAATCACTAAGTCATATCCAACTCTTTGCCACCCCATGGACAGCAGCCCGCCAGGCTCCTCTGTCCATGGGACTTTCCACGCAAGAATACTGGAGTCAGTTGCCATTTCCTTCTCCAGGGAATCTTCCTGGGATTGAACCCGGGTCTCCTTCATTGGCAGCTAGATTCATTACCACTGAGCCCTGTGTGTGTGTGTGTGTGTGTGTGTGTGAAGTCGCTCAGTTGTGTCCGACTCTTTGCGACCCCATGGACTGTAGCCTACCAGGTTCCTCCCTCCATGGGATTCTCCAGGCAAGAGTACTGGAGTGGGTTGCCATTTCCTTCTCCAGGGGATCTTCCCGACCCAGGGATCGAACCAGGGTGTCCAGCATTCCAGGCAGATGCTTTAACCTCTGAGCCACCAGGGACGCCCAATATAGGGAGATTCTTTGGCCCTCTCTACCTGTGGCAGACAATGCCTGGTGGGGATGCCCAGGGATATAATAGCAGCTGACCTGCCAGCACCTTCCACGAGCTGCCCACCTTCCTTCCCACTCGCTTCCAGGTAACAATTTGAACCACATCCTTGTCTCAGGTCTGTTTCTAGGACAACCCAGCTAAAACAGCCTCTGCTTGCACCTGCACACACTTCTCGACAGAGCCACCGGGGCTGTGGTCTTAAAAGCCAGACTGTGTCACTCCTCACAAAACCCTCCAGGTCCTCCCGTCTCACTCAGAAGAAAAGCCAAGCTCTACTGACTGCAGTGCCTTCCCTGTGCAGCCACCATGCCCACCCCCTCAGCCCTGAGGGGGCCTCTGCTGCCCCCACCTGGGACCGGCTCTGCTTCCTCGTGAGCCCAGCTCGCCGCCTGGAGCTGCGCTTCAGCGACACACAGGCACCCAGTCCTCACGCCCTCTGATCTGCCTTCCCCCCGGTCACTGACACTGTGTGTCCTGCCCACGAGGATGAAACAGGAGTTTCATCTGTCCCAGCACTTAGGACAGTGCTGAGCACACGACAGGCAGTGCACCAAGATCTTAACACACACACATGCAGGAGTGTGATGCGACTACCCTTTCCCTGTTCATGGACTGGCATTCCTCCTTTTGACAAACCAAAACTTTATTTTATACAATTTTTTCCAGTTATGGCTGGTACTTTACATATATTTTGCTTAATAAATCATCCCTATCTCAAGGTCTTAAAGATAATCTCTTCTATTTTCCTCTAAGACTTTTAAAGTTTTTTCTCTTACATTTAAGTTTTTTCATCCATTTGCCGCATTTTTGTGACTGGTATGAACCAAGATCCAGTTTCTCTTTTCCCCTGTGTTGTTCATCAGTTACGCCCACAGGGAGTCTCACACCAAGTTTCCAAATACAACTGAGTCTGTGTCCAGGCTCTTGAGCTATTCCTATGCCAACACCACACTGTTTTAGTTGCTACAACTTTCCAGGATGTCTCCTCACTGTCAGGAGCAGCCTCCCCACCACAGCCCCCCAGGAGCACCTTCTTCTCAAGTATCTTGGCCATTTGTGAGCCTTTCTCTTTCTTATAAATGTTAGAAACAACTTGCCAAATTGCATAAAAAGAGACAAACAAAAGAAAAAGCAAAATAATTGGTATTTTTATTGAAATTCCATTGAATCTATAGATCAACTGGGGAAAACTGTCATCTCTATGACATTGACACTTCTGATTAACATGACGTATGACTCCATCTATTAGGCCTTTTTTAATACCTGTCAATAAAGTTTAATAATTTTGCACAGAGAGATCTCGCATACATACCTTGTTAGGTTTATCGTCGGGGGTGCTGATGTTGTAACGAAATACAATACTCTCTTGAGCAATCTCACATTTAATTAGTTTTAGATTATCCTAGATTTCATCCACAGATGATATGTCATCTTTGACTAATGGCAGTTTACTTAGTCCTCTTCTGAAACTTAAATATTTACTTTATTTTTTCTGTCTTATAGATTCGGCAAGTATTTATGAATACCTGCAAACTGTCAGGCACTATTTTAAGTACTGGAATCAGCAATGAGCAAAACAGACAAAAATCTGTTCTTATGAAGCTGACATACAGCTTATTGAACTGCTGATATATTGTCCAATGTTGCAAAGAGGTCCTGGTTACAGACATCCTTGTCCTTTTCTGATTTTAAAGGGAGCTCTTTCCAGATTCCACCACTGTAGATACTTGCATAGGACTTTCTGGTAAATGCTCTTCATCAAGCTAACACATGCTAATAATTTTCATCATGAATAAAATCTGAATTTTATTGAGTATCTTTTCTGCATCTGTGACAGGCTTATTAACAGAGGCCTTTGACCTGTTCAGGTAAATTACAGTGATAGACTTCTGTTGTGTAATCTGGTGTTCCTGGGATAATCCTGATTGCACTTCTTCCTGGACACTGCAGGGTCTGGCTTGCTTACATGCTGTTTTGAATTTTACATCCATGTTAATGAGTGAGTATGGATTATGATCTTCCTTTCTTACACTCTTTTTAAAATTTTTGATGTCAAGATTCAAGGCTACACTGTATGATGTAGCCTCATACAACTAGCTAGGAAATGTTCCCTTTTTTACTCTCTAGAACATATTTAGGGTTAAAATGGTCTTTCCCCATGTTTTAGGTGGAAATTTAGTGTACAAGACTGTTATAATCCAGTGGTGTGAGCCATGCCCGAACATGGACCCCAAGGTTGGACATCACACCTCCTACTCTTGGAAGACTTCTGTGGATCCATGCCCAAACATGGACCCAAGGTTGGACCTCACACCTCCTACTCTTGGAAGACTTCTGTGGGTCCTGGAGATAGTATGTGCAACTAAAGAAAGACTGCTGTATCCCATTTATCAGGTGACTCAAAGCTACCAGGTTTCAGAGCAAGAGAAGGCTCTCCAGCAGGTCCACACTGCAGTGTCAGGAGCTTGCCACTTGGGCCACAAGCCCCAGCAGGCCCCATGGTGCTAGGAATATTTGTGGTAGACAAACACCTGTGTGGGACCCTTGGAGCCCCCACATGAAAGTCAATATAGTCACCTAGGCTCCTGGAGCAAAGATTCACGTCATCTGCAGAGATGTCATGCCTGGCTAAAGGGTCCTACAGAGACTGTCTGACCATGAGACACCGTATCTATAGCTCCAAGTTGCCCTCAGGAGTCATGTGCTGCAGGCCCAGCAACAGCCCAGGGCACAATGGGCACGCCACATCTGGGGCCAAACAGGAGCAAGTCTAGAGGCCACAGTCAATGACAGGAAGGCCCAGCCCAGCCTCTCGCCTCTGTCACACCAGTCTCTTCTCAGGTCACCCTTTCCCAGCACATCGTGGGATAGTCACTAAAACTGGGCAGTAAAACTCAAAACCTGGTTATGGAGGGACTGGTTTGATATACTAGTACATAGCTCAGCAGAGCCCCAGGCAGGGCCGCTCAAGAGACAGCGTGAGGCAGAGCTCTAAGTGATGTGCCCAGTCTACCATGGCGTGCGTGTGTGTGCATGTGTGTGCATGTGTGTGCATGTGTGTGTGCGTGAGCATGTGTGCGTGCGTGCGTGTGCGTGCATGCATTGTGTGCATGTGTGCGTGCATGTGTGTGCATGTGTGTGTGCGCGTGCGTGCATGTGTGTGCATGCATGTGTGCGTGTGTGCGTGTGCGTGTGTGCGTGCGTGCATGTGTGTGCATGTGTGTGCATGTGTGGGAAGGAGGTATCTGTGATAAGGCAAGGACTCCAGCTTGCTCAGGCCTCTGGAGGGAACAAGGTTTGGAGCAGAGGCACCGGCTGGACCTTGGAATGGACACTATGTGTCATACGTCAACATCCACCCCGGCACCCACAGCCACAGAGGCACTAAAACCCCTGCACCTTGGATGCGCTGGCCGACAGATGTCAGCAGGCCTCCGTCACCAGCCCCCACTCACACGGCAGACCCACAAAGGCAGGGATGGAGACAGCTGGGGGGAAGGCTGTTTCTGGGCCCAACAACCAGGCTCCTCCTTAGCAAAGCTAATACAGCCACGGCCACTACTGAACACCTGCCCATTACAAGCAGAGGCTGCCTCCAGGCCCCTAAGGAGAGCTATACTTGGTGCTGCCAGCAGTCACTTGGTGGGGAACTTTCACCTGGAAAGAGCAGTGACTGGTCTCAGCAGGGACCACTCACATTCCGGGTCAGGCCTGCCTTGGCTGATGCACTAGCGTCAGAGATGCACCAGAACGAGATTCTACACGACATCTACTTAGAGGAGAAAGGAGGGCCAACAGGGCGAGAGACCCAGGACCCGCTAGCATGTCAGTCTCCACGTCACTCAGGTGGCGGCCAGGTGAAATGCTGGGACAGCCTCTTGCAGGCACGAAGACACTGGGATGGTGGGGCTGTCCTTCAAGATGAACGGAGGGAACTGGGTGCCCGACCCGAGAAAGCGCATGGATTTAGGGAACAAGATGGCCGATAGATATACTGGGTGCCCGACCCGAGAAAGCGCATGGATTTAGGGAACAAGATGGCCGATAGATATACTGGGTGCCCGACCCGAGAAAGCGCATGGATTTAGGGAACAAGATGGCCGATAGATATACTGGGTGCCCGACCGGAAAAAATGCATGGATTCAGGGAACAAGATGGCCGATAGATATACTGGGTGCCGGACCCGAAAAAGCGCATGGATTTAGGAAACAAGGAGCCAAAGTAGAGGTGGCCCCTGCCACCCACAGGAGCCCAGTGGGACTTTGCGCCACCATCCCACAAACCCAAGTGAGGCGCATCTAGGAGTCCTGACTCAAACAGGTGGAGACAGCTTCCTCTGTGGGACCCAAAAGGCCACCGTGGCTCCTGTTACTCTGGGCTCTTCACAGCCAAGGTGCGAGGTGCAGAGCTGCCCTTGCATGGGGCAGGGAGAAGTCTGTCTGGAAATCAGGGGGCTCCCAGGGGCCTTTCTAGAAGTTTCTGGGACCAGTCTGAACTGTGGGCAGCCAGAGCCACCACAGGGCGCAGCAAGCAGGGCCCTGGCGGGACAGCAGGAAGGCTGGCTCACTTGGTGTGACCAGCAACCAGAGCAGCAGAGGGCTGGCCACAGCAAAGACCCAAGATGACGTGGGTCCCCATGGCAACCGTAGGTGCCCTGTTCCCCCTCCCATCAACTCCCTCCTCCCTGAGGTCACGACCAGCACCACCTGAAGCCAGAGACAGGACCCGACATGAAGTGTGGGCAGAGCCGGGTGGGGCCAGGGCTGCAAGCAGATGCCCCCGCCCTGCATGTGGCCCTTAGGCCCAGCAGCACAGGCTGCGGGAGCCTGCTTTACCTGCCTAAGGGCACTCGGGTACCTGGGAATCCACACCCCAGGCAAGGCTTTCGCCAAGGCCTGGTGGGCACAGAACTCTGCAGCTCTGAGCTGTGACCCACTCTGTCTCCAGAGCCTCTAGGGGACGATCCAGCTCACCTGACATGGAGCTGGAGCCTCAGCCCCTCTGGTTCTTCTCTCCCCACCCACCTCCCCAAAGCTCTCCCCACGGTTCTGTCTCAGAACATGTCCTAAAAAATAACTTTTACAAGAACCCTCACCTCAGTGTCTGTTCCTAGGGAATTCACTTAAGAAACACTGATATAGGTTTTTGTCTTTGATTCTATCAATCTGTTGTGCTTAAAGAACACCGCTTTATGACTCAGATTATTTCAAATTTGTTGAGACATGTTCATGCTCTAGCCCTCAGTTTTCAGATATAATCCATGTATTTCAGTAAGAACTAGAATCTTCAGCATGTGTGCGTGTGCACACACATGCACGTATGTAAAACAAACCTGATATTTTAAAATACTCCAAATCCTTATCGGCTTTAGTTGTATTTTTTTGGAACCAGTTGTCAGGTGCATACGTATAAGACACATACGAAATTACAAGATCCTTATCTTCCTGGTCACTTACACTCCCAGGTGATTCTCAGGCCAGCAGCCTGGAAGACCTTCTGGGAACCAATCTCTTACCCAAGATAAAGCATTTGCCTACAGGACACCCAGCCCCCAAACAAACTCGCCTCTGGGGAGGAGCTTCGTGGGGAAGCATCCTCTGAGGAGGAGCTATCCCCCAGGCCTGGAGGCACAGTGGGGAGACCACTCAGGGCCTGCAGGGGCAGGAGAGCTACTCACCGCAATCTCTGTTACTAAAATATCAGTAATACTTCCCAACACAGTGACAAAGTCAAAGACATTCCAGGCGTCTCTGAAATAGTTCTGGAGAGAAAGAAGGGCAGTTAGTGCTGGGCTGGTGGGGGTGGGGAGGCTCTGCAGACAAGCTGTAGGAGGTGGCCTCTTGTCAAGAAGGTAGCAGAGGATCATGGGCTCCCTCGTGGGCAGGTGGGCGAAGCACAAGGCCGCACATCCCCTCCCCTCCAGCAACAGGGTGGGGGCAGAGGTGGGGCAGAACCCGGCAGTCGCTTCCCTGGGGCCCCTTCAGGGGCATAGGTGTTCTGGGGGTTCAGGGAATCCCAGCTCCAAACAATGAGCACCCAAAGGCCCCCTACAGAGGGGTGGCCAGAGCAGAGACCCCAGAAGGCCGGGGGGGCTAAGGCACACACCAGCACTCCAAAGGCGACGATCTTGAGCACACACTCCATGGAGAACACGGACGTGAACACGATGTTCAGACACTTCAGCATCAGCTCGTATTCATAGGGCGCGTCGTAGAACTGCCCGAGGAAGGGGCGCTGTTGGCCGTGGACTCAGCTGCCCCGATACATCCCCCGGGCGCACGGAGACCTCCTGGCAGAGCACAGCGGGCAGACACGCCTGCCACGCTGGGACACCCACCCCCCCAACCCCCCTGCTCCCCGTGTCTTCCAGAACCTTCTTAGGATCTCAGCCCACGGACAACCAGGGAAGCTGACCAGCACTCAGGGCGGCATCACTGCTGCTCGCGCCCCAGGAGGAGCGGGCCCTGCACGCGGCTGGAGCCGAGCCCCGTACGGGCCCCACGCACCTTCATCATCAGCACCACCGTGTTGAGAGCTATCATGGCCATGATGAAGTACTCAAAGGGCGGTGAGACCACGAACGTCCACGTCTTGTACTGGAACGACTGCTTGTTCTGGGGCATGTACCGCGTCAGGGGTTTGGCGCTAATGGCAAAGTCGATACAAGCCCTCTGCGAGGGAGAAAGAAGTGAGAACGTGGACCCCTTGGAGCCCTTGCCCTCCCCCAGCCACACACAGAGCCCCGATGACAGAAGGCAAACCTCCTCACTCCATGCTGGCCAGCGGTGCCCACGCAGAAGGGAGGCCCAAGGGCCCTGACCACACTGCACACCAGGGAGCTGCCTGGAGATGGAGAGGCAGGGAGCCCTACCTCGTTCTTCTCCAAGCTGCACTCGGACATGACTTTGTCCCCCTGCTCCTGGAAGGTGATGATGATCAAGGCCACAAAGATGTTCACGAAGAAGAAGGGGAAGACGACAAAGTAGACCACGTAGAAGATGGACAGCTCCATGCGGAACCCGGGGCTTGGGCCCTGCTCCTCGTAGGTGGCGTCCACCGAGTGTTTCAGCACCCTGCGCCGAGAGCCAGCACCAAGCGTCAGGGCGGCCCGGAGGACGCGGTCCCAGGGAAGACGAGACCGTGGCACAGGGGGGCTTCTGTGGCTGAGCCGTGCACGGCCAGGCCTGCTCCCCAGGAGAGCCGTGTCTGCCAGCAGTGGGCTGCCCCCTACAAAGGGCTTGTACTCAGGGCTGCTGGGGACCTCCAGGAGGAGGCCTTGGTTGCCTGAGGTCCCATCCCTACAGGGAGAAGCGGGAGAGGCCCCGCCGTCCTGTGCTGCCCAGCTCTCTCCCATGCCACACCAGGTCACCTACCCATACCCTGCTTCACCTGTTGTCAGGAAGCCCTGGGTTCAGCAGAGTCTCCTGGCAGAGCACCGCTCCTACCTTCTGAGGGGTGGTCCTCTCAGCCCTAAAGGAAGCCCCTGCCATCCAGTGTGGCACTGAACACATGCATCCCTCAGGCTCCCCTTAACGAGGCCAGCAGCCAGCTCCTCTTCCCTCCGGTGCGCTGCCACCGAGCGAGGATTTTTAGGAGCTCCTGATACTGTGCTCTGGGCTTACTCTCCTCATCCTCCAGGCTGCCCACTCCCAGAGGGAGGGCCTCCTCTCACCAGTAAGCGCAGAGCCTAGGGCGTATCTGCTTAGTGACAGGTGCAGAGTCTGAGCTCCCCGCCCCAGCTGCCCCCTCTCTCGCCCGAGCAGCCGTGAGGAGCCAGGCAGCACTCACATGGGCCATCCTTCGCCCGTGGACACAGTGAACAGAGTCAGCAGGGCCCAGAGCACGTTGTCATAGTGGAAGTCGTATTTCTTCCACTGCCGCGGCTGGGCTTCCACCTCCTCCTTCTCGTAGTCCAAGTACTGGCCCCTGGGGGTGGGAGCACAGAGGGAGCTAGAGGCCAAAGACCAAGGGCCTGAACAAGCCCCCTTTTGAAAAGGGTCGTCCATTCAGGGGAGAAAGACTGGTCTCCTCATCAGATGGTGCTGAAACCACTGGGTATCTACAGGCAAGAATATGAATGTGGACCCCGATCTCACCCCATGGGTACAAATTAACTCAAAATGGATCAACGGCCTAAATGTAACCAGTAACTCTATAAGACTCTTAGAAGAAAATATAGGGGGCCACAGAAAAAATAGATATATTGGACTTCGTCAAAACGGAAAGCTCTGTTTTTCAAAGGAAATCATCAACACTCAAAATGGGACTAAAGACAGAAAACCATCTGTCTGATAAGGGCTTTCTATCAGCACTATACTAACACCTATTACAATCAGTTATAAAATGGATGAACATTTCAATCTTAAAAATGCATAAAAGACCTGAATAGATATTTTTGCAAAGAAGACATACAAATTATCAATATGCACATGAAAAGAGGCTCTACATCATGAATCATCAAGAAAATGCAAATCAAACCCCAATGAGACACCACTTTATCCCCACTAAGATGGCTATAATTACATTTTTAAAAAAGAAAATAACAGAGCTGGCAAGCCCGTGAAGAAATCAGAACTCTCAGACACTGTTGGTGGGAAACAGTTTGGCAGCTCCTGAAACTGACAAAGAGAATCACCACGCAGCCCAACAACCCCACCTCCAGGCTTATCCTCAAGAGAAATGAGAGCACCTGTGCACAGAAACAGTTGCACAGCAGCCCAAACGTGGGGACAACCCAAATGTCCACCAACAGGTAGGCCGATCCGTTCAGTGAGGGTTGACGATAGAAGGAAACTGTCAGGGGAGGGAGACCACCTGGGCCACAGCAGCAGAGGCCTTGACCAGGACCACAGAGCACAGGATTCCCTCTGTGTGCAAAGTCCAGGACAGTGCGCACCAGCCTTCCCCCCGCCCTCCCTGAGGGCACTCCTCTTGTCTGCTCAGCTGGGGCCCGAGGCCTCAGTGATGAGGAAGCGGCTTCAGCCCTGGGGCGGCCCCCGACCTTAGGGCCCACCCTGGATCTTGAGGGCTGACAGAGCGTCCAGCAGAGGCCGCACTGAGCAACCTGAGGTGCGCAGGCAGGAAGGGCCCAGGCATGGCACTGGGGACAGCGGAGGGGCCCGGTTTACCTGCAGTCCCGCTCCAGCTCCTTGGACTCATCAGTGCAGTAGAAAAACTTCCCCTTGAAGAGCTGCACCGCGATGACAGCAAATATGAACATGAAGAGCATGTAGACGATCAGGATGTTGAGGACGTTCTTCAGGGAGTTCACCACACAGTCAAACACAGCCTGGGGAGGGGCAGGGCTGTGAGGGGGCGGGCCAACCCAGGGCCCAGCAGGGTCTGGACCGGGGGCCAGGAGGGCCCTCCTGGGGAGGGGCAGGGCTGTGAGGGGGCGGGCCAGCCCGGGGCCCAGCAGGGTCTGGACCGGGGAGCAGGAGGGCCCTCCTGGGGAGGGGCAGGGCTGTGAGGGGGCGGGCCAGCCCGGGGCCCAGCAGGGTCTGGACCGGGGAGCAGGACGGCCCTCCTGGGGAGGGGCAGGGCTGTGAGGGGGCGGGCCAGCCCGGGGCCCAGCAGGGTCTGGACCGGGGAGCAGGACGGCCCTCCTGGGGAGGGGCAGGGCTGTGAGGGGGCGGGCCAGCCCGGGACCAGCAGGGCCCTCCTGGACTGGAAGGGTGGGCAGGAGATGCTGGAAGAGGCGGCGTGGGCAGGGGCCCGGCACCACAGAGAGCCTGGGGCCAGGGCCAGCATTAGGCCCCCCAGCCAGACCTCGGGCCAGCATGGAGGGGAGGCACAGGGCTAAGCTGAGGGCAGTGCGTTCAGGACGGGGCAGACAACCGGCGACATGAGGCCAGCTCAGGGCAGGGCCTGGGGCACGTGCGTGGACCAGAGGGGACTCCCAGCTATTCCCACTGCCCAGGCCACCTGTTCTCCAGCGAGCCTCTCCCTGCTGTGCTGGTCTGGTTGTTGCGGGCTGTGCACAGAGGCCAATCTGCAAGCGGCTCTCAAGGCCCTATGGGGCACACTCCACACATGGGCAGCTGCCTTGGCAGCCCTGCCCCTGGTGCCTCAGTCACCCCTGAGCCGCCCCTTCAACATGGGCTCTAAGCAAACCACCCCCCAGAGCCTCACATCACTTAGTGTCTCCACGGCCTGCAGGTCCAAGGTTCTCCTGACATTTTACTGCACAGTCTTGGAGGATTAAGTGAATTTAAGCACAAGCTCAGCAACAATTAGACTGCAGCACAATTCTAAAGCCATATCCCCCAACCCCTGCTCTCCGGCATCTCCCTGTGACCCTGACCCCTGCACCACAGCTGCTGATGAAACACTTGGTCATGAGGGTGCCCCTGAGTGGAGGAAGAAGAGCCTCACAAGACATGCAGGGAAGGAGCCCCCTCGGAGACGCTCACAGAGCTGAGAGCCCATCCCATGCACACAACGTAGGGCCTCCCTCGCGGGGGCCTCCCCTCAGCTATGCTCATCCCCACCCCACACGGGAAGCTGCAGGGGGCCAGGCAAGATACACATGTACACCCCGCAATGCACTACTGCATATACGTGTGTGCGCACACGTGTACACACACGCAAAGTCTACCTATAAACGTGTACACACATAGGTACACATGCACACATACAGCCCCCATCCCCCTCCAGGCCCCACTCCAGACTCTCACTTTGAGCTTGGGCAGCCGCTTGATGGTCTTGAGTGGCCTCAGCACACGCAGGACCCTCAGGGACTTGATGGTGCTGATGTCTTTCCCTTTGGAGCCTCTAGAAGGGAGAAGCCACCCATGTAGACAGGTAGGGTGCACATCTGTGCCCAGAGGACTGGGGACAGGGTAGCCTTGGTCCTGAAGATGCCTCAGGCCAGTGCATCTCCCCCAGCAGGCTGCCTGAGGAGACAAGGCCTGGGGCCAGGCCAGCGGTACCTGGTATCCAGGGAGAGCTGAGCTTCTGGGTAGGAAGAGCTCATCCCCCCAGATCCCATCATTCAGCACTCCCACTCACCCCACACCAGACTCCTCCTAACACCATGCCAAGACCCCAGTGGGAGTAAAGGTAGGTGGGCTCCAGAACGGCAGCCCCAGCCCAGGCAGCACGTGCAAGTCTATGAGCAGTGCAGACCCATGCCCATCACCATGGAGTCTTCTGGAAGGGCTGGCCTGCCTGCCTTTCCCTGCTGGTGGAGGGAGGAAGGGTCCACACCACCAGGACTGTGCCTGATGTCAGGGAAGCACCCAGTTGACTGTCATGCAAAGGCAACAGCAGCAGGATCTATCAAGGCTGTGGCAAATGTGGGTGAGGTCCCCTCTTCACTGCCTGCCGTCTGCCCCTGTAACATGGCAGCATCTGCTCCTGCCTCAGAAACACTGAAACAGACTAACAGTGGCTGTATATTAAACAGTTGGCTGCCTGGCTCTTCCTGGCTCCACGGCAAACCGCACTGATCTTTCACCCACCACAGGGCATTTAACATGACTCAAGTTATATAGAGACATTGGTGGGGAGACCTCTACAAAACTGCAAAAGTGGTATGTAGGATGACTATAATTGTTATGATTATGTGTCTAAAATATTGCTGGTTCATTAATGTTCTTCCAGATTTTAAGAAATCTTGTCCCTTAAGCTGTCAACAATTTGGTAAGATATACCTTTGTGACCAAAGATAAAACATTTACTTTTTCTCCCTGATTTCTTCAGAATTCAGAGTATTTCAGTGAGTATCCTTTCTTCCATGACAATACACTTATTTGCATAAGTTCAATAAGAACCTATTCTCCTTCTGTAGGACACAACTGGAAACACTGGCCATATGACCAAGGCTTTGACTGACAAGGGGCTGCAGGTAAAACCTGATGGCCATGCCCTTGGCTTGGTTTCCTGGCTTTGAAAGCTTTTGAGAGTTCAGTCTGAAACTCCTTATGAAAATCAGCAGCAACAAAGCAGTCTTAAAAAGAACTGAAATTGTCAGTCACTCTTCTTGCAGCACTTATGCAAATAATCAGACCAAGTTTAATACAAGCAAATTACTTTTACTGTGATTATCTTTCTTTTTTTTTAAAAAAAAGGCAGTATTGTAGAGAGAAAAAATATGTTTGCCCCTCCATAGATATTAGATTCTAGCCCTAATACTTGCTTTTGAAGTTTTGCTATATACCTACAAACTTGTCTGGATCCTGAATTCTTCATTTCCTCAATTATCTGGCTCTGACTTAACAAACTCATGTTTCCAGTTTTCTCCCACCCATCTAATTAGAAACCAATCAGACAAAGACTCTGCCCCAAAATCTCCTTGGAAGAAACTGCACCAGGCCTTCCTCGCTACCCAGATGGCAGTGAACCTCAGGGACTTGAACTCTGAATAAATATTTCAGACCTGAAGAAGCCCCAGCATCCCCCTCTCTGGTCTGATCCCCTACACTGGTTCCTCAATTCCTGGAGCAGAGATGGGCAGCAGGCCTCAGAGGGCCCCTGTGACAGTGTCCAGCAGGCCAGGCCCTGCTGGTTTCAGCAGGCTTGTGCTGGACCAATCCCAGGGCCCCAGTGCCAAGGCTGGGGCTGCCTCATTCCTGTTGCTCTGCCCAGGGCTGGTTCCACTCTATCCCAACTGGGTAGATTCTGATTTATTTCCACTCACTAGGAAACCCCACAGCAGTACCTGTCTTTGCAAGACATTCAGGAAGACTCCTTATTTCACGAGAGGAGATTCTTTTTCCAAATATATTAAAAACCTAAGTGACCCCTGGCTCAAATGGGTAAACACAGTAAATCCTGTGATTAAGCCCATCACTTGGTTAGGAGCAAATATGCACAAGATATGACCAGAACCTTCCCTTAACTCTTGAAGACACTGCGGAGCCCCCTGTTAAGACATCAGCTTCCCGGGAGACACCCTCAGACTCTGGCCAAGGTCGGTCCTAATAATAGAATAGCCTTCGGTTATCTTTAGCAGAGCAATAAGCTGTCTATGCTTTGGCCAGCACCACCTACGGTACCTGGATTAACACTTCTGGGGAAGTTGAAAATCAGTTACATCAGATCACGGAGCCAGCTACTTGGCTCAAATCTGTGACTTCTTCATGGGATCCTTCTCTGATTAGGGGACCATGACCTGGGGACCATCACTCCAAAATACACTTCAAACTTTAGGAAATATCCTGTTTATAATGCCCCTGATATGTCTGTCATATTCTCTCAGAAACTTTAAATACATGTTTGTAGCTGACAGCCACTAAGTAAGTGGTTTCCATTCTGACTGGAATGTCAGAAAAGCAGCAAAGAAAATGACCAACATGAAGATGATAACCCTAAAACTGTGATCTGTGTGAATGGCAAAAGGATTAAGCAAATACATCACGACCTGTGGATACCATGTCTAAAATCAAAGCTGCAAAAACTACACAGTCGGAGCTGAGCATGGTGCCAACACCTGTGAATAAAAAGTATCAGTAAACAAAGGGTGCTGCAGCCATTAAGCCATCACATTACAGCTGACAGTGAGCCCTTGGGGAATTTGGGATGAAGGCAGGATGCTCCCCATCTAGCAGTGAGCCAGCTCCCCTCAATGGGACACCCCGAGGAGACTCAGGAGGAGAAGCGCAGGACATTGGCCCCAGATAGCTGAGGTGCACATCAAAGAAATGACTTCAGTGAGCCCGGACTCTTCTATTTCCCATATACAGGAAAGCACTCCATTCCTTAAGATGCCTGGTTTTCTTCAATTAACAGTGATCTCTTGATATTCTGACTACCAGGTCTCTGTTGCAAAAACTCCGACATATCATGGCTCACGGCTCCCCCCTTGCCTCTTTGGTGCAGTCTCTCAGAGTTATCTGAGATGTTGTGTCCCAGGCATAAGTCCTCAGTTTTGTCAGCCAAATACAAGGTAACTCTCAACTTACAGGTTGTAAATTTTTTTTCAGATGTCAACTGGCACTTGTCATCTACCTCTGCAAGGATTAAATCATGAGCTGCCACAGCTGCTGACTTTCAACACCTGCCTGAAAGGAATTCCAGGTGGAGAGCACAAATGAGGCCCTTGGTGCTCTAGGAAAAACTGGCAGAACAGCTCTTCAGGCAGATATTTCCAGGAGCCGATTTTATGAGCCCAATTCTTGCATCTCCTCACATCTAGGAAAGCACTAAAGTCCTTCATGGCATGACTGCTCCTCATCACTAGCAGAACCCTTCTGCAAAATGCATGTGCTTGATTGCACGTATTCCCCTTCGCCAGAATCACATATTTACTGACCTTTCCCCATACCTCTTTGGAGCAGTTTCTCACAGCTACCTGAAATGCTATCTCCCACGACATAGTCCTCATTTTGCCCCAAATAAAACTTAACTTGCAACTCTGACATTGTCCTTTTTTTTAAGTCAGCACAGTTGACACACCTAAAATTTTTATCACAACTTTCAGTTGGGCTGGCAGTTTGACCAGAAGGGGAGAACTGTTTAAAAAAAAAAAAAGAGGAGGGTGAGAGAGAGAGAAAGGAGGAGGAGGAAAAAGAAGAAGGAGAAGAAGGGGCCATGAAAAGACACGGGGCCAAAGTGGAGCCACCTGCTCCAGGAGAGAAGACGGGACGTAGCTGCAGCCTCACCTTTCCCTGGAGGAGGAAACGGCACCCACTCCAGTATTCTTGCCTGGAGAATCCCATGGACAGAGGAGCCTGGCGGGCTACAGTCCACGNGGCCAAAGTGGAGCCACCTGCTCCAGGAGAGAAGACGGGACGTAGCTGCAGCCTCACCTTTCCCTGGAGGAGGAAACGGCACCCACTCCAGTATTCTTGCCTGGAGAATCCCATGGACAGAGGAGCCTGGCGGGCTACAGTCCACGGGGCCGCAGTCGGACATGACTGAGCAACTTCACTTTCACTTTCTTTAACCTTTCCCAGGAATGAAATTTCTGGAATCGCCTGGTGAGCACCACTGAGGTAACACTGCCTGAGGCAATCCTTTCTTTCCTCTAGTTAAACCTTGTCTGGCTCCCTGTCTATAAAGGCCTTCCATTTTACACAGCTCCCATCATGTACAGCCTATCTAACTACTAGATGGGATGCTGCCTGTTTCACAAATCACTGAATAAACCCAATCAGACCTTCAGATTCACTCAGCTGAATTTTGTTTTATAACAATGAGGGTCAGAGATGCTAGGCATTTCAGGGAAGTATGGAAAGGAAAGAGCAAAGAAAGTCCTGTTTCCAGAGGAGACAAGTGGGAAAGTGTCTCAGGACATCCAACATCCTGGCAGCTGGGGTCACACAGCTCCCACCCAGTGTGGGCACTGCCCTCCAGACCCAGGTGCCCAGCCTCCAGCACTCAGTCAGGATGCCCTGCTCACCAAGGGGGGGGGGCATGCCCAGCCCCAGCCCCCAACCCAGCCCCCAGAGGTGAGGTGGGGACATGTGGCCGGGGAACACAGCTCCTGGCAGCATGCAGCCCAGATGGTAGAGGAAATGAGCAGAGGTGAGGCATGGTGATGAAACGGCCCACGTGGGGTCGCAGCGTGCTGTGATGTGGGACAGTGTGAGGGGACAGAGGGAAGGCATTACCCCATGAAGCTCCTACCGAGAGTCCAGCAACAGGAGACAAAGAGAAGAGAGTCAGTGAGGAGGTCTCCCCGTGGGCTCAGAGATGACCCCAACCCTCAGGATCGCTGTCCATCAAGGAGCTTACTTACGTCTTTGTCTAGGTAAGCAACCACCTCCCCAGAATCTGCCCCCAGCTCCACCCAAGCCCGCACTCACCACCGTGCAGGGTCTGAGGGAGCCAATCTAGGCCCAGCCACAACAGGGCTGAGTGTTGCTCACTAGAGAGCTACAGAAAACAGAGGAGCCCTCCACCACGGGAGACACCCAGCTGCACCCATTTGCACTGGCTGACCAACTAGTGTGGCCTCCTCAGGGCACCAAGAGTTTTCTGTAGGACGCAAAAGGCAGACACCTTAAGGCAGAGCCTGCCTGTCCAATTTCAGAACCACAGGGTGTGTCAGGGACGGCAAGCCGTGAGGCCCTCCCAGCCCCACAGTCGGCCCCAAGCAGGCAGGGACTGATGAGAGACAGCATGGTGGCTGGGGCCCTCCCCACCTCCCCACGCTCATCACAGCTCTGGGGGTGCGGTCCAGCAAGGCAGAGCAGACCCAGGTACTTACGAGAAGGCAAACGCCACCAGGGCCCCACTGACCACAATGAAGTCCAGGATGTTCCACAGATCCCGGAAGTAGGCGCCAGGGTGCAGCAGCAGTCCCAAGTCGATCATCTTTAGGAGAACAATACACTTTAAGGGACAGAATATTTCAGAAAAGAAAGGCAGACAGAGCCCAGAGACCTGCGGTGAGAGGAAGGATGCCGTTTCATGTTCTCTCCCCGCCCCGGGGAGGGGTCACGGTCCCGGGCGCGCCTGTCACGGTGAGGAGCCGAGGCTCAAGTCATTCTGTCAGAGGAGGGGTCACGGCTCAGGTCACGTCCCGTCAGGGGAGGGGTCACGGCTCAGGTCACGTCCTGTCAGAGGAGGGGTCACGACTCAGGTCCCGTCCTGTCAGGGGAGGGGTCACGGTCACGGCACATCTGTCAAGGCGAGGAGCCGTGGCTCAAGTCATTCTGTCAGAGGAGGGGTCACGGCTCAGGTCACGTCCTGTCAGGGGAAAGGTCATGGCTCAGGTCACGTCCTGTCAGGGGAGGGGTCACGGTCATGGCGCGCCTATCAAGGTGAGGTGCCACGGCTCAAGTCATTCTGTCAGAGGAGGGGTCACGGCTCAGGTCACGTCCCGTCAGGGAGGGGTCACGGCTCAGGTCACGTCCCGTCAGGGAGGGGTCACGGCTCAGGTCACGTCCTGTCAGGGGAGGGGTCACGGCTCAGGTCAGGTCCCGTCAGGGGAGGGGTCACGGCTCAGGTCAGGTCCCGTCAGGGGAGGGGTCACGGCTCAGGTCACGTCCTGTCAGGGTACTGACATGGCTCAGTTAATGGCCTCTTAAAGCCTCAGTAGGCATTTGGATCTCCACGCCCTTGATCCCAGTGACTCCACATGGCCAAGACTGGCTGAGATCCTGCCGGGCCTCCAGCTCCTCTGGAGCCTGAGCGAGTCTCCCCATCACTGGGCTGCAGCCACCCCTGCCCGGAGCTCACCGCCTGCAGACCCTCAGAGGGTCGGCCGCACTGGGCAGGAGGAGGTGCTGTGGAGCTGCCCTTCTGCAGCAGTGACTTCTGGAGGCGTCTTACTGTTTCTGGGCCTCAGTGTCCTTGTTTGTAAAATGCAATAACACCTCCCCCAGGAATTCACAACAGAAGTGAAGTGACCATACACAGAAGCCACCCTGAGCCACCAGGCGAGCACCCCCGCCCTCCTCAAGCTGCACCTGTGGGGACCCGCACAGGCCCTCGGCAACACCGAGAGAAGTACCAGGGCCACAAGCACCAGGGAGTCCTCTCCGTCCACCTGCTGCAATCTTTGAGCCTTGAGGCCACCATCCTGTCCCCAGTCTCCTTCCTCGAGCTGAGGTCCCGGCCTCCCTCTGCTGAGACAACCCTGCATGACCTGGGCTTGTACCACACAGGAGGGGGAAGCCTGTCCGCCTCAGAGAGAAGGGTCTCTGCCAGCAGGCAGCGCTCACGAGCTCTCCTGAGGCTGATATAACACTGTGGGGAATCCTTAGCAAATGTGACCTCGTGACTCCACAAAACACAGTCTCTTCAGGTGGGCTCATCACCCACACATGTGTTCACGCCCAGGGCACACTCGCCACATGCCGTCATCTCAATCATGACGGGGGATGAGCAAAGCCCTGCAGTCACCAAGGCAACCACACATCTCACCTTTATCACCATCTCAAAGGTAAAGACACCTGTGAAGATGTAGTCCATGTACTTCAGCACCTGGAACCAAAAAGAGGCTTTTTTCAAGGGCAAGGCAGGAAGCTTGAGCCGGGGCCAGTTCAGCAACTCCATGTCTTCTTCCAGGAGCCTGAACAGATAACCCATCGGCCTGGGGCCTTTGGGCAAGGGTCATGGGGAAGTGAGGGGAGGCCTGGCCAGCGTCCCACGGGAGGGGCCCCTGCAGCGATGGTCTTCACTGCATCCTGGACACACCCCCAGACCTTCAGCCCCACACTCTGCTGGGCAGACAGGGCTCCACAGCCCAGCAGCAGCACTCACGTTGTTCCGGGGCGAGTCTGTCTGCACAGGGTCCTCCGCGGCCAGGGCAATGCTACTCAGGGCAATGACCACGAGAATGACCATCTCGAAGTGCTGCATGGTCACAACGTAGTGGCAGATGCGGCGGAGCCTGGAAGGCAAAGCACGGGCCGACAAAGGCTGTGGAGGGCCTGCCTGGCGCTCCCCACAGAAAGAGTTGAGTGCTGCCAAAGCCCCTGTCCAGGTGACAGCGCCCAGGTGACCGGCAGGGACCAAATTCCTGGGAGTGAACAGGGGAGGTGGAAGGCTGCAGAAACCCCAGGCAGGGCCAGCCACCATGGCTCGCAGGCCAAGTTGGTCTGGCCCTTTTGCTACATTAAGTTCCACTGGGGGCCAGCCAGGGCTGCCTGTATATGTGCTGTGGGGCTACCATGCCCTGGACAGGCTTCCAGCTCTGCTGTGGGTGGGGTAGAAGCTGAGCACCAACAGTCCCCGAGCAGCCCTTCTCGAACCCCGCTGCTGGGCGTGGCACCCTCGTCTGAGCTCAGAGATGCGTGTGCACACCTGTCTGTCTCCACTCCCTAGTCAGCACCACTGATGGCTACTCTGGTCTGTTCAGGTCCATCCTGGACTGGGACTCAGCGGCGACCAAGGCACGCTGAACAGCGTGGGCAGAAACGGACGGGAGAGGCTCAGATGCTGACGCTCGCTACGACACAGCCCAGGGCAGTGACCGGGAGGCCAGCAAGGCCTCTCGGGGACGCAACGCCAAGCCTGGGCGACAAGCACAGCACACAGGCGCCACTGCTGCCCCTCAAAGATGCACTTTCGGAGCCCCTCCCGCCTCTGCGGGCCCGGCCCCCGCTGCCAGCCCCTGCCACCTCCCCTCCCACCAGCACCGTCTTCCCAGGGACACCACGTGTGTCCCTTCCTGTCTGCTCTCCATCCCAACCGCCGCTGCCCAGCTCCAGCCCCTCACCCCCAAGCTGCCCTTCTGAGATGCTTTCCTTCCACCCCCACGACGCTCCATCGCAGGCTTTCTTCTGTCCCAGCCCCTCTTTCTTTCAAAGCAACACGATCAGTCCATCTTGTGGCTGAGTTTCCACCCCTCCTCAGACCCTCAAGTTCCGCTGGCCACGTGCCACCCGCCAGCTTCCCCGGGCTCTGGGGCACAGCCAGGCCTCCAGCCATCAAGCAGAAACCCTAGCTGTCATCCTTCACAGCTTCGCCCCCTTCCACCTCTATTTTGCCATCAAATCCTGCAGATTCTGCCTCTAAAATTCCTCTCCAAGCACTTCACTCCCACACCTCTTCACTCTGACCACCCTGATTCAGTCGCCACGACCACCTTCTAAACGCTCTGTCTCATCTCCGTTCTCCCCATCTAAGGGATCCAGTGCAGTCTGACCGAGACTCGCCCCCACCGCTCACGGCCTCTCCAGCCTCTCCAGGCTCTCACGTCTCCCACTATCAGCCCTGTGTGCCTCTGTGCTTTTCCACCCAACTACCTTAAGCTGTTCGGAGCCCTCACAGACCATCGCAGGCTCTCTCCACCCGCTGAGAACACTGTCTCCTCCCTCTTCACCTCGACTCTCATCCTTCAGGTTTCAGCCGAGATCTCTCCCTCCCTCCAGGAAGGCTCCCAGACCCCAGAACTCCCTGCCCTACCTACCCACGCTATACTCACATGATGGACACACCAGTCAGTGCTGCAGGCAGGGGCCATACCCGTCTCTGCCTCCATCTCACTCCCAAACCCTAAAGAGCAAGCTCCCCACACTGGCGTGCTGAGCAGAGGAAGGAGGGGAAGGCGAGCGGCAAGAGCTGGTGGACAGACTGCTAGCTGACCGAGGGCAGAGGGGCTGGCTGGACAGGGGCAAGGGATGAGGCGGCGGCCCCTCGGGTGCTGCCGCTCGCCCCCGTGGTGAGAGTTCCACATGTGACCTGCCTGCACCCCTGCCTGGTGGGCTCCCCCTCCTTCCTCGGGCTTCCCCCGTGCACACCTCCAGTCCCTGCTCTGTGCTTCCTCCTAGCCCTTCCCAGCATGTAGTGATTCACGTCCCCACTTCAGTGCCCTGTCTGCTGCCTGCCTCTCCACTTTACCGTAGCTTAGAGGACCGGCTCTCATTGGTGCTGCTCATCACTGTGGTTCCCAGCACCTAGAACACTGTCTGAACGCCGGTCGAGCTACTGAAGCAGCTGGAGTTGTATGTGGACGAGTGACATGTGGGGACTGCATGACGTAAACAGAGCGGAGAACACTGGACAGACACGCGAGTGATGGCGACACACGTTCTTGGGCTCCAGTGCAAGGTGTCGATGCAGCATGAAGCTGGGTGTGTGTGCGCAGAGGTGACCTACAGCTGCAGTGGGGGCTAGAAGCAAGGCCCTGGGATGCCCGTCTGGGTTTAAACCCCAGCTCTGCCACTGAGACGGATGGGCTGTATGTCTGGACGCCAGCCTTCCCTGTGGCTCCGTGTCCTCATCTGCAAAGCGAGGCAATGGCAGAATGTGCTCTGTGGGAAACTGTGATGATCTATCAAGATGTTAACACACATCACAGGCTGGGTCACGCCTAGCACGCCTGCTGTCATAGGCACATGGGCCACAGGCTGGGGACTAGGAGACAGAGCAGGACATGGGCCGGCGGCAAGACTCACAGGTTGGTGGGGCTCAAGCAGAACATGGAGCTGTACGGGACAATGGGCCGGGGGCTGCTCCTCATCACCCCATCAGCTTCCACCTCCTTTCCTTCTGCTTGGCCTTCCAGGTCCACGTTACCACCTACAAGCACAGAGGCCACCAAGTTAGGGGTGCAACTCATAGACTCACACCATGCAGGTCACCCCTGGGCAATACCCGCCGAGCTCCAGCCCCACAGGCTCGTGGACCCGTCCAGGGAAGGGCATGAGGCCAAGAACACAGCTTCACACGAGGCCCCGTCTGATCACAGCCAGATTACCACTGAAGTGGGTGATGCCGGGCTGAGCCAGCTCTGAGGATCTGGCTGTCTGCTGCAAAGACCTAGAGACCCTTCCTCACCTCTCCCTCCACCAGGGTCTCTGGGGAGCAGCACCAAGCCTGGCGGACGTCCCCGGCTGTGGACACCTCTGCCTCCCTGTGTGTGTGAATGCTCGGTCACGCCCGACTCTTTGCAACCCCATGGACTGTAAACCTGCCAGGCCCCTCTGTCCATGGGATTTCCTAGGCAAGAATACAGGAGTGGGTTGCCATTTCCTATTCTAGGGGACCTTCCCATTCCAGGGATTAAACTTGGGTCTCTTGTGTCTCCTGCATTAGCAGGCAGATCCTTTACCACTGCACCACCTGGGAAGCCCTCTGCCTTCCTAGGGGCCATTAATCTAGATGCTCTAAGGATATCAAAGGCAACTTCAGCTCCAGAGACCAGGGCCAGTAGGCTCTCCCATCCCAGTTCATGGCTCACGCCTCAAGAAAAGGTATCCCAGGCTGCCCAGTGAAAGCTACCTCTGCCCTGCAGGCGGCTCAGGCAGGGCCAGCAGGCAGCAAAGAGAGGGCCTGTCTGGCTTGCAGCCACTCTCCAGAACCTGCTGGTCGGGCTTGACTGCACAGGCCGCTAACCCAGGGAGAACGCAGCACTCCCCTCGTCCGCACCCTCGGCGGCACCTCACTCCTGGCTCCCCCGTCCCTAAAGGGCATCTTCTGCACTCAGCACCCCTCCCCCACGTGGCAGCCATAAATCAAACTCCCCAAGGTTAAAATGGCTGTGACCCCTGTGCTTTTTAAGTAGACTGTGCTCTTCAGGCACAGCATGTTTCTCACAGCAGTGCTTCATTTTTAACTATACTAAGGTATGTTTCAATTTTTCAAGTAATGATTCCTGAGACTCCAGGGGTATCAGGGAGACAGTGCAGTGACTCAGAGCCAAGCCCACCATCCACCTCACTTTTACTTCTTGGAAGAAGCACATAAGCAGAAATGAAGGTGATTCCCTCCAGTCTTCTTCCCCGACTGCTGGCTACTCTGAAGTCCTACAGAGAACGGAATGGGTGCGCCAGAGAAAAGAGCCTTGGGCGGAATGCGAAGCCTGCTCGGCCGCAGCAGCCACAGTGCTCTGTGGCCTGTCAGCTGCCACCACCCAGCGCCATTCACTTCCTGGCTGAAGGCATAATTACATAGTATCATCTTCTAAGAAAGCAACTGGGCAATGTTTATTTAAAGCCCTAAAACAATTCTGCTTATTGATTTCATTTGCACAAAATTATCTCCTAAGGAAATCAAGCACACAAACATTTGTCTTCACAAAGGTGTTTGTTATCAGTTCTTTTACAATAATAAAAACTATGAAACATCTAACCACAGGAGATCAACCAAGTGTGCAACATTTACAGGAAGCATCATACTATGGATATTAAAAATCCCATACAAATAGCTTAAATGACAAAAGCTTATGATAAGGTTAAAAAAAAAAAGACAGGCTAACACTTGTATATACCAGATAGATTCAACTACAAAAAATAACATATACAGGGGGAGGAACAACACCAAACTAACAGGAACTGTTGTGGTCTCTGAAAGGCTTTCCAGTGATGATTTTAATTCTCTTCACTATACTGTTAACATTAAAATATTTTTTTCTGTGATGAGCATGTATAACTTTTAAATTAAGAAAACATTGATAAATTTAAAATCACAGCTTTTCAGACTCTTCCAGAATAACACGTAAGCAAACTGAAGGATAAGTAAACTGGGGGAAAGGAACCAATATACACTTAACGAAGTTTTTTTTCTGCTTAAAAGAATGAAACAAAGATGCCAGAGCCTGGATGGAAATACTTCTCCTGAAATAAATTTACTATAACAACAACAGAACTCATCAATAAATCAAAACAGACCAGGAAAACAAGGAGAGGATCAAAGCAAGAGCCACAACCAAGGAGACTCATTGTTGGAAACAGTTTGTTTAAAGAGGAGACCTGACAGTGAAACAGAAGACAAGCCAGATGTCGCGGGAGGAGGGGTGAAGAGAGGAGCGGGGTGCTCACTGGAAACAGCCGCGCGCTGGCTGGCCCGGGTGCTGCCCCTCACGACAGCACTCACGGGCGCGTGTTAGTGCCTCCAGGTTTCAGATCAAGAAACTGAGGCTGAACTGAAGAATCGCCCTGTGGGGACAAGACCAACCCAAGCTGGGTAAGGCAGGGAAAGTGAGGCACCACAATAAGCCGGTCCCTCCAGGGGCCTGAAGGGAGTCCAGACGGCAGTGCCCTGGGCTTCTGGGAAAGCATAGGTTAAGTCGTCTCTGGCAGGAACATCCCCCATCTGCCCACAGAATCCCCACTGACCAAGGTAGCTGTTGCCAGTTTGAAGAGAACGTAAGCCTAATATCCCAAGGCGTCCACCATGTAGAAAGAATTTCTCTGCTAGAGTTATGTACCATCCTCGAGAGAACTGAAAAAGCCGCCAAACAATTCTTTTTCTATAGTGCTTAATTATCTCATAAAGCCCGACTCAGAAAGGGTGCGTTATGGTCAATTATATATGCACTCATATCATCAAACACAAAAAGAAGTGAGGTAAGTGAAAGACAGCAGAACTAGTAATAGATGTGTAATTCCCAAGGGACTTCAGATATAAGTACCTTTAGATGAGGACTGTAAAAGAACTAAAGAACTAAATATAAACATGCAAAGAAATTTTAAAAACGAGTCTTTAAAAAATGAACAAGCAATAGAAGTCTATAAAATTGGCCCAGCATTCCCATGGCCTGTGACAGAGAGGCCTATTAGAAAGGCCTCAGCCCCAAAAACCAGTAGCTGCTTAAAGAACCCGAGAAGCTACAGACTTTGGGAGACACCTGCGCCTGGGGGCCACTTTCCCATTTGTAAAAGTAGAAAGCAGCACCCACCCCTGCTGGGAGGAGGAATGAAAGACTGGAGGTGAGGATGATGGAATATCTGGGAATAAGGGGCAAAATCCCAGAGGGGACAGAAGGACAGAAAAGCGAGTCCCCTCGTCAGGCCCCAAAACTCCCCTCCAGTCTCTGCTGTACTGGTGTAAGGCAAGGCTGGTCTCTGCTGGGAGCAAAGGGTCTCAAGGCAGAAGCAGGGCTGAAGGCTTGATACTGGGAACAAATGCAAACAGATTCAATTTTGCTATCATTTTGCATTCAGATTATTCTTGTTTTTATTAGTGTTCTGGTTAAAGAGATGCCACACCTTGAATAATTTAATAAGGCCTATTATTTCCAACACATGGCATTTTTAGAAATGCATGTATAATGTTATAGCAGGAAGGTCTATACTTTAGGAAGATAGAAAAGGATATTAAAGGAAAGTCTGTAACGTAAGAAATCAGTAAATCTAAACACAGTCTCTACAAAGTTGTTGGGAAGGAAGAAAATTTTATTCTGCATCCCTAGGTTCTTCTGACTGGTCTAAGAATTAAATTGACATGAGACTAATAACATGAAAAAAATATAGGAACCGCACATCTATGAGAGGTTCAGACAGAAAGGCAGAATGAGGTGTGTATGTATATATTTTTATCACCCTAAGTTAAACGATGGGAGGCCGCTAAGGACGCTCATAAGATGACATAAAACAGAGCAGATTTTTGGTTATTCGGTGCTTGCCCTTCCAAAGAGATGGGGCCACTTATCTCTGGTAATAACTCTTTCCTGGGAAAAATCCCCTATCTAAATTCTTCTAGGTGGTTAAGGCAAGAACAGTGTGGTTTCTCTTGAACCCACAAGGTCTTGGTTGCCTTTAGCTCAAAAATAATTCTCATGAAAAAAATGACACATTTAGGGGAGGTTTGTCCAGAACCCCTACAAAGTCTAAAGAATAATAAACTCTATTTTGTGGGCAAAAGAAGGACTAAAATAATGGATGCTAACGAGGAAGTTGGGGAAAATGTGATTGCAGTTGCTATTCTAAGGCCTTAGAACTTAATTTAAAAATAACTATAGATTTTGTTATGCAAGCATGATAGAATTAAAGGATAACTGCTAAAAGCAGAAAAAGAATTCACAGTTTATAAACTATTAGAGGGAAAATCTGACACGAAAGCAATTATCCAATACTAAAAAGGAAGGAGAAGGAAGAAAAACAGGGAAAACTGGAAAACAGAGGTTATCCAGGTGACATGTTTAAAAATACAGTTAGATGTAGTTTCCAAGAGACAGGCCCAAAATACGAGGCCACATAAAGTCTAGAAGTCAAAAGATGAGAAAAGATACTCTTGGCACACGTTCATTTAAGAAAACCCAGGTGTATTCACATCAGAAAAATACGATATGAGAAACATCACCAGAGGGCCACCACAGGACAACAAAAAGTCAGCTCCAGTGTCGCTGTTCAGTCACCCAGGCGTGGCTGACTCTGCAGCCCCAGGGACTGCAGCCCACCAGGCTCCTCTGTCCATGGAATTCACCAGGCAAGAATACTGGAGTGGGTCGCCATTCCCATCTCCAGGGGATCGTCCCAACCCAGGGACTGAACCTGCATCTCCACATCTCCTGCCTTGCAGGCAGATGCTTTACCCCCTGAGCCACTCGGGAAGCCCATAGATTCCTCTTGCGTGCATGCATGTGCAGTTGCTTCAGTTGTGTCCAACTCTTCATGACCCTATGGATGGTAGCCCACCAGGCTCCTCTGTCCGTGGGATTCTCCAGGCAAAAATACTGGAGTGGGTTGCCATGCCCTCCTCCAGGGGATCTTCCTGACCCAGGGACTGAACCAATGTCTCCGGCGGCTCCTGCATTGCAGGCAGATTCTTTACCGCTGAGCCACCAGCTGCTGCTAAGTCACTTCAGTCATGTCCAACTCTGTGTGACCCCAAAGACGGCAGCCCACCAGGCTCCCCCATCCCTGGGATTCTCCAGGCAAGAATACTGGAGTGGGTTGCCATTTCCTTCTCCAATGCATGAAAGAGAAAAGTGAAAGTGAAGTCGCTCAGTCTGTCCGACTGTTAGCGACCCCATGGACTGCAGCCCACCAGGCTCCTCCGACCATTGGATTTTCCAGGCAAGAGTACTGGGGTGGGCAGAAAACATTTACAAAAGTTGACCACACGCTAAACCATGAAGCAGTCATCTCTTGTCTCAAAGATGACCCTACATGAACAACACATCATCTCCAGTCACAGTACAATTAGGTTTCAATTTAAGGTAATAGAAACCAAAAGACAGATTAAGAGTTAAATTTTACAATTGGAAGGTGAAAAGTATACTTTAGTTAAGCCAAAAAATATATATCATAGGCAGTATAAATATGTCTACATAGAAAACAGCAGAAAAATTATTTGGAATAAGAGAGTGTTTGGCAACTCTGGGTGGACACAAAATCAATGGACAAAAACTGCTTGCATTTCTATGGTATGAGCAAAAAATACAATTTTTTAAACAATACTATTTTAAAAAACCAAATAAGTAAAAAGACAAAAAGAAGGAACTTAGGGGCAGTAAAACTACTGTGTACGATACTGAAATGACACAGTTATGTATTTGTCCAACATCATTAGAATATACACTACCAAGAGTGAGACCTACTGTAAACTATGGATTTGGGGGTGAAAATGATGTGCTTCTAGGGACTCACTGACTGTAACAAATGTACCACCAGGAGAGGAATCCTGACTATGGGGGAGGCTGTGTGTGTATGGGAAGGGAGTATACAGCAAATCTCTATACTTTCTACTTAATTTTTACCTTGAAACTAAAACTGCTCAAACAAAAATACAAATTTTTCAGGGTAACACAAAAGAGATACAAATATAAAATCTAACTGGGTAAAAATCCTACGATCTTACATTTGAAATCTAAGTGGGTAGGTAAAAATCCTATGATCTTCTATTTGAACTACAAATGCCAAAAGACTACATGGTATATTCTTCTCTCTTAAAAAGAAAAAAAAAGTCTCCACAAGCCTGAAAGTAGTAAAAATTCAGCAGCAAAGAGCATATGGGTAAATAGCTCCATTTCTTACTAAAGGGAGCACAACATTCAGATCAGCAGCTACAGAAGCAGGACCATGAAATGAGGGTCCGTGTGACCTCGGACAGACTCCCAAGGAGAGCCAGGTGGGAGCGAGGAAGAGCGGGGCGGGGAAGGCCAA
This sequence comes from Oreotragus oreotragus, assembly GCA_006410675.1. Classification (NCBI taxonomy): domain Eukaryota; kingdom Metazoa; phylum Chordata; class Mammalia; order Artiodactyla; family Bovidae; genus Oreotragus; species Oreotragus oreotragus. The sequence goes on along the minus strand of SJYX01016331.1, from coordinate 342,612 downwards.
GCAGGGCTCAGCTTCAGACACAGCCCTGCCGCAGCGTCAGCTGCTTCTTCGGGGACCCTGGGGTCTGAACTCAGCTTCAGAGTTGTCAGACCTGAAGCCAGAGGGCTGGGTTTTCATCCTCCCACACCCCTTCCCTAGCGAGGGCCACCTGGGGTCGTCAACCCTCAGAGAAGTACTCCCTCCAGTCCCCTAGGTGTTGGGACCACCTCTAGTGGTGCAGGGCAGCCCTCCAAAGAGGAGCTGAAGGTGAGGCCGCTGGAGGCAGAATTACCCTGAAAGCAGGGAAGGGAGGTCTGGAGAAACAGCAGGTGTCCAGTACACAGCCCTCCTTGGAGAAATAGCCAATTCCACGTTTGGGCAAGAAAGGAATACAATGACCCTGGCATGAGTTGGCACAGATGAAAACAGAAGCCGACAAAGACTACAGCAGGCTGTGAGAAGGTAAAAAAGCCAACTTTAGAAAAGCAGAAGTAAAAAAGATTTTTAATACACGAATAAAAATTTAAAAGCCAACTTTAAGGGCATGTCCTGTCCAGAGATGGGACAACTTGAGCATCAGAACTAACAGTGAGTGCAAACACATCAAACATGTTAAAATCTAATGATTCGTTAGGATACATTTCACTAAAGCTCTCAATGACTGAATTTGAAGTTCCTAGGAACCAACTTGCTATTTTGAAAATTTATACATAAAGATGCAGAATGAAGCATGTATCTTGCTATATACAAATACAAGCTGTATTTCAGGGTAACCAAAAAGTTGATGAAGAAAGTTTTTTCTTACAGAAACAGTTGGAATAGAAAAAGTTGGAATAATTCAGAAAACATGATGGAATTCACAACTGTACAATACCAAATAAAATCACAAATCTGGGTGACACTCATCAATGCCTACCAGTTCACTAGGGGAAAAGCTGGTGGAGAAACTTACCCTGGATGGATCGGGCAATATCCACTGATCAATCTGAATGCTGCCCAAAGGGAACCAGTAGATGCCATGTGGCTCCTGATGGAGCATGAGAAGCACACGACCGGCTATGGAGCTTCCCTAGAGTTTCTACTCTGATCAGAATCAAGGTCTGCGGTTCACAGACAAGGGTGATTCCGCCTCCTAAGGGAGACCTGGCACGTCTAGAGACGGGTTTTTTTTTTTTTTGTCATAACTACAGTATGCTACTGGCATCTAGAAGGGAAAGGTCAGGGACGCAGCTGAATATCTTAAAATGTACAAGATAGCCACCACCAACAAAATTTCAATAGCGCCAAGGTTCAGAAGGCCTGTTTGGATAACAGGAATGCTAAGGATATAAAAATGTGCTACAGGACACCATGAGGCAATCAACCAAATCCAGAACATTTAACTGGATAAATTCTACAGTATTTCAACAGATAAGCGGCATGCATAAAATAATCACAGAGAAAAACAGACATAGACAGATTAAGCTAGGTCAAATCCTGTTTGGATCCTGATTCAAACATACCAGCTGTAAAAAGCTATTTTTCAGATAACTGGTAAAATTTGAACTCAAGAAATCCGTATGCAGGTCAAGAAGCATCAGTTAGAACAGGACATGGAACAACAGACTGGTTCCAAATTGGCAACGGAGTACGTCAAAGCTGTATATTGTCACCATGTTTATTTAACTTATGTGCAGAGTACATCATGTGAAATGCCAGGCTGGATGAAGCACAAGCTGGAATCAAGATTGCCAGGAGAAATATCAATAACCTCATATATGCAGATGACACCACCCTTATGGCAGAAAGCAAAGAGGAACTGAAGAGCCTCTTCAGGAGAGGGGAGTGAAAGAGGAGAGTGAAAAAGCTGGCTTGAAACTCACCATTCAAAAAACAAAGACTGTGACATCTGGTCCCATCCCTTTATGGCAAACAGATGGGGAAACAATGGAAACAGTGATAGACTATTTTCTTGGGCTCCAAAATCACTGCAGATGGTAACTACAGCCATGAAATTGAAAGATGCTTGCTCCTTAGAAGAAAAACTATGACCACCCTAGACAGCATATTAAAAAGCAGAGACATTACTTTATCGAAAAAGGTCAAAGCTATGGTTTTTCCAGTAGTCATGTATGGATGTGAGAGTTGGACCATAAAGAAAGCTGAGCACTGAAGAACTGATGCTTTTGAACTGTGGTATTGGAGAAGACTCTTAAGAGTCCCTTGGACTGCAAGGAAATCAAACCAGTCAATCCTAAAGGTAATCAGTCCTGAATATTCATTGGAAGGACTGATGCTGAAACTGAAGCTCGAATACTTTGGCCACCTGACGCAAAGAACTGACTCAATGGAAAAGACTCTGATGCTGGGAAAGATTGAAGGCACGAGGAGAAGGAGACGACAGAGGATGAGATGGCTGGATGGCATCACTGACTCAATGGACATGAATCTGAGCAAGCTCTGGGAGCAAGCTCCCTGATGGACAGAGGAGCCTGGCCTGCTGCAGTCCATGGGGTCACAAAGAGTCAGACATGACTGAACTGAAAAAATTATTATCAACCTTGTAGGTGTAATAGTGCTATTGTGATTGTTAAATCCTTAATTATTAGAGATGCTTACAGACACAGTTAACCCTAAAGTGATTAAAAGAAACAAGGAGCTACACAAGTGAAACACGCTGGCAGCACCCGGATCATCACCTTGAGGCTGAGTGACAGTAAGTGGGGCTTCATCATAATTGTGTCTCTACTTTCAGTGTTCTAATTTCCCATAATAAAAAGGTTTTTATGTAAGCAGCCAGAGAGAGAAGACAGAGGCACACAAAGGAACAACTTGGGCTGATGATTAACTTCTCAACAGGAAACAGCAGGAAGCAGGAGACAGTGGAACAGTCTCAAAAGGCTGAGAGGAAATAACTAACCACCTAGAATTTCATACAAATTGAAACTACTCTGACAAGCAATTCAAAAAGTTGTTTCAGGCAAACTGAGAGAAAAATCGGGAAAGGAGTATGACAAGGCTGTGCATTGCCACCCTGCTTATTTAGCTTATATGTAGAGTTCGTTATTGCTTAGCTGCTCAGTCATGCCTGGCCCTTTGAGGCCCCGTGGACTGCAGCGCACCGGGCTTCTTTGTCCTTCACTGTCTCCCAGAGTTTGATCAGACTCATGTCTATTGAGTCAATGATGCCATCTAACCATCTCATCCTCTGTCGCCCCTTCCCCTCCTGCCCTCAGTCTTTCCAAGCGTCAGGGTCTTCTCCAATGAGCAGGCTTTTCACATTAAGTGACCAAAGTATTGGAGCTTCAGCTTTAGCATCAGTCCTTCCAATGAATATTCAGGGTGGACTTCCTTTAAGATTGACTGGTTTGAATACATCATGCATGCTGGGCTGGATGAACGACAAGCTGGAATCAAGACTGCCCAGAGAAGTTATCGATAATCTCAGATATGCAGATGATACCACTCTAAAAGCAGAAAACAAAGAGGAACTAAAGAGCCTCTTGATGAGGGTAAAAGAAGGGAGTGAAAAAGCTGGCTTAAAACTCAACATTCAAAAAAGTAAGATCATGGCATCTGGTCCCATCACTTCATGGCAAATAGAAGGGGGTGGGGGAGTGGAAGCAGTAACAGATTTTATTTTCTTAGGCTCCAAAATCACTGTGGACAGTGGCCGCAGCCACGATATTAAGAGACACTTGCTCCTTGGAAGGAAAGCTATGACAAACCTAGACAGAGTATTATAAAGCAGAGACATCACTTTGCCAACAAAGGTCCATACAGTCAAAGCTGTGGTTTTTCCAGTAGTCAGGCATGGGTGTGAAAGAAGGCTGAGCACAGAAGAACTGATACTTTCAAATTGTGGTGCTGGAGAAGACTCTTGAGAGTCCCTTGGACCGCAAGGAGATGGAACCAGTCAATCTTAAAGGAAATCAACCCTGAATATTCATTGGAAGGACTGGTGCTGAGGCTGAAGCGAAAATACTCTGGCCACCTGAGGCAAACAGCTGATTTAGTGGAAAAGAGCCTTATCCTGGGAAAGACTGAGAGCAGGAAGAGAAGGGAGCAACAGACGATGAGATGGTTGGATGACATTATCGACTCAATGGACCTGAGTTCGAGCAAGCTCCAGGAGGTAGTGAAAGACAGGGAAGCCTGGTGTGCTGCAGTCCACGGGGTCACAAAAAGTCGGCCACGACTGAGCAACTGACCAGCAGCAGCCACCACCATCCAGGGCTCAGGCGCCCAGTGTGTCCGACTTTTTGCAGCCCCGTGGAGTGTGACCTGCTAGGCTCCTTTGCCCGTGGGATTTCCCAGGCAAGAATACTGAATAGAATTGCTATTTCCTACTCCAGGGGATATTCCTGACCCAGGGATTGAACCTGCATTTCTTACACTGGCAGGAGGATTCTTTACCACTAGTGGCACCTGGGAAGCCCTTCACTGCCATGAGACCTTAGTAAAACATATTAGAAAAAAAAGTTCTTCATGCAGAAAAAAAAAAAAAAAAGCCAAATGGATGACCTGAAATACAAACAGTGATAAAATACAAGAAAAAATAATGAAATCAACAGAAAAATTTTAAAGAAATCTCTGCTATTTATAAATTCAAAACTGTACTTATAAATAACTAATGAATCAAATCATAATGAAACTTAGAAAAGATTTAGAAGTAAAAAATATGATGTTTCATAACTTGTAAAATATAATTAAAGTAATTCTTAGAGTGATAGTTAAAGCCTTAAACACCCTAGCAAGGTAGAAAAGCTTGTGTCACAGCTGAGCATTCAACTAATAAGTGGGGAAAGAGATTACAGTAAAGACAAAGAAAGCATAAAAAAAGAAATAATAAATAAGAACATAAATTAATGACACAGAAAAGATACAATAAAAAGGTTAAGAATGCCAAAGTTGAGACTTTACTAACCTATTAAAATTGACAACCTCTAGAGGGAAAAAAAAGAGTTTATCAAGAGAAGGAGAAAAAGAGTAACGAAAGAAAGAAGGGAGTGAAGGATAGAAAGAAGAAAATGAAGAAAGAAAATTAGAAATGTAATGTGGCCATAACTACAAATCCAGCAGAAACTGAAAAGAGGCTGGTTCCTGTTGATACTGGCAGACAGTCACACTCAAATTTAAATTTCTCTCTACATGCTCCACAACCCATCTGGTTGATAAGGATCCACAGTGCACGAGCCTGAATGTACATGTCAGTGAGAAAGCAAACGCTGACCTGAGGAAGCAGGCCGGGACTGCGAGAAGGGAGAGCGAGGTGGGTCCTACTGATGCTGAGCCTACAGAGACACCAACCTGCTCACCCACAGGAAAGAAGCCCCACACCACCCCTTCCCTGCCCAGGCAGGGAAACTCTGAAAGCAGGTTTGGGACCCACTAGGTCAGGGTGTTGCTTCTGGGGACTTGAAAGGAAGGGCCTGGAAATACACAGCGCTGTAGGTGGCAAACTTGAGAAGACAATGAGAGATGCGGATTCAGCGGCTCAGTGACGGAAGAAAAGAAGAAACAAGTGTCCAAGATCCAGGATCCTCCAGAGAAGATCTAGAATTAGAATAGATAAACATCCCCACTAGATACCACTGAAAAAGAAAGTGGGTTTCATTGTACTAACATAAGAAAGTGTTCTTGAACTAGAAACCAACTAAGCTGCCTAAACCTCTCCCCTACTCTTTCCAAAATCACATGTAATTTTTGGTCCAAGAAATTGTAACATACTTCCTCGTTATCAGAAAAATGAACCCAACATCCATACAAAGCTTCTAGATAAGAACACAAAAAATGAGAATGAAAACTTTTCAGGTAATAAAAATACTCCACAAAAAACAACTGCACAGCAGAGAAAAACTTTCCGACGTGAACTAAACGCAACTGAACACACAGTTGTTGGTAAGAAAAAGCATCACAAATCAAATCAAAAGCTCAAAATAAACATGTGTGGACAGTTAGATGATATGAGATGAGAGCTACAGAAACTTAGAGAGAAATTGATAAAAGAGACAAAATCATCTAAGAAATAAAGTTACAGAAAAAAAAATCATCTCAGAAAGTATGAGGAGACAACAGATAAGTCCAAGGGAAAATACACATGACTGAAATTATAGCAAGGGAAAAGGAATTTCAGAGTGAAATGAGCCAAGAGAAAATATATGAAATAAGGAGTGAGTTTTCAGATGGGTAAAAGAGAAATTCATATAGCAGACAGGCAAAGGAGAGTCAACATTTAAATAACTGGAACATCTGAAAAGCAAAAAACAATGTAATGTAACTAACATTTAAAACTGTAATCCCAGAAATTTTTCCTGAAATGAAATAACATCTGTCAACTGATTTTTGACAAAAGTATCAAAGTAATTCTATTGAAAAGGACAGCCTTTTCAACAAACGGTAGGGGAACAAGTGGACATCAGTGGTGGTTCAGGGGTGGGCAATAAGAACCTCAACCCTTTCTTACCTCATGCCATATGTAAAAATTAACTCAAAGACTTCAGCTTTCAGAGAGATGGAACAGAAGTACCTTCTTTCATTCATCCTCTGAGCACAACTGAAAACCCTGGACATCATATATAAGGCAACCCTAGAAGGTTCTGAAAGGTGGGAAGGAGGAGGCAGACTTGCTAGGACCTTGAACCTGAATAGCGACACAACAACAGGTTTTCTTCTCTGGGTTTCCTCTTAAGCCTCATATATCCTTGGGTCTAGAGAAGCCAACAACCCAGAAATGTCAATAGGAAAGCTTTTTAAAGCTCTCCCTAGCAACAGGATCAGGAAACGTGCAGCCTAACCAGGTGGGAAACTTACAGCCAAAACTACTATACTAACACCACAGGAAAAAAAAACAACAACAAAAAAAAACTGCAGCCCTACCTCCACTAGTATCAATGAGCGGAGGCCAGTGGGGAGCCTAGACCCCCACCCTCACCAGTCTGTAATGAGGTACCCCAAAGCCATTTTTGCTTTGGAGGTGGCATCAGAGAAAGCCAAGTGGGTCTCAAGAGAGCTAAGTGAGCCAAGTGTGAAAGCAGGAACTTTCATATCCACCCTGTGGTAATAATAAAACTTCCAAATCATGCAGTGTCAGAAAAGATTACTCATGTAGCCTGGACTTCAATTCCAGAGGTAAAAAGGATCCCCTTCCTTTTATTGGCTAGAGTGAATCTTTGTGAAAAATCGATACTTTTACCACCACTCAGAGGTACTGAGACCAACCCTTACTGTGTCAGTAGAGGCCATATTGGGAGCCATGACAAGGCCTCCCCTCTCTCTCAGACAAGATGGAATCAGTGGAGGCCCAGGGGTACCTAGAATTCCCAGTGCAGACAAGGAGCCCACTCCCACTAGGTGTCAATGAAGGTTGAGTGAGGAACTTGCATTTCACCCCATTTTTCAATAATGGGGCAGTTCCCCAACCCTCTCCCTGTTGGAAGGGTGTCACAGCAGGCCAATAAAAACAGAAGATTTAAATAACATTCAGAGGCTCGTATAGTAACAAAATGTCTAGGGTTCAATCAAAATATCACTTGTCATACCAAGAACCAGGAAAATCTCGATTTGAATGAGAAAATATAATCAATAAACACCAAGATAACACAGATGTTAAAGCATCCATCATAAAAATGCTTCAATGGATGTAAAAACACACTCAAAACAAATGAGAAAAAAACCTCAGGAAAGAAACAGAAGACATACAGAACCAAACACAAATTTTGGAAGTGAAAAATACAGTAACTGAAAATAGAGACTTAACAGACAGGCTCAACAGCAGAATGGAGGGCACAGACGAAAGAGCCAGTGACCTGGGGGACAGACGATGGAAGTTACTCAATCTGGACAGCAGAGAGAAAGCAGACTGAGAAAAGCAGACAGAGCCTCGGGGACCTTTGGGAAGATCTACCATTCGTGTCAACAGAGCCCTGGAGAGAAAAGAGAAAGGGGGCAGAGCTGAAGACGTATTCAAAGACACATGGATGAAAAATTTCCAAAACCGGCGAAAAGACAAAAACCTACAAATTTAAGAAGCTGAGTGAATCCCAAACAGAATAAACCTAAAGAAATTCATGCCAAAATACATCATAATCACACTTCTGAAATATAAAGAAAAAAAATCTTGAAAGCAGCGAGAGAGAAACAACATCTTACCTATAGGAAGAAAACAATTCGAATGACAGTGGATTTCTCATCAGAAACCATGGAGGTCAGAAGGATGAGGCACACGTTTTTTCAAGTGCTGAAAAAAAAAGAACTGTCAACCCAGAATTCTATACCCAGTGAAAATATCCTTCAGGAATGAAAGGAAAATCAAGACATTCTCAGATGAAGGAAAACTAAGAGAATTTTCACCTGTAGAACTACCCTAAAAGAATGGCTAAGGAAGGTCCTCCAAACAGAAAGTAAGCTATGAAAGAAGAAACATTGGAATATCAGGAAGGAAGAAATAAAGAACAATAGAAAGAGTAAAAATACAGCACGCCTTCCTTTTCCTCTTGAGTTTTCTAAATTACATTTGACAGTGAAGCAAAAATTATAACATACATTGATGTACTTAAATATGTGTAATTATACATGGGGAGGAAAAAGAGAGGCAAAATTTCTATACTTCATTCCAACTGATAAAAGGACAACCCTAGTGGATTGAGACAAGTTATATATACGTAATACTTAGAGGAACCATCAAAAAACCAATACAAAAAGACACACTCAAAAATACTATAGATAAATCAAAATGGAATTCTAAAATATATACAAGTAACTCACATGAATGCAGGAGAAAGAAACCAGAGAAATAAAAAATAGAAAAAATAAACAATATGCAAGAGTATATGTAAGCTATAATATATATAATTATATTAAACATAAACTGTCTAAATATGCCTCCCCCAAAGAACTGACCGAGTGGACGAAAAATACGACCCAACAATACGCTGTCTACAAGAAACTAACTTAAAGTATAAATATATGGCTGGTTTAAAAGTTAAAAGACGAAAAAGATATATATCTTATGTGGAAATACTTAATTAAAAAACAAGAGTGGGTATATTTATATCAGATAAAGTAGATATCAAAGCAAAGAAATTTATCAGGCACAGAGAGACATATTACACAATGATAAAAGGGTCAAGTTTTTCAAGAAGACAAAATTCTAAAAGTGTATGTACTCAACAACAGAGCTGGAAAGTACACGAAGCAAAAACTGACAAAACTAAACAGAGAAATAGTTATTTGATCTGGAAAGTTTTAAAACCAAACTGAAAATGTAAAGATGACATATCATAATCTGTGAGACACAGCTAAAGCAATACTCAGACGAAAATTTACAACACTAAATGTTTACATTAGAAAAGAGGAAATACTTAATCTAGGTTCCCACCTCAGGATGCTAATAAAGAACAGAGTAAACCCAGAGCACACAGGATGAATCAAACAACAAGGAGGAGAAACTGAATGCAACTGGGAAAAGAAAAACGATAGAGAAAAACAAATGAAATAAGAATACATTTGGGGGACTTCCCTGGTGGTCTAGGGGCTAAGATTCCAAGCTCCAAATGCAGGGGCCCAAGTCTGACCCCTGGGCATGGGACCAGAGGCCAAGTGCCACAACTAAGGTCCAGTGCACCCAAATTAAAAAGTCAATTAAAAAAAAGAACCCATTTCTTTGAAAAGATCAAAAAAATAAAATTTTAGTAAGACTAACAAAAAGAGACAAGACACAAAGTACCAATGTCAAGAATGAGACAACAGCTGTCACTACAGATCATGATGACATCAGAAGAAAAGGGAATACTACAGACAACTATTGGAGAAGGCAATGACACCCCACTCCAGCATTCTAGCCTGGAGAATCCCATGGACAGAGGAGCCTGCCGGGCTACAGTCCATGGGGTCACAAAGACTCAGACACGACTGAGCGACTCACACTTGACCAACACAAGCTATACAGACATAAAATCCACAACTTGGACAAAATGGGCCAATTCCTTCAAAAGCACCAACGGATGCCACTCACCCAATATGATTAGATAACAGAGCCCTATTAAGGGGAATTTTTAAATTCTAATAGAGAAATGTTTAGTCAGCAAATTTCTCCCAACATTTAAAGAATTAACAGCAATTCTACACAATCTCCACCTAAAAAATACTGTCCAATTCATTTTAAAGAATCAGCGTTATTCTGATACCAAAATCAGAAACAGTACAAAAAAGAAAACCATCGAGCAATATTTCTCATAAATACAAAGGCCAAACTCTCTGATAAAATACTATCAAACAGAAATCAGCAATATATACAATAATTATACACAAGTTTATCCCACGGATGCAAGGCAGGTCAATACTTGAACATCAATCAATGCAAACTACCATATTACAGGAGAAAAACCACATGATCACCTCAACTGAGGCAGAAACTTTGATAAAATCCAACCCTTTAATATAAAAACTTAGGGGGAAAAGAAGATAAAGGGGAATTTCCTCAACTTGAAAGAACATCTTAAAAACAAGAGGCCTACAGTGAACATTATACTTAGTGGTGAAAGGCTGAGTGCTCCCTCCTCCCACGAGATGGGAACAAGCACTGGAGGTGACTTCCAACGGCATGAGGGAAGCAGGGAAACAAAAGGCATATATATCAGAAAGTAAAAAACAAAACTGCTCATTTGCAGGGTACTTGATTCCTTATAGTAAATATTCAGTCCATCCTAAAGGAAATCAGTCCTGAATATTCATCAGAAGGACTGATGCTGAAGCTGAAACTCCAAAACTTTGGCCACCTGATGTGAAGAACTGACTCACTAGAAAAGACCCTGATGCTGGGAAAGACCAAAGGCAGGAGGAGAAGGGGACGGCAGAGGATGAGACGGTTGGGTGACATCACCGACTCAGTGAACATGAGTTTGAGTAAACTCCGGGAGTTTGTGATGGACAGGGAAGCCTGCAATGGAGTCACAAAGAGCTGGACACGACTGAATGACTGAACTGAACTGAACTGAAGGAACACTAGGGGGAAATACAAACCAAACTTGCATAATTCTTTTAAAATCTGGTGAAAAGGAAAACACCAAACATCAGAATCTATAGGACACAATTAAATTAGTAATCAAAGGAAAATTCACAACCCTAAATAACCATATAATAAAAACTAAAGACTAAAATAAACCAAGCCTCCAACTGAAGAAGGTAGAACAGAGTGACAAAGTAAAACAAAATGGCAGCAGGAGGGAAATAATGAGAATAAAATCAGGAAAAATGATTAAAAACATAATATTAATAGAACTAAAAAAGATACTGGTTCTGTTTATAAAAATCCACAAAATTTATAAACCACTATTTTAATCAAGAAAAAGGAGAAAATACAAAATATACAGGATAAAACATGAGAAGGGGGGAAAAAACACTGAACCAGAGGAAACTGCTTTAAAAACTGAAGCCACTTCTTTGTATCCATGTAAATACACTGGAAAACCGAAAGTAAAAGGATCGCTTCTAAGGAAATTATAATTTACCACATTGATCTTAGGAGATAAAAAACAAGTTTAAATAGACCAATATCTCGTCAGAGGCAGATAAATTATCAAAGGACTGTCCAATAACAAACTTGGACTTCACAAAGGAATTATATTAAATCTTTAAAGACCAAGTAATCCTAATTCTACTTAAACTATCCCAGAAAATAAATAGAATCAAACATTCTAATTGTCTTTACAGATCAATAATAGGTATATCCTGGAGAAGGAAATGGCAGCCCACTCCAGTGTTCTTGCCTGGAGAATCCCAGGGACGGGGGGAGCCTGGTGGGCTGCCGTCTATAGGGTCCCGAAGAGCCGGACACGACTGAAGCGACTTAGCAGCAGCAGCAGCAGTAGGCATATCCACAGAACATCTCCCCCAGTAACATTTCTCAACAGATCACCTCTTATCTTTATTGCTGCCGTTGTTTAGTCGCTCAGTTCAGTTCAGCTCAATCGCTCAGTCAGTCGTGTCCGAGTCTTTGCCACCCCATGAATCGCAGCACGCCAGGCCTCCCTGTCCATCACCAACTTCCAGAGTTCACTCAGACTCACGTCCATCGAGTCCATGATGCCATCCAGCCATCTCATTCTCGGTCGTCCCCTTCTCCTCCTGCCCCCAATCCCTCCCAGCATCAGAGTCTTTTCCAATGAGTCAACTCTTCGCATGAGGTGGCCAAAGTACTGGAGTTTCAGCTTCAGCATCATTCCCTCCAAAGAAATCCCAGGGCTGATCTCCTTTAGGATAGACTGGTTGGATCTCCTTGCAGTCCAAGGGACTCTCAAGAGTCTTCTCCAACATCACAGTTCAAAAGCATCAATTCTTTGGTGCTCAGCTTTCTTCACAGTCCAACTCTCACATCCATACATGACCACTGGAAAAACCATAGCCTTGACTAGACAGACCTTAGTTGGCAAAGTAACGTCTCTGCTTTTGAATATGCTATCTAGGTTGGTCATAACTTTTCTTCCAAGGAGTAAGCGTCTTTTAATTTCATGGCTGCAATCACCATCTGCAGGGATTTTGGAGCCCCCCAAAATAAAGTCTGACACAGTTTCCACTGTTTCCCCATCTATTTGCCATGAAGTGATAGAAGCAGATACCATGATCTTCGTTTTCTGAATGTTGAGCTTTAAGCCAACNCGTCTCTGCTTTTGAATATGCTATCTAGGTTGGTCATAACTTTTCTTCCAAGGAGTAAGCATCTTTTAATTTCATGGCTGCAGTCACCATCTGCAGTGATTTTGGAGACCAAAAAAGTAAAGTCTGACACTGTTTCCACTGTTTCCCCATCTATTTCCCATAAAGTGATGGGACCAGATGCCATGATCTTAGTTTTCTGAATGTTGAGCTTTAAGCCAACCTTTTCACTCTCTTCTTTCACTTTCATCAAGAGGCTTTTTAGTTCCTCTTCATTTTCTGCCATAAGGGTGGTGTCATCTGCATATCTGAGGTTATTGATATTTCTCCCGGCAATCTTGATTTCAGCTTGTGCTTCCTCCAGCCCAGCGTTTCTCATGATGTACACTGTATAGAAGTTAAATAAGCAGGGTGACAATATACAGCCTTGACGTACTCCTTTTCTTATTTGGAACCAGTCTGTTGTTCCATGTCCAGTTCTAACTGTTGCTTCCTGACGTGCATACAGATTTCTCAAGAGGTAGGTCAGGTGGTCTGGTATTCCCATCTCTTTCAGAATTGTCCACACAGTCAAGGCTTTGGCATAGTCAATAAAGAGGAAATAGAGGTTTTTCTGGAGGCACACCAATCCACGGGTTTAAGGCAAATGCATCACAGGTTAACTTTAATTGTCTCTTTCTTTTCCTTTATTCAGACTAGTTTCAGAGAATTTGGGGAGGTGGGTTTGAGCATGTACACTTAGGGTATATAAGGTTTTCATAAAAACTAGTCGAGGTCCTTGGCTAAGAGGAGACTGCCTTGGGCCCACCGGTGTAATAAATTGCACCCCACTATCTGCATTGTCCTTTGGAATGAGTTTGTTTCCCAGAATGTATGGCTACAACAGTGAGAAAGGATCTAAATATCTTTATAGTCAAGAGAGCGAATGTGTCACCTCCAAGTGATTGGAGAGCAATCACTTCCAGATTTCTGCTGCTGCTGCTGCTGCTAAGTCACTTCAGTCGTGTCCGACTCTGTGCGACCCCATAGACGGCAGCCCACCAGGCTCCGCCGTCCCTGGGATTCTCCAGGCAAGAACATTGGAGTGGGTTGCCATTTCCTTCTCCAATGCATGAGAGTGAAAAGTGAAAGTGAAGTCACTGAGTCATGCCCAACTCTCAGCGACCCCATGGACTGCAGCCTATCAGGCTCCTCCGTCCGTGGGATTTTCCAGGCAAGAGTATGGAGTGGGGTGCCATTGCCTTCTCCAGATTTCTAGCTAGGCTGATAGGGTCTCTCTCAGGGAAATCAATAATTAGAATCAAGAGTGGCCAACTCAAATGTGGGAAGTCACTTGAACAGAGAAGTATGTTTCAGAGCTAAGAGTTGGCCGTCTTCTACCTGTTAGTGGGGGAAAAAAAACTATGCAAAGATGTGCAGACAGACATATAAGAAAAAGAAACAGCATAGTTCCTCACGTCTTTAGTTTCTGCTGCTGCTGCTGCTGCTAAGTCACTTCAGTCGTGTCCGACTCTGTGTGACCCCATAGACGGCAGCCCACCAGGCTCCCCCATCCCTGGGATTCTCCAGGCAAGAATACTGGAGTGGGTTGCCATTTCCTTCTCCAATGCATGAAAGAGAAAAGTGAAAGTGAAGTCGCTCAGTCTGTCCGACTGTTAGCGACCCCATGGACTGCAGCCCACCAGGCTCCTCTGTCCATTGGATTTTCCAGGCAAGAGTACTGGGGTGGGGTGCCATTGCCTTCCCCGCTTTGGTTTCTGGATCCAGTGAATTCCTGCTTTGTCTGGGGAGGTCAGAGAACTTGGGGCAAAGGTCACTACATCTCAAACGAGCCATTTCCAAGCTGTAGATAGGTTACCATTTCAAAATTTTCTTTATGTATTTATTTGCTTTGGCTGTGCTGAGTCTCCGTTGCTGTGTGGGCTTTTCTCTATTTGCAGCGAGCCGGAGCTGCTCTCCAGTTGCAGTGCGCAGGCTCACTGTGGCGGCTTCTCCTGTTTCAGAGCACGGGGCTCTAGGCCCATGGACTTCAGTCATTGCAGCACGCGGGCTCAGTAGTTGCAGCTCCTGAGCCCTAGATCGCAGTCTCGTTAGCTGTGGCGCAGGGTCTTAGTTACACCTCAGCGTGTGGGAGCTTCCTGGATCAGGGGTTAAACCCATGTCTCCTGCATTGGCAGGCAGATTCTTTATCACTGAGCCACTCAAGAAGCCCTCAACTGCCACCTGTCACACATTTTCATGTAACGAGGGGCCAAATAGCTTACTGACTGAAACCCACCAGTGACACTGTGACTTCCTCGGTGATTTGGGTAAGTTTCTTTCTTTTCTCTCTCTCTTTTTTTTTAAAAAGTGTATTTTAAAAAACAGTTTAGATTTGTTTTGTTTTTCTTCAGTATTTACTTATTTTATTGGTTTATTTGGCTGTGCTGGGTCTTAATTGTGGCCACAGGATCTTCAGTGTTAGTTGTGGCATGTAGGATCCAGTTCCCTAACCAGGGACTGAAGCCAGGCCTCCTGCGTTGGGAGCTTGGAATCTTAGCCACTGGACCACCAGGGAATTCCCTTGGGTAAGTTTCTTAATATCTGTTTCCCCAAATGTAAGATAGAAATAGTACCTTTCTCATATGATTTTTGTGATGATTCAATGAGTGGATGTACAAAAAGTCCTCAGAATAATGACTGGAACATAGAAAGTAGTATGTAAATATTAGCTATTATTCAAACGTGTTTTCTTCTTTCTCCCATTTTATATATGGGGAAAGGAAGATCCCATAAGACAAGGATTTTGCTCAAGGCCATGTTGTAATCACCTAGGCTGGGCCTAGAACTAAGGACTTCTGATCCTAGAACAATATTTAATTCATCTCCCTAAATGTCCTGCAACCAACCACCAGGTGCAAAGTTCCCTTGGAAAAATGTTAGACTCCAAGTGCTGAGGGTGTTATGAAAGCTCCTTGCCTCTGCTCCTGGTTGGAGAACCAGGCTACTGCACACTGTCCTGCCCAGTTTGGTTTCCGTGGCTGTACAATTGAGGAAGAAGAGGGCTTCGTAATGAATAATATGAGATTTTGGGAAGTACCTTGCAAAGAATCCTGCAGCCAAAAATATGTCTGCTAATGTTTAGGAAATCAAGAAGTACAGAAATCATAAGGAATGAACACCAAGGATCTTAGCTACCAGAGACACAAAAATGGGTAATTCACAGGAAGATATCTGAAGTTACACCCCAAATCACCTGCTGCCTGCGGAAGCTATAGCATGGTCACCACTGATAGAGTAACGGTAGCTTCTCCTTGCCTCTGCCTTGCAAATCTCACATGCACACCTCTCATTTGCAAGACCCAGTCTAGAACCATGCTGTCAAAGGAATCTGGGAAATGTAATCCTAAGTCTTCCAGCCTCCAAAATATAAGGAAAGTGAGGATGAATCTTAGATGGAAGTTAGAATGGTACTGAGATGCCAACAACCTGGTATAGTCTATCCTTTTGGCTAGTCAGTGAAATTCATACACATTTTCTGTCTATATTTAACTCAAACAATAGTAATGTTCTCCTTAATACGATGCAACTGTTATAGGCTGAATTGTGTTCCCCCAAAATTCATATGATGGGGGCTTCTGCAAAGGCTCAGTGAGTAAAGAATCCACCTGCAATCCAGGAGACAGAGAAGATGTAAGTCCAATCCCTGGGTTGAAAGATTCTCCCAGAGAAGGAAATGGCAGCCCACTCCAGTGTTCTTGCCTGGAAAACCCCATGGACAGAGGAACCTGGTGGGCTACAGTCCAAAGAATCAGACACAACTGAGCAACTAACACTTGAAGGTGGAGCCAGCAGAATTGGCTGATGAATCCCAAGTGGAGCGTGAGAAAAAGGGAGGTGTCGGGAATGATTCAGATGTTTTTGGCCTGAACAACTAGGAGAATTAAACTGACACTAAACTAAAATAAATCTGGGAGAGGAAAAGGGTGGGGGTGTCAGAGCTGAGAAGTAGATTCAAGGTCTTAGTTTTAGAGATAAATTTTGAGATACCAGTTAGTGATGTAAAGAGAGACATGAAGTAGACATTGAATCTACAAGTGTGAACTCAGGAGAGAAGATGAGCCTAAATGAATAAATCAGAAGCTGTCAGTCCACTTAAACCCATGAGACTGGAGGAGATCATGTAAGCCAGTGATTCTCCAACAGGATAATCCACCCACTAAAGAAAATTGTGGAAAATTGCCAGAATTTTTTTTTTTTGGGGGGACTAGGGGTTAGGTAATGTCATGGTAATTAGGTGGGGTGCACGATGAGGCTTTAGTGGGTGGGGCCAGAGCTCCTCAGCATCCTGCAATGGATGGGACAGTTCTGCACAACAGAAATCGTCTCATGTTCCACACAACTTTCAAATGTCCTATCAGATATTCATTTGATGAAAAATATGCTTATTATTTATCTCAACATAGAGCCTAAATTGATTCTCCACATAAACACAGAGTATTCAACATATGGTTTTAATATACGTCAGGTTTCCCAGGAACACCGTTTCCACGTAATTGATGAAAGAGGGTATTTTGCTTTGTTCAGAAAATCAACCACACAGCTTTTCTCTGTATTTGAGATGCCACTCCAGTTCTGCTGGATCCATCTGTATGTGCAGCTTCAGCAGACACAGTGATTCTGGGAAGCAAGCATCTGACGGTTCCTTTAGGACTTCTGGGGAAGTTGTGCAAAATTTTTGCATATTCAAATATATAACACTTTATGCATTAGTTTTCCTCTTGTTTCTCCTTGTAACAGGAAATTCAATTCATTATTCTGAAATCATGTGTATAGATTGCTATGAGTTTTCTCCATTTGTCCCTTCCAGATCTCTGTTCTGCTCTCTGCCTGCTCTCTGCCCCAGAAAGCAGACTTTCATACATGACATCAACCAGCTTCCTTGCCCAGTGGCTTCCGGTTGTGTTCAACCAAAGGGAGCTACCATTCTCTCATCTTGATCCTTCAGGCCCAGGGATGAGACACGCCCTCCAGTGCTTCCTCATTTCTTGTTGGTTCCCTTAACTTTGCCCACATCTTTGTCAATAATCCCTTCATAAAACTGAACTCAGTTGGACTCGGCTTGAGTGTGCCATCTGTTTCCTGCCAGACCCTAACTGATACAGTAGCTACATTATTTCTGAATCTTATTTCAGGACAGTAAAGGGCAAATTACAAAAGATTTGTTATAAAAAGGAAGTAGATCCAGAATGTGGGACATTCTACAGGGCATTTGAGCTGGTTTCTGCAATAAGTCAATTGTGTGAAAAATAAAGGGAGGAGAAGGACTGCTTGTTGGTAGTGAATAATGTTGAAAGGATACAGTAACAAAATGTAATGTGGAGACCTATTTGTATCCAAATTTGAACAAATTCAAGGTAACGAGAAATATCTGAGACATTAGGGAAAGTATAAATTATGGACCTCATATTAAATGATACCAAGAACTATTTTAAATGTGTTAGGTTTGGTTATGGCATTGTGGTTTTGCAAGACAGTGGCCCATGTCTTTAAGAAATGCATACTACTCTTTCATCTAGGCCGCCGACATGCCATCCAGACTAAGGAAGACCCGGAAACTTAGGGGCCACATGAGCCACGGCCACGGCCTCATCGGCAAACACCGGAAACACCCGGGAGGTCGAGGTAATGCTGGTGGCATGCATCATCACAGGATCAACTTCGACAAATATCACCCAGGGTACTTTGGGAAAGTTGGTATGAGGCATTACCACTTAAAGAGGAACCAGAGTTTCTGCCCGACTGTCAACCTTGATAAACTGTGGACCTTGGTTAGTGAGCAGACACGAGTAAATGCTGCCAAGAACAAGACAGGAGCTGCTCCTATCATCGATGTGGTGCGATCAGGTTACTACAAAGTTCTGGGGAAAGGAAAGCTCCCAAAGCAGCCTGTCATCGTGAAGGCCAAATTCTTCAGCAGAAGAGCTGAGGAGAAGATTAAGGGTGTAGGTGGGGCTTGTGTCCTGGTGGCTTGAAGCCACATGCTGGGAAATTCATTAAATGTTAAGTGCTTTTAAATCAAAAAAAAAAAAAAAGAAAAAGAAATGCATACTAATTTTGTTTGAATTACAAAAAAAGAAGAAGAAAAAAAGAGATTCAATGAAGTAAGTAGGAGTAAAATGACATGGTGCCTGGGATTTGCAAAGAAAATAGAAAAAGAAAAAAAGGGATAGATAAAGCAAATGGAGGGAAGTATTATTAAGTATTGAACCCAGATAATAGACACATGATGGAGAAGAAATGGCTACCCACTCCAGTTTTCTGCCCAGGAAATCCCATGGACAGAGGAGCTTGGCAGGCTACACTCCAGAGGGTCACAAGAATCAGACATGACTTAGCACCTAACCACCACCACCAATAGATATATAGGAATACACTGTACTGTTCTCTCCAGTTTTGTTTGTATGTTTGACATTCTTTATGATAAAACAGTTAAAAAGTAAATTGAATTAAAAGGGGCATTTGATCATTAAAGTTGAGAACCATCGACCAAAGCAGGTAGTGTAAAGAGGTCTGAGACTGGGTCCTGAGCACTTCAGGCAGAGGTTGGGAAGATGGAAGGAAAGTCAGGCAGGGAAGAAGAGAAGAGAGAAAGGTGTCCCTGTGAGGTCAAAGGAGTTTCAAGGAGGAAACGAGCATCTGGGCTGTAGATGAGCAAATACGAGGGCAACTGAGCACTGGACTTAACAACACGGAGGTCATTTGGTGACCTGATAAGTGCAGTTTCGGTGGAACGGTGGGGCAGAGCCTGAATGGATTAAAGTCCAGTCATCCCCGTCTCTCAATACTGCTCGTTTCTCTGCTCCCTGTACAGCACTCCCTGCTGCTTAGGGTAAGTAGACTGGAGTGGGTTCAAGACAGAATATGAGTAGACAAAGTAGAGGGGGTAAAGTCAGTCTTTTGAGATGTTTTGCTATAAAGTGGATGAGAGAAGTGAGCTGGTACTAGAAAAAAAAATTGTGCTGTCAGAGGAGGGATTTGGTTTGATCTGGTTTTTAAGATAGGAGATAACATGATGTGTTTGTAAGCTGCTAAGAAGGAATCATTAGATAGGGAGAAGAGGAAGATGTGAGAAAGATAAGGCTATTGTAGAAAGAATGTGCTTGAATAGGAGAGTGCATGTGCTGGTGGGTAGGTTGATGTGGTTGTAGAATGCAGAGGTCCTCTTTTGATTGCTCTGCCAGTGAAATAAGAAGCAAGATCATGAGTTGACAGTAAAGATGGAAAGAAGGCTTTGGAGGTTTGAGAAGATAGGTGTGAGGTAGTCAGTTAAGAGTGAAAAAACAAAGAGACTGGGGAACTGAGTAGCATTACAAACCCACTTATTGTGAAATTAGTCAACATCACTGTGTCTTTGTCTCAACCACCTTGAGCCTGGGGTTTGGACTGAAACAGAAATGTATCCAGGCAAAATCTACAGAGGGGAAAGGGGCAAGAAAATAACAATAATGATGAAACCATGGACCCCAAGAGGTAAGTAGGCAAGGTGAAGGGCAATAAAAAGGTGGTAGGGTCAATAGGCTGGAGGTCCTCAAGAGCTTAGAAAGTTAATGGATTCAGGATATTTAAGAGAGTCAGAAATATAAGCATGATGCTCAAAACATGGGATGCTTTAAAAGAATGAAGATACCAGCTGGAACATTAGATGGATGAAAAAAATTTTAGGGGCTTCCCTGGTGATCAGGGGGTTAAAACTCTGGGTTCCCAATGCCTGGGTTCAATCCCTGGTCAGGGAACTAGATCCCACAAGCTGCAATTAAGACCTGGTGCAATCAGATAAATAAAAGTAAATTTAAAAAAAATATAGGTTCAGCGCAATTCGATTAAAATTCCATATGTATAGTATCTGTGTGTGTGTGTGATTGTGTATAAGTTGATAAAGTGAGAGCAAAATTTATATGCTAATTAAAGGACCTAGAATATCCAAGAACTCTTGAAATAAAGTTGGAAAACTTTCATCAACTTCCAAAGAGTTGGAAGATTTTGAGATTTATAAAGCTATAGTAATTAATACAGGGAGACTTTGAAGCAACAATAGACAAATATGATCACTGAAACAGAATAAAGAGTCTAGAAATGGACTCTTAAATAGGAAATGGAAGGAGGGAGGTTGTGTTTTGTGGATTTATGGGGACAAACTACAAGGACCTAGTTCCAATTAGGATGAGGCATCTCTTTTTTTTAACACCTTTCTTTACAAATAAAAATGGGCTTCCCTGATAGCTCAGTTGCTAAAGAATCTGCCTGCAATGCCGGAGACCCCGGTTCAATTCCTGGGTTGGGAAGATCCCCTGAAGAAGGGAAAGGCTACCCACTCCAGTATTCTGGCCTGGAGAATTCCATGGACTACATAGTCCATGGGGTCGCAAAGTGTAGGACACGACTGAGCAACTTTCACTTTCTTTCTTTACCAATAAAACAGNGTTGGGAAGATCCCCTGAAGAAGGGAAAGGCTACCCACTCCAGTATTCTGGCCTGGAGAATTCCATGGACTACATAGTCCATGGGGTCGCAAAGTGTAGGACACGACTGAGCAACTTTCACTTTCTTTCTTTACCAATAAAACAGACCAACTTGAACCATCATAAATTGTCTGCCAACGGCATGTGTGAGCAAAATGCAGCGAGCCAGCCATAAGGCAGGAACATTGTGGGGCATCCAAGCAACCGGTGGAGGTGGGTTAGGCAACCTGGCTCTCTTCCCTTGTGGCTCCTGTGTCTGGGTCCCTTTAAGGAACAGCAGGGAGTGGAACTGCACAGCACCTGGATGATAACAGAAAAGACCAAACCCATCCGCTGGAAAACTAGCTCAGGAATCTGGCCCTGGTAGAAATAAAGGAGAAGGGACTGATACAGGACAAGAGTCTGGGTCCTTAACAAAGTGACCATTTTGTGGGAAAACAAAACTAATACTAAGTGGGGAAATGAAGACTAGATTCCACTCTGCTTCTGTCTTGGTTGGCTGTGTGACCTTGTGTGACTCCATCACCCTCTCTGAGCCTGGGGGCTACCCTGGGTGGTTCCCTGCCTTCTTCAGTATAGATATCCTTTGAGGCTGCATGGGCGTTCTAAGACGAAGGTACAGGGATGAGTGACTGCCGTGACTCCAGTGGGAGACAGAGAGACTTCAGGCCTCTTCCCTTGTCTCTGATGAACCACTCTTAAGGGCAGGCAGTCCTGTGTCCACCTTGCTTCTCTGACCTAGATCACCCCAGCATATCCCATACTCCCTCCAAGCTATCCAGGCCATATTGGGTCAGCTTGGAGCGGGGACCTAGTGTACCCACCCCAGGTCATTTTCAACAGGATCTCTGTCAGACAGAAGGTTTCCTGGATGGGTGAGCAATCAGAGCTCACTCAAGGCTGGGCCACTTCAGGGTTTGGGCCTCACCCCGGAAAATGAACAATGTTTTAGGCCATAGCAATCATTCCCTTCCTTGATTGTCCACCCACCCCAGGTCATTTTCAACAGGATCTCTGTCAGACAGAAGGTTTCCTGGATGGGTGAGCAATCAGAGCTCACTCAAGGCTGGGCCACTTCAGGGTTTGGGCCTCACCCCGGAAAATGAACAATGTTTTAGGCCATAGCAATCATTCCCTTCCTTGATTGCCCTGGAGCTGTGAGCCCCACCCTGCCATGCACAGCTTCCCTGGAGAAAAAGAGGGAGGCCCTGGATCTCATTCAAAACACCCAGTCCTAACCCTTGCCACTTCTCTCATCGCTCCTTCTTTCTTCTTCCCTCTCCTGCCTCCCTCCTTAGGGTTGCTGATAAATTTTAGCAAGTAAGGAAATTCACAAACATGGGATTGGCAAATAATGAGGATCAACTGTATGTTTAACCAGGGGATCCTAGAGGAACCTCTGACTCAGCCTGTTAGATAGAGTCTGGGAAAATTCTCAATGAGAGGGGACTTTGGCTGTGACCTGGAATACACAGAAGTCTAGACAGAGGGGCTGTGCCCACGTCATGTGGTTTGATATAGAGCTATTTCTTTCCCATTTCTAGGTATTCTGTCGCTCTCTTTCATTACACCTTCCAGCGCAGCACTGGTCAACAGAATTTTCTGCCATGCTGGGTATGTTCTATAATTATATGACTACAGTAGCCACTAAGCACATGTGGCTACTGAGAACTTAAAATGTGACCAGTTGGACTGAGAGACTGAATTTTGTTTTTATTCAATTTAATTATTTTACTGTTAAATTCAAATAGCTACACATGGTAGTGGTCATCATGTCAAAGGATGCAGTTTTAACTGTTTCAGTTTGTATATGTAAAGGGTATTGATTTTTGTATATTAATTTTATAACACATTTCCTTGCTGACTCTTTTTGTTTAGGTTTTCAGCTGATTCGCTTGGGTCCTCCTGGACTACAAAACTACCATCGACAAATAAAGATAACTTGACCTACTCCTTTCCAATTTTTATTTCTTTTTTTATCGAATTGCATCGGCTCGTATCTCCAATGAAAGGTTAGATAGTAATAGTGGTGATCGTGTGTATCCTTTTCCTGATTTAGCGGAATTTCTAAGTAATATTATTAATATTAATATAAAGTAACACTATTTCTTTTTATATGAAAATGTACAAACAGGTGACAAATTATTTGTTTTGTCCCCCAGCTTTGCTCCATCTCCAGTGTTCCCTGTATTACCCAGCAGAAGTGCGATCTGCTTCCTAAGTTAGAAATCTAGGAATTGCCTTCATTTCTGTCAACTTTCCAGGCCAATCAGCTGCTGAATCTGCCTTCTATTTCCACTGCGAGCAGTACCACTATTCGCTCTATTTCCAGTGCCACTCTGGTGCTTTTCATTACCCAGGAACATTACAAGAGCAGCCTCTTCATTTGTCATCTTGTTCCACTTTCACTGCCTTCAGTCTTCTCTCCACAAAGCAGATGATGCGGCTTTCTAAACTCCTGATCTATCTACCACGTGGTTCCCCGACAGAAAAGACTCATCAGTGGCTTCTGTCTTCTCTTAGAATAAAGACCAAAACACTTAACATGGCTCACAAAGCCTGGTGCCACCTGTGTCTGCCTTCGCTTTTTTTAAAATGTAAATCAATTTTCTGATTAAACCTCTGCTCTTAAAATTGAAACTCTCACTGTGGGCTGCAGGGCCCCGCATGCCTCTCCAAACCCAGCTCACACCACCTACCCTCTCCTTCACGACCTTCTGGCTGCACTGTTCTCTTCCAGTCTTTCACATACACCAGGCTCTTTCCTACCTCAGGGTTTTTATGTTAGCTGTCTCCTCTACCTGCAAAGCTTTCCCCCAAGCTCTTCAAATGTCTGGCTAATTCTCCTCCTTTGTGATTCGATTCAAACATCACTCTCTCAGAACATTCTTTCCTGAACACCTGTTTAAAATAAACTTAAAATAAAATAGAGACTTCCCTATCAGTTCAGTGGTTAAGATTTCACCTTCTAATCCAGGGGGTGCAGGTTCAATCTCTGGTCTGGGAGTTAAGATCCCACATGCCTTGTGGCCCAAAAAACCAAAACATAAAACAGAAGCAATATTGTAATAAATTCAATAAAGACTTTTAAAATGGTCCACATCAAAAATCTTAAAATAAAATGACCTCTGTATCAGTTCCCTCTATAAACGCAACCTGCTTATTTCTTTCATGGCACTTACTGCAATCCGAAGTTATTTTATTTGCGTGTCCATTTATTTGTCATTGGCCCCATCAAGAATGTAAGCTCTGTTTTGTTCACCACTCTATCCTTAGAGCCTAGTCGATGTATGCCACATAGCAGGCTCATTATAAATATTTGTTGCATAGATGGATTGCCAGGGTCCTAGAATCACTGTGGACAGTGACTACAGGAATGAAATTAAAAGACGCTTGCTGTTTGGTGGTTCAGAGGATAAAGCGTCTCCCTGCTATGCGGGAAACCTAGGTTCGATCCCTGGGTCAGGAAGATCCCCTGGAAAAGGAAATGGCAACCCACTCCAGTATTCTTGCCTGGAGAATCCCATGGACAGAGAAGCCTGGTGGGCTACAGTCCACAGGGTCGCAAAGAGTCGGTCACAACTGAGAGAGAAGAAAAGCCATGACAAACCTAGACAGTGTATTAAAAAGCAGAGACATCGCTTTGCCAACAAAGGCCCATATAGTCAAAGCTATGGTTTTTCCAGCAGTCATGTATGGATGTGAGAGTTGGACCATAATGAAGGCTGAGCACCAAAGAAGGGATGCTTTCAAATGTGGTGCTAGAGAAGACTCTTGAGAGCCCCTTGGACAGCAAGGAGATCAAACCAATCAATCCTAAAGGAAATCAGCCCTGAATATTTACTGGAAGGGCTGATGCGGAAACTGAAGCTCTAATATTTTGGTCATCTGATGCAAAGAGCCGACTCATTGGAATAGACCCTGATGCTGGGAAAGACTGAGGGCAGGAGAAGGGGGCAAAGGAGGATGAGATGGTTTGATGACGTCACTGACTCAATGGACATGAGTTTGAGCAAATTCTGGGAGATAGTGAAGGACAGGGAGGCCTGATGTGCTGCAGTCCATGGGGTCGCAAAACGTCAGACACGACTTAGCAACTAAAGAACAACAGAGTCCTCGAGCCAGTCAATGATAGCTCTGGAAATCCTTCTTTGCTTTGTTAAAAGGTATTTCCCCTTTGTTCCAGCAGGTGGAGCCAAAGCCACACCTGGTCCTTAGCAGGGGGTCTGTGGAGGGGTGTGTGGTTGGCCTGGCTGAGGACTGTGAAGAGGGAGGGAGAGGCAGGGTTTATAGTGCTGTTGGATCCAAGTGTGAAGGAAGTCAAGGTGGCGATGTCTTCCAAAGGACAGGAAAGTAGGAGCTGTCCAGAAGAGACGTGGAGCAGCCAGTGGTCCAAGCTGTCTCTGAGATCCCAGATTGCTTTCCCACTTCCCCCACCTATCCCGCCTCCTAAATCATGCCCTCAGAAGTCAGATGGGGTTTTTGAGGAGAGCGATTTTCTCTGAAAACGAAACTGGAGAGGCAAGGGTTTTCAATTCAAATCCTCACTGTATAGTTGAGGGCAACTGAGACCAGGAAAGTGGGTGAGTGGGAGTTGGGTGTAGCTGACAAAGCCCTCGCTCATTAATTCATTAAAGCCTTAGCTCATTAATTTGGCTCCACACAGCCCACCCCTTCCCTCCTTGCCTGGTGCCATGATGAGGGCACTGATTCCCAGAGTTGCCCAAAAGATGCAGGAGGCAGGAACAGCTTATGAGAGGCACGCTGGAGCCAAGACATGCTGGAGTGCCAGAAGTCAGATATTGTTCCAGGGCCAGGCAGGAGGCCTGCATATAACCTAGAGCTGGGAAGTTGGCAGGGGTCTTGGATTTCCTCCTGAAGATTCATGGGAAATAGATGGGGAAACAGTGGAAACAGTGTCAGACTTTATTTTTTTGGGCTCCAAAATCACTGCAGATGGTGACTGCAGCCATGAAATTAAAAGACGCTTACTCCTTGGAAGAAAAGTTATGACCAACCTGGATAGTATATTCAAAAGCAGAGACATTACTTTGCCGACTAAGGTCCGCCTAGTCAAGGCTATGGTTTTTCCTGTGGTCATGTATGGATGTGAGAGTTGGACTGTGAAGAAAGCTGAGCGCCGAAGAATTGATGCTTTTGAACTGTGGTGTTGGAGAAGACTCTTGAGAGTCCCTTGGACTGCAAGGAGATCCAACCAGTCCATTCTGAAGGAGATCAACCCTGGGATTTCTTTGGAAGGA
>SJYX01016331.1:293275-311118 GCA_006410675.1 Oreotragus oreotragus | reverse complement strand
ACTGTTAGCGACCCCATGGACTGCAGCCCACCAGGCTCCTCCGTCCATTGAATTTTCCAGGCAAGAGTACTGGGGTGGGGTGCCATTGCTCACTGGAAAAGACCATGATGCTGGGAAGGATTGATCATTCAGGTGAGAGAAGATAAAACCTGGGAAGCTATTGCAGGGAGGGGGAAAGAAGCAAACTTGGGTGTTTTAGGGAATTTCTGTTTTAAAGATGGGATTTGATGCTTATTGATTAGAGTGGAGGGAGAAGGGAGGTGTTAGTGAAATGAAGTTGCTCAGTCATGTCCGACTCTTTGCAACCCTGTGGACTGTAGCCCACCAGGCTTCTCCATCCAGGGGAT
The DNA here is from genome assembly GCA_006410675.1 of Oreotragus oreotragus. Lineage (NCBI taxonomy): Eukaryota > Metazoa > Chordata > Mammalia > Artiodactyla > Bovidae > Oreotragus > Oreotragus oreotragus. Next base: position 310,771 of record SJYX01016331.1, on the reverse strand, counting down.
TCTCCAGGCAAGAATACTGGAGTGGGTTGCCATTGCCTTCTCCAGAGGATCTTCCCAACCCAGGGATCGAACCCGGGTCTCCCACATTGCAGACAGACACTTTAACCTCTGAGCCACCAGGGAAGCTGAGAGTCCTTGAATGTTCCAGCTGTACAGACTGGACCAGAGCAGCCTCTGACCCTGAGGGCAGCTCCAAAGGCAGCTGTGAGACCTGGCTTGGTGGTGGCAGAACTATTGGTTAACATTGCAGACAGACACTTTAACCTCTGAGCCACCAGGGAAGCTGAGAGTCCTTGAATGTTCCAGCTGTACAGACTGGACCAGAGCAGCCTCTGACCCTGAGGGCAGCTCCAAAGGCAGCTGTGAGACCTGGCTTGGTGGTGGCAGAACTATTGGTTCACATAACAGCCTAAAACAGTGGTTCAACAACACAGGCCCTAGAGTGAGATGACTTCCCTGGTGGCTCAGATGGTAAAGCGTCTGTCTACAATGCAGGAGACTGGGGTTCAATCCCTGGGTCGGGAAGATTCTCTGGAGAAGGCAATGGCAATCCACTCCAGTACTCTTGCCTAGAAAATACCATGGACGGAGAAGCCTGGTAGGCTAGTTCATGGGGGCACAAACAGTCGGATATGACTGAGTGACTTCACATCACATTTGTAGTGAGATAGCCTGGGTTCAAGTATCAGATTCTCCACTTACTAATTTTTTTGCACCTCAGTTTCCTGATCTGTAATATGGGGAAGTTATGAGGACTAATGAAATTTATATTTATTAGGTGTGTGCAACAGTGCCTATAAAAGTGGTTACATAGAGCTTTATCCAGTAAATGGAGCTCCAATTAAAAAAAAAAAAAAAAAAGCCCCAAACCTAAAGTAAAAACCAAGCCTAAATGGTTTAATCATGTTTTTTCTCTGGGTCTCACTTATCCATCTACATAAAATAAAGGGCTAAATGAAAAAAGAAAACAAAAATTTTTTAAATGAATAATAATAAAAGGCTAGATTCATAGCCTCTAATCCTGCAAATGCTGTTTTCTTTGTTTTTTTTTTTTTTTTTTGGTGGGAGGAGCTTGGCCTGAGTGTGTTACACTTGCTAAAACAAGCTCCTACCAGCTTGCGAGGGCCAATTATTAAAATTTCAGGAAATTTTCAGGATAGAACAACCGCTGGTAACTTGAAATTGGCTACAGTGGGAATATTTACACTCTGTAAATAGGCAAACTAGGCCTTTCCCACTGCCCTCCTCCCTGACACCAGTGGTGAGATCCTTCCCCTCAACCAACACATAGACCTGCCTTCCCATACTGTCATCAGTGATAGAGAATCACAGGTCTCTCGGGCCCCCAGGATCCTAATCACAGAATCTGCTCCTGCACAGCTAGCCCTGCATGCTTAGGCATGCACAGGGCGGGAACCAGAGTGCAGAGTGGGAAGTAGGGCACATTGGCCTGAGCAGAGGAACTGGGTGTTCTCAGACTCAGGGTACAGTGGGTAGTGGTTAAGATACTGGAGTCTCACACACCTGGGACATTAGTCCAGTTAGATCTCTATTGGCTGTGTGAGTTTAGCCAAGTTTCTCTCAATAGTGGGGCTCAGTTTCCTCATCTGTAAAATGGGGACAGGGGACTTCCCTGGTGGTCCAGTAGTTAAGACTGTGCTCCCACTGCAGAGGGCATGGATTCTAACCCTGGTTGGGGAACTAAGATCCCACATGCCACATAGCCAAAACATTTAAAAATACTAATAAAATAAAATGAGGACAGTCCTGACCCAGCACGATGGTTTCCAGGATTAAGTGAGAACGCCATCAAGGTGAAAGGAACATTTCCACACCTGGGCCTGGTACAGACAGGTGTTTAGTAAATGTTAGCCAATGGTGTTGTTACGCCTCCACAACATTCTTGCTCCCTCTCACTCTCTGCATCCTGGAATGGAAGGGCTCAGTGAGTTGCTGAGAACAAAGGCAGAAACAGGCAGCTCAGTTTTCCAGCTTTTATGAAAATTAATAACATTAATAGCTCACAGACATATACATACATACACACTGCTATTTACATGGTCATTAAGTTATTAATTAGTCTCTGTATACAACGTTTCTACATTAGTGTTCCAGGCGAGGCCCAATCAGTCCTTGGCATATTCACAGTAGCAGTCCCTGGGCTTGGCCCCCAGGGTGGTCACAGGGAAGCCGGCAGCTGATGCCCGCCCCATGATAGGCACAGGAGGAGTCGTGGGTCGCTTACTATGAAGTCTTTAGCTCCCTTCCTGGCATCTGGAGACCAGCTGTTCAGGGAGCAGGCAAGCAGGCCTCGATTCCTTGTGTGGCCTGGTGACCCAGGCCCTGTATATTGCGGCTTCGGGCCATCCAGTAGGCACTAGAGGATGCTGGCCAGTTCTGTAGAGTCTGTGTCAGAGCAGCCAGAGCTGCTGGCCTCTTCCCTGCAAGAACCAGAGGAGACGGGTTGGAGGAAGCATCCTTACTCACCTGTGTGTTCCCCGAGGGATCTTGGCTCTGCAGGCTTAGCTGACTGCCAGGTTAGTCTAAATCACAGGACAGTGTCTGTTCATTCCCACGCTCTAGTATACTACATCCTGGCTGGGGCGGGTTGGTGAGCTGGCATAACTCACTCCACCCTGCTCTCTGGTCTTCACACTGAGGTCCTGCATGCCAGGAGAGCTATGAAGAGTATGGGCTCTGGAGTTAGAATACAGGGGCTCAAACCCCAGGTCTGCCCCTTATCACTTGGCACTCTTCTGGTTAAGCCTCAGTTTCTTCATCTGCAGAGTGAGAATCACAGGAATCTCTGACGCCCAGCGCTGTTAAGATGACTACAGGAGATCATGAGTACACTCTCTAAAATGTAAACCCCATTAGGTGACAGGGATTTCTGTTTGTATCATTCACGAGACCAAGGCCTGACACACAGGCTTCCGCTATATGTACTTGCTGAATGAATAAACGTAAAACCACTCAGTGTAAGCACACAGCAAAGGGCTCAAGAAACATTAATGAGACTTCCCCAGTGGTGCAGCGGTTAAGCACCCACCCTCCAATGCAAGGGAATGTGGTCTTTAGCTCCCTTCCTGGCCTCTGCAGACTCATCAATTCGATCCCTAGCTGAGGAGCTAAGATCCCACATACTGAGGGGCAACTAAGCCCGCATGCTACAACTAAAGAGGCCGCATGCCTGGTGGGCTGCCGTCTATGGGGTCGCACAGTCAGCCACGACTGAAGTGACTTAGCAGCAGCAGCAGCCATGACTTGAGCAGCCTGCATGCTCCAACAAAGACTCGATGCAGCCAAGTAAATAAATATTTTTTAAAAATAAAATAGTAAAAAAAAAAAAAGCTACATCAGCCGCCATTGTGATGAATTGGCAGAGGGGAAGATGTGTGGGAGGCAGGTCCGAGCTTGGCCTCTCCAGGAGGTGCTTTTCAAGGGCTTAGACTGAATGATGCCCTTTTGTCCACCAACCATCCCTGGCCCACTCACCTCAGGGCCTGCAGGGCCTTCCTGTTCTGCCGCCGCTTCTCCTCGTCGATGGGGTACAGCTTGAAGAGCAGCAGGCCTATGAGGATGAGGACTATGGGAGCCACGGTCACCAGCATCTTCAGCGTGAACTTGACATGTGCCGGCTGGGAGCAGCCACGGGTCTGGTACCCGGTGAAGCTGTGGGGCCCAGTGGTTAGGGGACTGGTGAGGAGGCGGGACCTGGGGCCTGCCCCTGCCCAGCATTACCCAGACCCCCACCCCACTCACTCCAGACTGAGGGTGGAGATGCCCAGAGAGACTCCAGAGGCAAACTTGGTGAAGAAGACGTAGAAAGAGAAGAAGATGGGCTCGGTCCCGTGGATGTGGGGCTGCTTCAAGTGGAAGTCATCAATGACGTCGGGCAGCATGGACCTGCACAGCGGTGGCAGCCGTGAGCACCCTCCCACCGAGCAACCCCAGGCCTCCACTAGCCCGTGTGGTCCAGGTCAATAAGAGCGCTCCTCTGGGAGCTGGCGGTTCTACAGTACACACACACCGTTCAGTGACGACATGGCAACTTCATGTGAATCAAAAAAGGCCTCTTTCTCTGAGATGAAGTAGCCACACATGTAGCTGCCCAGCTGGGCAAGTAAAGTACAAGGTTTGAACCCCCATTTCCCATCCTGACTAGGTGTGCTCAAGCAGTTCACAATCTACAACTGTACTGGGAGGACCTGCCGCACTCCCAACCTGGACCTGCAGAAAGAGAGAAGTCCGCACAGATTCTCCCTAAGGAGTTTCAGAACTGGGGAGCTGGGAGGCTGGGAAACATATCAAGGTGGGCATATATGTATATATACACTTACCACGGTAGTAAGAAGGCAGCTGCAACACTGATGCCGGCTGCCACAGCCACCACGTATGTGACAACCAGGTTACTCTCCATAAGAGCCACCAAGATGAGAAATGGCACTGCTGACTAGGAAAGTGGGCGTAGGAAAATGAGTCAGCTGGGAGGCTCCCAGCAGTAACCCCCAGGCCAGCCCAGGCCCTACGCCTTCAGACCCACTCACCGAGATTCCAATGTATACAGCTGTCTTTTTGCCAAACCGGGTTAGGAACCACTGCCAGATGGGGATGGTGACTGTGGCTGAGAACTATGGAGGGGCAAAGGGGTGAAGGAAGTGGGTTAGAGCCCTGGAATCCCTCTTGCCCTTCCCAGGACTCCAAAGGTGCTGCTAGCCCTGACCAGGAGCAGCCAGATGCCATCACCTGGATTGTTCCATGGCAGCTGATGGCTCTTCAAGGAGCTGGGACAAAGTCCTGATCTTATCTGCTGCCCTCTGAGTACAGAACTCCAAGTTCTGGCCTCCATGTCTTTGCTTTCACTATGCTTTCTACTTGAACATCTAATCCCAATCCTTTCTTTTTTCCCCAGTGTTACTGAGATATAATTGACAAGAACATTGTACCAGTTCATTGTACTAGTTACTAGTTCAAGGTATACAATATAAAGATATTTTAAAAATATTTATTTGGCTGTGCCAGGTCCTAGTTGCAGCATGCAGGATCTTTTTTTCCTCCCCCACAGTTGCAGCATGGAAACTCTTAGTTACACGATCTTCAGTGGCGGCATGTGGGAGCTAGCTCCCCGGCCAGGGATTGAACCCAGGCCCCCTGCATTGGGAATCTGGAGTCTTAGCCACTGGACCACCAGGGAAACCCCAATAAAGATTTGATATATGTACCCAAACTCTTTCATAGTCCTACCTAACCCACTGTAGGTCAGATCCAAATGTTCTGAGAAGCCTCCCTCATCCCTCACGATCTTGGGCCAGTCTGGGAAACATCCTCTGGCTATCCAAAGAACCATCTCATAGCCTAAGCCCCTTCAGCCACCCTTGGGCCCCCACACGCACCATGATTGCCAGGAGCAGATTCTGGAATTCGTTCCGAAAGCCCAAGGTGTAGGTACAAAACAAGGCAAAGTTCCCCTCCACCAGCTGGGGGCCAGAATGGTGTAGCAGGAAGAAAGACAAAGAAATAGGTGATGATGGAGCTGAGCCTCGAAGACTCTTCGTGTGCTCGGGGACCTCTGCTCACCCGACCCCCATTCCACCTGTCCCTCAGGCCCTGTCATACTCTAAGGCCTATCCCATCCCCTATCGTACTCCCCCATCAGGCTGAGCGTATCAGAGCCCCACTCACCATGAAAGCCAAGGAGGTGAAGAGGAAGCCGGCAATAAGCTTGATGTATGGCCCATGGCTCATGACCAGCCGGAGGCCCCGAAAGAAGGGCATCTGCTTGGTCTGCTGAGTCTCGTAGGATTCTGGGGGCCAGAGGGGACAGTGAGCAGGAGCAGGGGCCCCTCCCGGAGTCTGAGGCCCAGGCAGAGGGACAAAAACCGCCCCATGATGGGGCCTGCACCCCTCCCCGGGACCCCTCACCTCTCTGTTCCCGCACACCCAGGGTCAGGATGACAGCACAGATGACATAGATGGAGGCGATGACCCCTGCCGCCAGCAGGTATGCATTTTGCTGTAAAGCAGGTAAAGATCACATAGGGACACAGTCAGTCTCATTTCATCCCAGCGCCCAGCAGCTCTACTCAATGACCTTTGTTCAGTCCCTTCTCTGGGGGCCTCTCTGTCTCCACCTGTGAAATGGGAAAGTTATCCTGGGCCTACTGCTGCTTCCCAAGGCTGGAACAAGCCCAGATGAACAAAACTCTAAGGAGGCCAGGATGTGGAGTCTGAAAGCCCACAGTTCAAATCTTCCGAAACCTAGTTTCTGCAACTCACTAGCTATATTACATTGGACAAATTATTTAGCCCCTCAATGCATCAGTTTCCTTATCTGCAAAGTAGGCATATGAAAACTGTATGTAACAAATGCCCAACAAATTACCAACACTAGCCATTAATACTATTCTGAGGATAACTGCAAACCATCCCATCATTCCTCATCTTCCCCCATCCCTGCCCTGCCAAGGACTCACCGTTTCTTTGATTGAAGTGGAGCTCTGTGTGCGATTGACTGTAGAAGCATTGCCATCCGGGATACAAGGCGAATCTGCTTGGCCCACGATCTGCCCCTGGATTGCTGTGCCCAGCACTGTACCTAATACCTCCACGGTCATCCCTGAGCAGAAAAAAAGAAGTCCTTTGGAAGGGCCGCATGGCTTGTGGGCCCCCAGGGAGGAAGGTCAGATGGATAGAAGCCTCAGAAGCTCTAGCCCCAAGGGATGGAAACAGCTCCAGATGGAATGGTTATAGGGTGGTAGGATAGATGGCATCTTGGCTTAAACTTGTGGCCTTGCTGTGTGACCTCTGCCTGGTCCTTGTACCTCTCTGGTCTCAAGAGAGCAATCATTTATTTTTTAGTATGGTTTCACACCTTCTGCCAAGAACAGAGAGCTGAGCCCATAAGGGAAGAAACATGGGAGGAGAGTCAAGAAGTGGCGGACCCTGGGTCCCTGGTGGGTGGGATCAGTGGGCTGGGGAAACTTACGATAGGCAGTGGCAGAATCGCGCTCACTCTGCTCCGTGCTGATGAACATGGTGAGAGCTGAGTAGGGAACGTGGAAACACTGGCATGGAAGAGAGGCCCTCGGCCAGTCAGACGATGGACAGACAGATGTGGCTTTGGGCACCAACCCCGGAGGCCCCAGGCACTTCCTTCCCGCTGCCCACACTCACCGTGACCAGCGTTTCAAAGAGGCAGTAGAAAAGCAAGTACCACAGGGTCTGGCCCTGGTGGAAGTCGGGCACGAACCAGATGAGGAAGTAGGCGATGATGGCCAGGGGTGTGGAGAAGGTGATCCTGAGGAAGGGGAGAGTCTGAGTCGGGGCTGGATGCCAAAACCCCAGGATTCGGGCCCGGCCTGGACTCTTCAGCAGCCCCACAGGGTGCCCGGTGGGAAGGAAATTCCTCCCTCTGGATCCACCCACCCCAGGGTCTCTGGGAAGGTACTGATGGCCAACCCTGGAAGACTGAGACAGGGTTCTGGCCTACAATCCTGAGCGTGGAGCAGGAGGTCAGCCCCTCCCAAGTCTTGACTGCCTCTCCCCAGGGGTTAAGGTTCTAGAGACAGGGGCTTTCTATGCGCTGGGGGATGAGAATGGAGGCTGAGACTTTGGGGAGAAGGAGCAGCCCCAATGCTAGGGTTCTCACCATTGTGTGTACACAAAGGGTGAAGGGAGGCCAGCTCCAGGGGAAGATTTCCTTCTGGGGTGGCCACAAGGGAGGACTGGGCCCCGTGAACTAACTATAAGCAGGGTTGGGGGTGGCAAAGGTCTGCCTCCCCACATGTGAATCCCATGGTCCAGAAAGATCCCACATGCTGCAGAGCAACGGAAGCCACGTCCCACTACTGAGCCTGTGCTCCGCAACAGGAGAAGCCCACCACCATGAGAAGCCCATGAACTGCAGCTAGAGAGAGGTCCCTATTCACTGCAACTGGAGAAAGCCTGTGTGCAGCCAGTGCTGTCAAACATAAATAAAATCTTAAAAAAAAAAGAAAAGGCAGCTGAGAACCAAGGCCATGGAGACCCCTGGTTAGAAGAAGGGATCACAATTCAGGGATCCAGTTCTGGCTCTACTACTATTAATAACTTGGTCTTGGGCAAGTTATTTAACTTCTCTGAGACTCATTTTCTCATCTGTAAAATGAGAGTAGTAAGAACACCTACCTCACCTTCAACATTTACTCAAGAAATATTCAAGTGCTAACTCTGAGCTGAGAGCTATTCTAATGACTTGAGATGTATCAGGAAACAAAACAGACAAGTCACTGCCCTCATGACATTTACACGCTAGTTGGCAAACAAAAAAATAAACATAAGGTATGTACTATCCAGCCTTAAAAAGGGATGAAATTCTGAAACATGCTACAATATAAACCCAGAAGTGACACAGAAAGACAGATCTGGTATGATCCCACTTAGATGAGTCAGACTCACAGACAGAAGACAGTTGGTTGCCAGGGGCTAGAGGGGAAGAAGGAATGAAGAGTTAGTGTTTAATGGGTACAGAGTTTCAGTTTGGAAAAAGTTCTGGAGATGGTCATGCAACAGTGTGACCATACTTAATGCCACTGAATTGTACACTTGAAAATGGCTAAAATGGTAAATTTACAAATTTTTAAATAGTGTATTTTATCACACACATACACAAAAGCTACATAACGTATTAGATGGTAATTAAGTGCTGTGGAAAATAGAAAGCAGGCTGAAGGGGATTAAGAGTATAGGGGTACAATCCATAGCCAAGTGGCCAAAGTTGCCCTCATTGAGAAGGTGACCTTGCCAAGATGAGAGGGAGCTGGCCTTGCAGAGCTTGCGAGGCAAGGGTGCTCAGGCCGGAAATGTGCCCCAGCAGGTCTGGGGAGTAGCAAGGGGGTCAGGGGGCCGGAGTATGGGAGTTGGAATTAGGAGAGAGCTTGGAGAGGAAACGGGATACCAGGGCTCTACAGGCCACTGTGAGGACTTGGGCTCTGCCTCACTGGGTTGAAGTAGTTAATATTCACAGTGCCTGCTGTGATTATCACGCCAGGAAAGCCCAGCAGGAGACTTCAGGAGCTGCAAATCCCTGGGCTGGGACTCCTACGTCAGGTCTAGCCCTGCCGCATCTCCCACGTGGCCCTGCCGACACCCTGCCCCTCACTGGACGGCCTTAGGAACTCCAGGAAAGTGTTTGCCAACGTCTTCCTGGTCTGAAAAAGAAGACGTAAATGCTGACTGAGGGCAGGGGCTGATCTGAAGCCTAGGAGGAGAGGGGCGTCCCAGGGCTCATGAACCCCTGGAAGGCCCAGCCTCTTTCTACACTGGAAGGAGAAGGGCTCCCAGGTCCTAACAGGTATGGATGGAGAGTTGGGTCACGTGTATTCATGGCAGCCTTCAGGACACACTCAGACGGGGGTGTGGGACCACTCAGAGAGATATTGCCAGGAGGTCCCACCCAGACAGCTGAGGACATGTCCTGAGACATGCATCAAAACAGAAACCAGCCCGAAGGGCCCTCAGCTACTTCACCAAGCCAGCTGCCACACCTGCCCAGGCAGGCAAGGTGGCCTCAGATCCTACCTCCCACAGAGGGCTTCCTCCCCTCCCCCTGCCTCGCCTCAGCCCTCCCCTTCCCTCCCCAATCCTCCCAGAACAAGGGCTCCTCTGGCAGCCCTCACGAAAATACTCCCATCCCAGCGGCCACGCTGAGGAAGCTGAGGAACCCAATGTGACTGAAAGTAACCCGGGTTACTGCTGCCTCGGGCTGGCCCGAGCGGCTGCCTGCCATTGGCTGTGCCTCATGAGGAGATGTGGCAGCAGAGCCCCGCCCCCCACCGGCTGCCAGGGAGGCGGGCACAAGGGGCTGCGGGTGCAGGCGGGTACAGGGCCCCCAGGCAGTCTCAGGGGCCGGCTCCCTGGGAGCCCCAGCGTCCTGCGCAGGTAAGGCAGGCTCTCCTGTCCCCTGGCCCCGAAGCCTGGATCAAAGGCCTCAACCTGGGCCTTCGCCAGGGGCTGGCGGGATTTCGGAGGGAGGGGGGCCTCGTGGGAAAGGAAGCTGTGGTGGGGGGGCAGGGACTGTGGGAAGAGCTTTGAAGGCCTTGAAGGCCGGAGACCAGGTATGCGCGCCCCTGGGGCAGGAAGGCGCCCACTTGAGACTGGATGGGCCAGAGATGAAAGGGGTATGTCCTCCTCCCCCCCAACCACCAAGCAGGATGTCCTGGAGGGAACCAGAGCTCGGCCTGTCCCTTGTGCCTGCCTTTGCCGTCTGATCTGTGGCACCACCTCCCCCAACCCTGCCTCACAGTCTGAAGCTGAGGAGTGTAGGCTTTGTATCAAAGGAAAAGGTCGTTCTCAGGGTCCAAGAAGCCAGAGGTTATGCACTCCCGTTCTCGGTTTTATCATCCACGCATACCCCACCTCCAGGTGCCACTCTGCAGGGGTGCCAGTTATATATTACTTAATTTGCGTCAGGCACTGTTCTAAGTACGTTACATGCTCTGTGTGTGTGTTAGTCACTCAGTCATGTCCGACTCTTTGCAAACCCATGGACTGTAGCTCACCAGGTTCCTCTGTCCATGGAATTCCCCAGGCAAGAATACTGGAGTGGGTTGCCATTCCCTTCTCCAGAGGCTCTTCCCAACCCAGGGATCAAACTCACATCTCCCGCAGAGCAGGCAGATTCTTTACTGTCTGAGCCGCCAGGGAAGCCAAGTACATTATATATTACCAAATTTAATTTTCACCACAACCCAGTGAGGAAGACATAATTATTATCTCCACTGTGCAGATGAAGGAACTTGAGGCTGAGGCGTTAAATGTCTTGCCCAAGGTGGTACAGCTATAAGTGGTCAAGTTGGTATTAAAACTGAGGCAGGCTGGCTCCAGAGTGTAACCTTTCAACCACTATAGGAAGTGATGGGGTGGAAGAGGTTAGAATTCCAGTTTCATGGAAAGGAAAGGACCTTGGGGAGGAATGGGGTCTGAGACAGGGGAATCTGCTCAGTCTAACAACTAGACCAGCCTGAACTGGCAAGAGTTCCAGTGCCCATGACTGGGCCAGCTAAGGCTCTGCTGAGGCTTTTGCCATCATCCCTTCTTCTTACCTCCCAGTCTATGACAAACCAGAGGGAAGGACCATGGAGCATTAGACACACCAGAGGCCCCACCTTCTAACACCCTGAAGGAGCATCTTCTACTCACCAGGGCATGAGGCGGCCCAGACGGGTCCAGGGAGATTTGCTAATGCAGAAGCCCACCAGGGGGTCTGTGATGGCATCCCAAGCTCGGCCCACGAATAGGATGATGGAAGCAGAGAAAGGACCCACCTGGGATGAATAACAGGAAAAAGATAACTCCCTCTTCCTTCATCTGATGGGCAACCTCAACCCTCACTGATGGGCAAAAGCAGGGCTCCCTCCCAACTTCAGCCAGGCCATTAGGACCCTGTACTGCTCCTACCCAGGCCTCAAGCATCATCACTTGCCTTATTGATAATGACAACAACAGTTCCCCATTAGCAGTGGTACTGTGTGTCTCCTGAGAAACTTTGTCAGATCTGCCCCCTTCTGTCCTCCCCTCCACTGTCCTTGAAAACTCATCAGTTAGAATGAATCCAGATTGCATTTCCTTGTCTCCGTCTCACAAGCCCCTAACCACCTGATGCCAGAACGAGCATCTGAGGGACTTCCCTAGTGGTCTAGTGCCTAACACTCTATGCTCACAATGCAGGGGGCCCAGGTTTGATTCCTGGAGGGAGAATAAGATCCCACATGCTGCAGCTAAGTGTAACTAAGACCCAGTGCAGGCAAATAAAAGCAGAGATAGCACTTGCTGGGTCACCACAGTGGCCCTCAGTTTTCCCATCTGTATAATGGTGTTATGATCCCTGTCTTACAGGGTCGAGCTCTATCTTGGATATGGAAAAAGGATTAAATAGAAAAAATGTCAAGAAAGTAGGCTGTCACTATCACTACCCATTAAAGTTATACCTCTGCCTCTAGAACTTCTTGGCTTATAGACAATTTTTCTGGGCTCTTCCTCATTCATCAAGGCTCTGCTATAACTATCACTATTACTATCACTCCAAGAAGATGGAGAGGACTTTCCTCACCTGACTTATTCTAACTTTTCACATTTTGACAAGGGGTTAGTCATATTTGCACCCAACTGAGGACCCAGGGCATGGGAGTTGCTTGAAAACTAGCCACTTAAAGGGAGTCATTTGTCCTTTCTGGGGCTTAGGGTTCCCCATCTGTAAGTAAATACCACTAAGATGCCTTGTTTGCAAAGTCAGAAGTTACATACAAAAGGCAGCCAGTGTGTGCACCCTGAAAGCCTTGGCAGTTTGGCCTCCTACTCTTGCACCAGACAAGGTGAATTCTCAGGCTGCTGGCCGAGGAGCCCTGTGACACCCTACGTATCCTGTGAGGGCCCCTCTGTCCACTTGCATGCCTCTGCCCCTTAGGTGAAGGTGGGATGCACCTCGTCCACAGGCCTGACAACATCCACCAACCCCTGAGCCAAGCCAGCTGACTGCCGTCCAGCTGGCGACATGGTGTGCCAGTCTCTTCTAAGAACGTCACAGCGGGCTTTATTCTCTCACACCATTGCCTACCCCTCCAGGCTCTGTTGCTCTTGCCAGGCAAGGAGGAGTTGCCTGACCTTGCCAGCTAAGACTCCTGGGGCTGACAGACTCTGCTTCTGGATATTCTCCAAAGCCTTATTTCTAATCCACTGTGACTCTGAGAGGCAGAAGTGTAGGGGTGCCTAGTCCCATTTCCCAGTTGAGGGAAAAAACCCTAGCCTAGAGTCCGTAGTCTCTCCCACCTTGGGATGATGGAGGAGCCCTAGGGAGTTCAGCTCACTCACCTGAGCTACATCCAACAGGTAGATCTGCAAGAAGAACCCCAGGGCACATCCCGTCACCTGGTATGGGGCTCCCCCAACTGCATAGCAAAGTTTGTTGCAAATGGACAACTGTTTTTTCTTCTTTGGTTCCTTCTGGGAAGAAGAGGAAAGAATGAAGAGATCCACGAGACTGGCCTCCATTCTAGAACTTTCCAGAGCCAGGACCATCCCTCTAACCAACTCTGCCCGGAAGGATAAGTCTGCCTTGCCCTGTTACCACCCAGGGAGAGCTCCCTTCTCACAAGAAAAGAGAGGTCTTCTCTGTCTTTAAAAATCTGGAAAAGGCGAATTCATACTGAAGAAGTAGCCCCTAAGCCACCTCACCCCAACCCCAGAGCCTTAATCAGTGCACCATCCCTTAATGACTCCCCCCAAGGCCTCAGTCATGTTTCTTTCCAAGTTGAAGGGGGAGTATGCTCCAGCAGTGAACCTGTCTCCACCTGGCACCAACTGCCACAACCTGAAAATCCTCTTGCTGCCAAAAGCTGCGTAAGCCCAGGCCCGGCTCACACCATGGTTCAGAGGGTAGAACCCACCTGCCTACTGGGTGAGAGCTCTAGAGATCTTTAAGGACCCAGCCCAGTTGGCTGTAGGCACAGCTGTTCCTTCCATCTGTCCCAGAGCCTCCCTGGACCCTGGAGGCAGCCAGACCTTCAGGCAAACCCAGGAGATGTCCTACCCTCCCTCTCCCTGTCCCCCTCCCCCAGTGCCCAGGGGATCTGGTTGTAAGGACTGGGGAATAGTGGGGTGGAAAGGCCTCTAGGTGCTGGGTTGGGCCCTCTCTGGGTGGGGCACTAGGGAGGTTAAGGTTGCCCAGGGAAAGTAGATTACTCATACATTGCAGCAGCATTAATTGCTTACCCAGGCTCCTTCCAAAGATCGGTTAATAAAATTAAAATGAAAAGGCAGTCTCCTCCCAGGCAGATATATTGCCTGGGATCCCTCTCTGGGGCCGCCTGATGTCACTGGGTCCTTCATTTCGTCCAGAGAGCTGGGAATGGGGCCGAAAGTCAAGACAGGCAAAGCGCAAAGCGTACGCGCGGGCCGATACCTACACTCACACAGAGCCTACCGGATGCGGCTCCTTTAAGAGCAGAGCTCTTGTTTTATGAATGAACTTGATCCGCCCTCGCCGAAGAGTTGAGAAGCTAGCGTAGGATGTGGGGGTGGGGAGTAGGCAGATGAGACACGGGGGACCAAGGTGGGTTTCCCAGATTTCTGGGGTCTCCCTGCCGTTTAGGGCAGCAGACTTTAGCGGCTGATCACAGAGGAACGGAAACTGCTAGGCAGAGCCGGGTACCACGTGGGGCTGCCTGTAAGGCTGCTCTCCATAAATGCCCAGAGCTGGGGTGGGCAAAAGGGGGGCCTGGCGCCTACAAACCTTTTCCATCACTCCCCGCCTCCAGGGCACCCCCAGAGCTCTCTCCTGCCTCTGAGTTCTGTTCCCGGCTTAGCCCAGTGTGTCCCAGAAGCAGGCTTATCCCGCGACCCCCCCATCTCATCCTGGCCCCCCATCCCAGACCCTCCACCTAGGGTTGCGCGGACCTCACCTTCACCTGGACCGGGCGTTCACCGGCTTGGAGGATGCCGGTGGGCAGAAGTCCCGCGGCGGAGCCGCTCTCGGCGCCCTCTCCTTTGGCCATGACCCGCGGGCCACGCCGCCCGGGGACCGGGAGGCCGGGATGCTCCTCTGCTCCGCGGGCCTCCGCTCCGCCCGGGCTCGCGTTGTAGTTGTAGCCGCCGCCGCCACTTCGGTCGCCGCACAGAAGTTAAGCCGGCAGGCGGCTGGGCGAAGCACTCACTCCCCTGCACGCCCCCCGCGCCTCTTAAAGGTTCGTCCAGCCCTCTCTGATCTGGCCAATCCCGGAGCTTTGCTACCCCGCCTCCAGCCAATCCTGGAGCCCGCCGGTCCTCCCGTCTTCCCAAACCACCCGGCCTGCTAGCTGGTGCCATCCAGCCACGTTCTCTAGTCCGGAACGCGTATCCGGCTGCGCGCGCTCCGCGCAACCTCGGGGGAAGGCCGGGAGACCCACCTGACATGCACGAGGAAACTGAAGCCCAAAGCTAAAAGTGACCTGCCCACGGACCCCCAGAGTGAGTTCTCCCAGAGCGAGATCTACGCCTCATGACTTCGGACCCGCAGGTCCAGGAAAAGTAGGGGCGCCAAAGCCCACTGCCCGCCTTTAACGTCAAGTCGAGTCTCCTGCTCTAAACCTGGAGTATGTAGCGCTGGCACTTTCCTAACCGACGCCCCTCTCTTTTTCCCCAAGATGGACTATTTCTTCTTACGGTCAGTGGCATCTTTGGGGTCCTCATGATAGGGGGAAAGAGACAAGCTGAGGTAAACGGGCAACAGAGGCAACACGTCGCCTCGGGCAGAAACCCCCACTTTGTGGAAAGGAGTGGAGACCACAGCCATTAGCACACAATGATAGTAACAGCAGCGTTTTATGGAGAACTTCCTCCAGGCTTGACACAACCTCCTTCAGCCCTTTAACCACCCTGTGAGGGTAGTACTATTATTATCTCCGTTTTACAGCGCAATAGCTGTGATGTGGCAGAGCCGGGGCTAGGTTTTGCCCCATTTCAAAGCCTTCCCTCTTCATAGCACCGCGCTATCCCTCTCCGCAAAAATGAGAAGGCTGAACCTGTCACCCCAACAAGAAGCCCTGGGATATAGGAAGCCCCGAGTTGAAACAGTCAAGGAAAGATTTGAAAGAATGCTGAATAATCTGCTCCTTGAAAGAAGGTGGGAGGGGAATTCCCTGGCCCTTCAGTGGTTAGGACTCTGAGGGCGCTCCATCACTGGTGGAGAATTAAGATCCTGCAAAGCCTTGGGGTCTGGACAAAAGAAAAAGAAAGAAAGAAGATGGGAGGCCAGACAGATGTCAGAAAACAGTCTTTTACCACCAGTGTGTCTTTGTGTCACCATCATTCCTGGATTCCCAGACACTGAAGAGGCCAGGAGGGTGCCAGGTGGCACTGACTAGCAAAGTGATTACTCAAAGGCCACTCAATCCTGTGCCTGTGGTTGCTGTGTCAGGCTTCTTTTTTCTTTCATAAAATCTTATTGCTAGCAGGAGAGATAAGGTCTCGCAGCCCTATGATGGCCACACCAAGCTTCCTCATCTGCCCTAGAAAATCCCCATCTTGGCCACTGCTGAGAGCCAAGGTGAGGCAGCTGAATTGGTGCAAAGGGCCTGGACTGGCCCCCATGGCTCTGCCGTGAGCTGTGTGACACTCTTCTATCTCTGCCCCTCTCTGGGCTTGAGTCCACAGCCCTAACATCCTCAGCCCTAGGGGATTACACTGCATCAGAAGTGATTTAGACCCCAGCCAAACTTTGAGCTCTCAGAAGGTGAGAATCACATCTTTTTCACTCCTGTATCCCACTGACTAGCTGGGGGCCTGATTCATGGTAGGAACTTAAATATGTATTCAATGATGCCTGCTCAGTCTCCCGGAGGGACAGCCCAAGGGGAGCCCATTCAGAAAAGCCCCAGGCTCCTTCATTTACCAGCTGTGTGGTTGATCCTGAGCAACCCAGTTAACTGTCCTACATTTATAAGGTAGAGATATTAAATGACTACCTGTTTTGAGTATGAAACCAGAAAATGCAGGGGAAGTGCTTAGCACAAATGCCTGGGAGCCGAGGCTGGGCTGGTCCCCTCTCTTGGCCCGATTCCAGTTTGAAAGTGTAGCAGTGTAAGATTCCAGATATGGCCTGACCA
Organism: Oreotragus oreotragus; assembly: GCA_006410675.1. Lineage (NCBI taxonomy): Eukaryota > Metazoa > Chordata > Mammalia > Artiodactyla > Bovidae > Oreotragus > Oreotragus oreotragus. Next base: position 294,155 of record SJYX01016331.1, on the reverse strand, counting down.
AGCGAGAACAATAGGCCTATTATTTCCCGTAGTCTGGACACGACACATTGTTAATGCAGCCTAAGACTGCTGGGCTTCGGAGTCTTTCTCTCCCATGACTAGTTCCCATCAGGTTGTGGTCAATTAAATTATTCAGATCCTTTTCACTGGAACTGGGGTCAAGTCAGGTCTCTCTCCGACCCTCTGCTTTGTGTAGTGTCTCCCTCTTCATGAAGCTCACAGGACAACAGTGTCTTCTTGCTTATTTCAACTTGTTGACATTGTTTTCAGTGCTGGTTCTATTGCCTCCTGTTTCCTCCCCCTTTCAGTTTATTTTTCTGTTTTTGTTTGTGTCACGTGAGTGTATGTTCCTCGATTCTTTGTCTCATCACAACAAAGATTTGGAGTGACGGACATTAAAGCCTTCTCGGCGTGTCACAGCCTCAGGTCTTGGATAGACCGTGTTATAGCTCTCAGGTCTTGAATGGACCATGTTATAGATCTTAGACAAATCAGTGTTACAGCTCTATTTTATTTAGAAGATAGCAGGAAAATCCATCTTCAAGGCGTGAGGGCATGTTTATCTAAAGACACGAGGAGAAGAGCGCCCCAGCGCGTGGGGGGCAGAGAGAGAGAGCTAGCTAGCTTTGGCTCTTCTATTTATATGTTTATCTCTCCCTGGGCCTGTCCTTTGTAAATTGGGCCAGCCAGGAGTGTTGTTTTACCTGAGGTCCTCACTCTGGTCCTCAGACCTTCTTTTGTTTCATTTTCGCGGGCTTTTCCCTTCTTTGTCTTGTAGCCACCGCCATTTTGGACTCCTTTTCCCTGTTCTACCTACCTGACATGACCCCCTCAAGAGATGGGAGGCCCAATTCTTTGGGAATAGGGGTGTCGAGGTCTT
>SJYX01016331.1:223499-286356 GCA_006410675.1 Oreotragus oreotragus | reverse complement strand
AAGAAGGCTGAGCACCAAAGAATTGATGCTTTTGACATGTGGTGTTGGAGAAGACTCTTGAGAGTCCCTTGGACTGCAAGGAGATCCAACCAGTCCATTCTGAAGGAGATCAACCCTGGGATTTCTTTGGAAGGAATGATGCTAAAGCTGAAACTCCAGTACTTTGGCCATCTCATGTGAAGAGTTGACTCATTGGAAAAGACTCTGATGCTGGGAGGGATTGGAGGCAGAAGGAGAAGGGGTCGACTGAGGATGAGATGGCTGAATGGCATCACAGACTCAATGGATGTGAGTCTGAGTGAACTCTGGGAGTTGGTGATGGACAGGGAGGCCAGGCATGCTGCGATTCATGGGATCGCAAAGAGTCGGACACGACTGAGTGACTGAACTGAACTGAACTATCTCAATTTATGAGTTCCTGCTTAGTCACTCAGTCATGCCCTACTCTTGCAACCCCATGAATTGTAGCTGACTTGGCTCCTCTGTTCATGGGATCTACAGGCAAGAATATTGGAATGGGTAGCCATTCCTTCCTCCAGGGGATCTTCTTCACCCAGGGATTGAATCTGGATCTTCTGCATTGCAGGCAGATTCTTTAATGTCTGAGCCATTAGGGAAGCCCATACTTATCTCCAGAGCCACTGGTAAGTTTATACCTTGGTTGGTGCTTATGGCAGAAAGCGAAGAGGAACTAAAGAGCCTCTTGATGAAAGTGAAAGAGGAGAGTGAAAAAGTTGGCTTAAAACTCAACATTAAAAAAATGAAGATCATGACCTCCAGTCCCATCACTTCATGGCAAATAGATCGGGAAACAATGGAAACAGTGAGAGACTTTAGTTTCTTGGGCTCCAAAATCACTGCAGATGATGACTGCAGCCATGAAATTAAAAGACGCTTACTCCTTGGAAGAAAAGTTATGACCAACCTAGACAGCATATTAAAAAGCAGACAATACTTTCCCAACAAAATTTCATCTAGTCAAAAGAAAGAAAAGTGAAGTCACTTAGTCGTGTCCGACTCTGTGACCCCATGGACTGTAGCCCACCAGGCTCCTCCATCCATGGAATTTTCCAAGCAAGAGTACTGGAGTGGGTTGCCATTTCCTTCTCCAGGGTATCTTCCTGACCCAGGGATCAAACCCAGATCTCCCACATTGCAGGCAGACACTTTACCATCTGAGCGATGGTTTTTCCAATAGTCATGCATGGATGCGAGAGGTGGACCATAAAGAAGGCTGAGCACTGAAGAATTGATGCTTTTGAACTGTGGTGTTGAAGAAGACTCTTGAGAGTCCCTTGGACAGCAAGGAGATCAAACCAGTCAATCCTAAAGGAAATCAGGCCTGAAAATAATTGGAAAGACTGATGCTGAAGCTGAAACTCCAGTACTTTGGCTGTTTCTAAGGGCTGACTCATTTCAAAAGACCCTGATGTTGGGAAAGATTGAAGGCAGGAAGAGAAGGGGATGACAGAGGATGAGATGGTTGGATGGCATCACTGACTCAATGGACATGAGTTTGAGCAAGCGCCAGGAGTTGGTAATGGACAGGAAGCCTGGTGTGCTGCAATTCATGGGGTTGCAAAGAGTCTGACACAGCTGAGCTAAACTGGATAGTAGTGGTCTGAGTCTGGAGGCCAGGAAATGGCCAGGCTGAAGAGCTTAGGGCTGGGCAAGCATTGGAGTAGCCTGAAGCTATTCTGCACCCAGTCCTTTTGTTTGCCCTTGGGGGAGATGAAAGGGCAGAAAGTAGAAAGAAGAGACTCTTGAGGGTCCCAAGAGAAACTCTTCATGTAGGAAGTAGCTAAGAGCTTTTCAAGTCATCTGAGGCTACCAGTTGTGAAGTAGAATATCTCTTGTCATATCAATAAATAAGGATGTAACAGCCATCAGCAATTTGGGGCCTCCAGATGTGAATAAGTGCTCCCAAAGGGAAAACAAAGCCTGAGATCCAGCAGATGCTGCCACTGCATTCCCCCTCACCCCTCCCTATGGTTGCTGAGGAGCTAGGGGATGGGATGGGGAGTAAGAAATCAAAAAAACAGGATGCAGGTCCCAGATACTTGAGATGTGTATGACTAATAATCCCAGACTCTCACATCTTCCCATATATAGAAGTGTGCTAATTTCCTTAACTTGAGATATCTGGTTTTCCTTAATTAACAGTAATCTTTGATGTTCAGACTGCCTGCCCCACTTTGTTACAAACTTCTATATATCCTGACTCCTTCCCCCCAGCTCCTTGGAGCAGTTTCTCAGGACTACCAGAGACGCTGCCTTCCAGGCTTGAAGTCATAACATTCTCACCAAATAAAACACGTTCTGCTTTCAGGTTGTTACTATATTTTTTAGTAGACAGTTTTGGCAACCAACACAAAGGGACCCAGAGCAGATTCCTTCTCCTCCACCTGAGCTTTACAGGAATCTGGAGCCTTGGTACCAGCAGAGGCCCCTTGTGCCCATCCATCTTCTTGGGAGTTCAGACGGATTTGATTGAGTCTCTTCTGGTTCTAGGATCTCTCGTATTGGTTGAAGATCCTGAGTTTTATTTGGTGGGGTGTAGAAAATCCCATTGGCGGAGGAACCTGGTAGGCTGCAGTCCATAGGGTTGCGAAGAGTCGGATATGACTGAGCGACTTCACTTTCACTTTTCACTTTCATGCATTGGAGAAGGAAATGGCAACCCACTACAGTGTTCTTGCCTGGAGAACCTCAGGGACAGGGAGTCTGGTGGGCTACCCTCTATGGGATCGCACAGAGTCGGACACAACTGAAGCGATGCAGCAGCAGCAGCAGGTCCTTGCCCCCTCTCACTTGGAAGTTCCTGGGCGGGGGAGGCACTCAGTTGAAAAACACTGGGGCCCACCTGTAGTCTAGACACCAAGTGGGACTTGGTTGAAAAATACCTAGAAATACCCACTCCCAGTTGTAAGACACTGAAAGGGGTTGGTTAACAGATAACCAGGGAAATACTCATCCAGTTAGAAGATACTTGAAATAATACCCACTGAGGAATCCCCGGATCTTTGTTGAAAGACACCGAGGGTGCTATGTTGTAGGAGGCTGAGCAGTCTGTGCTGAGTAGTTAGGTAAGAACCTAATCTGACTCTTTTCCTCAGTTTGGCTGCCGTAATAGAATTTGTTGGGATAAATGTGAAGATATTCCATGAAAGCTTTACTCCGAGGAAAAGGAACACAGCTCCCAGCCACTTAAGTTTTCTCAGGTGACTGAGAAATTTATGGGAGTAGTAGAGGCTGAGTCCTTATACTGAGCAGTGGTCCCATAGAGAAATCCTCTCATTAATTAAAAAAATTGCTCACCTGGGGGAAACAAATAAGAACTGGACATTCAGCGACTTAAGCACTCAAAAACTCAGTGGTCTTTAACTGCTAGAGATAGACTCTGAGACACATAAGATGAGCTAAAATGACTCTGGGCTGACTCTGGGAGGAGTTACACTCACAAGCAGCACACAGGCCCAACTTCACTAGGAAATTTTTATCCCTGACAAATTCAAGTTAAAATGGGAAATATATTTCTCAAAAGGAAAACAAAAGGCATCAGAAAGTCAACCTCTGACTAACACCCTAGCCAGATTCATAAGGAGCTCATACTTGCAAACACCTAGTTAATTGGAGAAATTATACTTTAATTAGAGAAATTATACTGAAGGAAATCTTATCCTAAAAATTGAGGGGGTCCTTATTTTGAACACAAAGTTAAACACTGGCTTAGTAAAACTTTAAACAAAGGCATTTCTCTGTGTCTTTGAGTTGTAAATGTTTCTACCTGACATTCCTAGGTTGTTCTGTGTTCCTGGGTTAATTTGTTTGTGTTTGTCCTATTTCTTGTTGTTCAGTCACTCAGTCATGTCTGACTCTTTGCGATCCCATGGGCCACAGCACAACAGGTTTCCCTGTCCTTCACTGTCTCCAGGAGTTTGCTCAAACTCATGTCCATTAAATCGATGATGCCATCCAACCATTTCATCCCCTGTCATTCCCTTCTCCTGCCTTCAATTCTTCCCAGCACCAGGGTCTTTTCAAATGAGTTGGCTCTTCACATCAGATGACCAAAGTATTGGAGCTTCAGCTTCAGCATCAGTCCTTCCAATGAATAGTCAGGGTTGATTTCATGTAGGATTGACTGGTTTGATCTCCTGGCAGTCCAAAGAACTCTCAAGAATCTTCTCCAGCACCACAGTTCAAAAACATTAATTCTTTGGTGCTCAGCCTTCTTTATGATCCAACTCTCACATCCATACATGACTACTGGAAAAATCATACCTTTGACTAGATGGACATTTGTCTCTGCTTTTTAATATGCTGTCTAGGTTTGTCAAATCTGAAGAAGCAAGTGTCTTTTAATTTCCCAGCTTCAGTCACCATCAGCAGTGATTATTGGAGCCCAAGGAAATAAAGTCTGTTACTGTTTCCATTGTTTCCCCTTCTATTTGCCATGAAGTGATAAGACCAGATGGCAAGATCTTAGTTTTTGAATGTTGAGATTTAAGCCAGCTTTTTCACTCTCCTTGTTTGCCTACATCAAGAGGCTCTTTAGTTCCTCTTCACTTTTTGTCAGTAGGGTGGTGTCATCTGCATATCTGAGATTACTGATATTTCTCCTGGAAACCTTCATTCCAGCTTGAACTTCATCCATCCTGGCATTTTCCATGATGTACTCTGCATAGAAGTTACATAAGCAGAGTAACAATATACAGCCTTGATGTAATGAAAACTAAAGTTAAAGGTATAGAAATTGGTGGCAGAATTTAGATAAAGGTATATAAAATTGGTATATTTAGACGGCATTTATATATGAAGGCTTCCCTTGTGGCTCAGCTGGTAAAGAATCCACCTGCAATGCAGCAGACCTAGGTTCAACCCCTGGGTTGGGAAGGTCCCCTGCAGAAGGAAAAGGCTACCCACTCCAGAAACCTGGCCTGGAAAATTCTATGGACTGTACAGTCCATGGGATCACGAAGAGTTGGACACAACTGAGTGACTTTCACTTTCACTTACTTTGTATATGATGGTCATAGCTCTTATTTATTTTTATTGTGGCATAGACAAGGCATATAGATTGCCACTAAAGAATTGTTAACTAAATGTACTGAGGAAACCAACAGAGTTACAAAATAAGTAAAAGTGGGAACTAGCATGCAAGGGCTAATAAAAATAAAAATAGTGATTTTGCTTTGGTTTCATTCATAAACACAGAAAGGTATTTTGCTGAATGCCTTATACAAACCTTTGAAGACATGAAAAATTAAACTCTAAAGTTGGGAAACTAAGCAACTGTCTTTGTCTTGCAAATGTCTAAAAACCAGGATATGAGTACAGGCCGCAGGGACCTGACACTGAGGCCAGTTAAGCAGGCAAGAACTAAAACCAAAGGGAAAAAGCGGCAATTTTAAATTCAAACCACTGAGACCGTTCCCTTGGCCAAACCTTACAGATAGTAAGCCCTTATCATTTGAGCAAGCAACTTTTGTGTATTCCAACCGTTTGTTAACTAGTATGTTTATATTGTAATCCTGATTCTTAGCTAAGCTTTTAAATGAAGCCATGAGATCCCTAGTATGCCTACTTATCTCTGTGTACACATATACATATAAGATATCTCTACTTTTTAAAAGTATTATTAGAATTGGATTTATAAAGAGCTCTATTTAATTTTAATAAAAAGAAATTGCATTTAAAAAGAACTGACCAAGATGACTTTCAGGTTCATGTTAACTAGGAAATATTCAATAGTAAGTTGACACCTGATATTAATGTTTAAGTTTGTTGATCTAGTTAATATAGATATGTCATTAACAGTCATTGAAACTGATTATAATACTGTATCATACCTATGTTTAATAAATAAGACCTTACTAGATCTCTGGAAAGAAAAATAACTTGAAATGATGTAACTTTAAGATAAATCTAAATGAGATAAGGACTCTAGGGTAAATTCTTTTTATATTTTAGAACTATTTAAAAATGATCTTTCCAACAAAAATAAAAGAAAACAAACAAAAAAATGATCTTTCCAGATACTTGGTAACTTAAAATTCTAGAGTTATGCCAATTTAAGCTAAATGATGAAAATTTATTGAATAGATAAAAGATCCTGAGATATCAGTTGTTCTCTATAAGAACACAAATGTTTTTAGAAATTATCACCAGTATTTATGCTCACAATCTATAGAATGCTAAGGTAAGACAGTTCATACTTACTTACTTCTTAGTTTTACTAAAATTAAGGTTTTAAAAGTCAAGGATTCTCAGTTCCAATGAAGCGGATGAAATTGGAGCCTATCATACAGAGTGAAGTAAGTCAGAAAGAAAAACACCAATACAGTATAAGGCTGTATATTGTCACCCTGCTTATTTAACTTATATGCAGAGTACATCATGAGAAATGCTGGGCTGGAAGAAGCACAAGCTGGAATCAAGACTGCTGAGAGAAATATCAATAACCTCAGATAGGCAGATGACACCACCCTTATGGCAGAAAGTGAAGAGGAACTAAAAAGCCTCTTGATGAAAGTGAAAGAGGAGAGTGGAAAAGTTGGCTTAAAGCTCAACATTCAGAAAATGAAGATCATGGCATCTGGTCCCATCACTTCATGGGAAATAGATGGGGAAACAGTGGAAACAGTGTCAGACTTTATGTTTTGGGCTCCAAAATCACTGTAGGTGGTGATTGCAGCCGTGAAATTAAAAGACGTTAAAAGACTCTGATGCTGGGAGGGTTGGGGGCAGGAGGAAAAGGGGATGACAGAGGATGAGATGGCTGGATGGCATCACGGACTCGATGGACGTGAGTTCGAGTGAACTCCAGGAGTTGGTGNTTCTAGTTTACCACTAGCACCACCTGGCCCTAGACCTTCCCAGGTGGTGCTAGTGGTAAAGAACCTCCCAACCAGTGCAAGAGACATACCAGACTCGGTTCGATCCCTGGGTCAGGAAGATCCCTTGGAGGAGGAAATGACAACCCACTTCAATATTCTTACTTGGAGAAGCCCATAGACAGAAGAGCCTTGCAGGCTACAGTCCATAGGGTCACAAAGAGTCAGACAGGAATGGAGCGACTTAGCACAGCACAGCACAAAATTTGAGGGTTCTGATTTAAGCATGTAATTAAAGCTATTAGCAACAATACAGTACTACAATAATACAAACTTTTCAATATACAGTAAGAAATAGAATGTATGTTTTCAATTAGAAAAAGGCATGAGAAATGGAATTACACTTTGGGGAGGAAAAAGAAAGAACGAGCGGGTTGATTTTATTTAGATGGAAAATGAGAGACTGGATACAGAAGTGATGAGAGACTGTGGAAAGAAATCCTGAGGAAAAAGTTTTGTACATAGTCAGAATTGACTGAGTTTGAATTGAAGTTAACTAAATGAATGAATGGACTTTGTTAAGTGAGTTAGTACAGGATGGGAATTTGATTTCTCTCTGTTAAAAGTGCTTCTTTTTGACTACAAATTGTGTGAGTTTCTGTGCCCTTAAGTGATCTATATTTGTTTATAAAACAATCTTTAATTGTTTTATTATTTTGGTTGGATAAGTATTCTTTCAGTGACCTATGATCCTATATTTTAAAACCTTTTTGATATATCTAACAAACTTCCCAAATATCAAAATCTAACTAAGCTTGTCAGCCTCCGGCTGACTCTGAGATGGATGCTTTGGGAAAAAAAAAATCTATAAGACAAGTCAGAAACACCTCAGAGACAAATGTGAAACTAAGTTTATTTGGTATTTCTAATTGAAAAATATTGTCAAGTGACTAAAAGTGAACTTTAGGTTATAATGTATGGATATATATCATTAATACAGATATTCCAAAATTTATGTGAATTCCCTAACATCTGATATGTCCTGATATAATGTTATCAGTCATAATTCTATATGTTGTAGAAATATCCAAGTTTCCTATTTGCACTGTACTCAAATCTTATACCACGCTATTTTAAGTTTTGTCCTTTATAGAATATCATAATTTTATACTGCTTTTACAAAATGAAAATTTTCAAGAAGACTCATAAAAAGAACTTTTAAACAATGGTGTTTCGGATAGCCTTAATGCCACCAAACTGGATAACAAAATGACAGACTTTAATGGAAAATTTAGGTTATAATGTATGGATATATATCATTAATACAGATATTCCAAAATTTATGTGAATTCCCTAACATCTGATATGTCCTGATATAATGTTATCAGTCATAATTCTATATGTTGTAGAAATATCCAAGTTTCCTATTTGCACTGTACTCAAATCTTATACCACGCTATTTTAAGTTTTGTCCTTTATAGAATATCATAATTTTATACTGCTTTTACAAAATGAAAATTTTCAAGAAGACTCATAAAAAGAACTTTTAAACAATGGTGTTTCGGATAGCCTTAATGCCACCAAACTGGATAACAAAATGACAGACTTTAATGGAAATCTGATTACTTCAGGCAGGTCAACAGGAATCAGTTACATGAGACTGAATGAACTGATAAATATGATTTATAACCTTGACTTTACAAAATAGGCTAACTTAAATCTATTTCCCAGGTAACCGTTTTTCTCTTATACTGTGATCTACAACAGGTTGATAAAAAATGCCTTGTAAATGGGGATGAGAGATTTGTCTTCTTCTCTCTGCCTGATCCTGCCAAGATTTGGCTTTCCACCTGGCTTCCTATAAACCTGATGGTAATTGCAACTGGATTACAACTAGTTACAATAATCATTGCTTTAATTTTTCCTTATTTCCAAATTGTTTGTGCTTTTGTCTGTTACACTATGACTTTGTCAAGGTTATGAGCTACATTACTTATGTCTATTTTAAAAGATTGTTGTCTCACAGCATGCAGCCAGGCCTCCAACAAATGTAATGGTGACTAGGTGACAAAGCAACTGATCAAAAAAATATTGTTCTGTAGGCCATCAATAATTGTAATAGTGTAATTCTAGGTGTGGGAAGAAGCAACAAAGGAAATCCTAATAGGTTAAATCCTTGATCCTAATAGATTAGAAGATAGAGGGCCCAAAGAATATTTTATTATTTATCAAAGAGCTTAATCTGGAAATGCCAAAGAATGTTCAAACTACCTCACAATTGCACTCATCTCACACACTACCAAAGTAATGCTCAAAATTCTCCAAGCCAGACTTCAACAGTACATGAACCATGAACTTCCAGATGTTCAAGCTGGTTTTAGAAAATGCAGAGAAACCAGAGATCAAATTGCCAACATCCACTGGAGCAACGGAAAAGCAAGAGAGCTCCAGAAAAACATCTATTTTTGCTTTATTGACTATGCCAAAGCCTTTGACTGTGTGGATCACCATAAACTGGAAAATTCTTAAAGAGATGGAAATACCAGACCACCTGACCTGCCTCTTGAGAAATATATATGCAGGTCAGGAAGCAACAGTTAGAACTGGACATGGAACAACAGNGCCAAAGCCTTTGGCTGTGTGGATCACAATAAACTGTGGAAAATTCTGAAAGAGATGGGAATACCAGACCACCTGACCTGCCTCTTGAGAAATCTGTATGCAGGTCAGGAAGCCACAGTTAAAACTGAACATGGAACCACAAACTGGTTCCAAATAGGAAAAGGAGTACATCAAGGCTGTATATTGTCACCCTGCTTATTTAACTTATATGCAGAGTCCATCATGAGAAACGCTGGGCTGGATGAAGCATAAGCTGGAATCAAGATTGCTGGGAGAAATATCAATAACCTCAGATATGCAGATGACACCACCCTTACGGCAGAAAGTGAAGAAGAACTAAAGAGCCTCTTGATGAAATTGAAAAAGGGGAGTGAAAAAGTTGGCTTAAAACTCAACATTCAGAAAACAAAAATCATGGCATCTGGTCCCATCACTTCATGGCAAATAGACGGCATAATGGTGGAAACAGTGGCAGACTTTATCTTTGGGGGGCTCCAAAATTGCTGCAGATGGTGACTGCAGGCATGAAATTAAAAGACACTTACTCCTTGAAAGAAAAGTTATGACCAACCTAGATAGCATATTAAAAATAGTGACTATTTTGTCAACAGAGGTCCATCTAATTAAGGCTATGGTTTTTCCAGGAGTTATGTATGGATGTGAGAGTTGGACTATAAAGAAAACTGAGTGCTGAAGAATTGATGCTTTTGAACTGTGCTGTTGGATAAAACTCTTGAGAGTTCCTTGGACTGCAAGAAGATTCAGCCAGTCCATCCTAAAGGAAATCAGTCCTTTGGAAGGATTCCAAATTCATTGGAAGGACTGATGCTGAAGCTGGAACTCCAATACTTTGGCCATGTGAGATGATGAGCTGACTCAATGGAAAAGACCCTGATGCTGGAAAAGATTGAAGGTAGGAGGAGAAGGGGATGACAGAGGATAAGATGATTGCATGGCTTACCGACTCAATGGACATGAGTTTGGATAAACTCTGGGAGTTGGTGAAGGACAGGGATGTCTGGTGTGCTGCAGTCCATGGGGTTGCAAAGAGTTGGACATGACTGAGTGACTGAACTGAAGTGAATGTTTCTCTTTGGATACTTTTAAGTTTTTCTCTCTGCATTTGATATTCTCAATTATGATTATAATGTGTTTTGATGTGGATTTCCTTTGTTTATTCTGCTTGACGGTATATGTATGTTCTGAGTGTAATTTTCTTATTTTTGAAAAATTCTGTAAAATTCTCATCCTTTAGATTTCCCAGTGTTGTCTCTCACATATTCTCTACTCTCTTATTCCTGCAAATCAGATTAGATGACATTAGGTATTTCAGTACTATTCTTCATGTCTTACTCGTCTGTGTTTTCTGTCTTTTGAATTACAGTGATATATCCTAAGCAATATTTTCCAAATAACTTTCTAGATTCAACAATTCTCCAAACAGTTTATTTTTCTATTCATCAATATTTTGTTTCAATGATTACATAATTTGAGTTTATATATTATCAATGAGATTATTTTTTATTATTTTATTTCTTTAAACACCTTAAGGATCATTTTTTAAAAATTCTACATCTATTAATTCAAATATCTAAATCTTTAGGGCTATAATTCCCCTGATTTGAGTCTGCTGAATAGCACTTATGTTACCATTTTTATTAAACTGTTTTATAATTTTGGACTGTGAATTTAGGTTTGGTGGTTTTTTTTTTTTTTTTTTTAAACATATGGGGCCATATTTGGGCTGTATTTTGAAAGACAATTTTTAAAAATATAGGTGCTATGGAAAAGTCTTTAAAGAGTCTTTAACTATTTTATGTGAATTTACCTGTATGTTNATTTTGGACTGTGAATTTAGGTTTGGTGGTTTTTTTTTTTGTTTTTTGTTTTTTTTTAAACATATGGGGCCATATTTGGGCTGTATTTTGAAAGACAATTTTTAAAAATATAGGTGCTATGGAAAAGTCTTTAAAGAGTCTTTAACTATTTTATGTGAATTTACCTGTATGTTTTTCTGCAAGGTACATAGTGTAAATCTAATCAAAACCCTGACATAAGAGCAGGCTTGTATTTTTGAATTATTGCAAATTTTTTTCTATCACTGTATAGGCCAAGCTAAGTAAGTAGACTTTTCATGTTTATTTATTGTTTTATTTTCTTTTACAACCTTTCTCAGGATATATAGCTTTTTTCTGGTCTGAGAAATGTTATATAGAAGTCACAATTCTACAATGTTTCTTTCCCTCACATATTCCAATTACATGGGTCAAAGTTCATTGCCTATATTTCCCATTAAAATTTTATTTCTGACCTTGGCAGAAGATATAGCTTTTATTCACGACTTTAGTTCACTGATCTCTTCAATTTGGTTCCTGAGGTAGTTTTCTTATTAGGGGTGGTGTTGAGCTTAACTATATATTTTGAATACTGTGTATTATATTTCATTCAGAATTTTTCATTGTATTACAGAGAGAGATTTTTTAGGACATTTATCTTGCTGTAGTGCCAGAAATGTAAACTGCAGTACAATNCCCAGGGGATCTTCCTGACCCAGGGATCGAACCTGGGTCTCCTGCATTGAAGGCAGATTCTTTACCTTCCGAGCCATCAGGGAAGTCCTCCTGACTCATATACTTTCTCCTTTTTTCCCTTTTTGAGCCAGAATGTCATGTTACGTGGCATGTTGCTGCAATGCAAATTAGCTAACAGGATTAGCAAACGGGCATGACATCCACAGAACAGCAGAGTCCCTTCAGCTCAAGGGCAGTTTTTGCAGAACATTAAGGTTTTAGAGTGATCGGGGCAAATTTTCTCTTCAGTAAAGGGCAATGAAAATAACCTCCCAAATTTCAGTGGGTTAAAGAGAATAGATGTTACAAAATAGAAGTAGACTCACAGGCATAGGAAACAAACATGGTTATCAAAGGAGAAAACGGGGAAAGGTAGATAAGTCAAGACTTTAATATTAACATATAATTTATATATAACATAGGTAAACAACAAGGACCTATTGTATAACACAGGCAACAGTACTCAATATTTTGTAAGAACCTATAATGGAAAAGCAAAAAAAGAAAAATGTTTTTTGTTTACTCTAATAATCTGATATGAGGGTTTCTTTCAGGGTAGTGATTTTCCTTCACATAGTAGTTCAGGTATCCAGGCTTCCCCCATCCTAGGGCCCCATCAGAGAGAGGAAATGATACACACCACTTTCATTCAAACTCCTTGGATAAGAATTAGTCGCATAGCCATTGGTGCATGGAAATAGAAGCAATCCTTGTCCAGTGAAGGCTACTTCTAGTGAAGACTGTGCATTACATTGAAAGAAATTTCATTCTTGATGCACAGATACTCATTTATGTCACAAATTCATTTGTTTGTGACCTTTCCTGCACCTGGACACTTTTCCCCTGTGGAAAATTCTGAACGAGATGGGAATACCAGACCAACTGACCTGCCTCTTGAGAAATCTGTATGCAGGTCAGGAAGCAACAGTTNAAAAAAAAAAATGGTCATGAAACATATCCCAAATATGGTTGAATTTATGACCATGGTGAGAGACTGTGAAATAGAATATCTCCTTCCATATCAATAAACAAGGATATAACAGTTGTCAGTGATTTGGGGCCTCCAAATGTGAATCAGGGCTCCTGAAAGGGAAAACAAAGCTTGAGATACAGCAGACGCTGCCCCCACGCCCACCCATGGCGATTGCTGAGAAGTTGGGTGGAGGAGGGTGGGTAGTGAGAAATCATAAAAACAGGATGGTGGCCTCAGATAGCTGAGATGTACATGAAAGGAATGACTTCAATAATCCTAGACTCTTGCATCTTCCCAAACATTGAAGAGCGCTAAATTCCTTGAGATATCTGGTTTTCCTTAGTTAACAGTAATCTTTGGTGTTCAGACTCCCTGCCCTCCTTTGTTACAAACTTCTATATATCCTGACTGCTTCCTCCAGCACCTCTGAGCAGTTTCTCAGGGCTACTGGAAATGCAGTCTCCCGGGCTTGAGGTCCTAACATTCCCACTGAATAAAAAACCCTACTTTCAGGTTGTGGCTATATTTTTTAGTCAACAATATTCCTGTTGACTGGACAACTGGATGTTGGTTAGGCAACTGAGGAATAGGAGAGGCTTCGAGGCTGATTCTCCAACTCAGGGCTGATTTCAAAGGCTATAGACCATTCCACAGGGACGCTTCCTATCCTCAGCATTTGGCTGGGTGATGGGCCTAAGTTCTGAGCCTCTGTTGGGGCTGAGGGGTTTCTTGAGACACCCGGTACACCCTTCCTCACCTGGTGCCTCTGCGTCTTCTCATCCTCAACTCTCCCTAGTTCAAGGTCCTCTCCAGGAAAGAAAGACAATCTTCCCTTCTCCCCGGGAAGATTGACTGCTGAGGTGATGATATAAGAATGATGGAGAGGAAGAAGCTGGGTAGGTCATCTTTGGCTCAGAAAGCCACACCACCTGAGGTCATGTCACAGCTCTGAGGGAGCCCCAGTGGTTGGACCAACCTACCAGATAGCCCTCAGGGCTCCAAGATCAGGTGAGGTGCTCTCTGGGCAAGAGCCCAGAGCCTAATCTCAGAAGATTAGGCTGAAGCTTAGGCAACACTACTCTTTTAGTGGCTAGACAGGCCTCTGCCCTCCCTCTCCTTATGCTCATCCCATATTCCTGCATGACAGTTGTACCTTGTTCTGCTGGCCCTGACCCTCTCAGAGCCGGAAGTTTTCAAAGTAAGAAACTTGTTGGACTCAGACCATCGTGGCAGAAGCAGAACCTGCCTTGGGCACCTCTGAAGTTCTGCCTCCCATCTGGGCCTCCTTTTACCCACATGCACAACACGTGTTCTGGACAGCCCAGCACCATGTAATGGCTGCTTCCACTTCCACTGTGGCATGCAGAGGCCTCCAGCTTTGGTTGGCTACCTTCAGACACAATGGTAACGCTGTGATCTCATGTGATCAAATAGTGGTGAGGAGCAAAAGATAAGCTTAGCTGAGGCCTTTAGAGGGTGGCCTGGAAGCAGATCATCAGGGTTTGAGTCTATTGAATATTTCTGTCTCTAGCCAACTCTGTGACTTTGAGGTCAGTTAAGTTTTCCAAGCCTCATTCATCTGATCTGTAATTTATCTGATCATAGTGTTATAGGATCGGGTGAGACAACGTATGTGTACAAAACAAACCTTAGAGTTGGCTCTCAACAAATGTTCATTTCTTTCTTTTGATCCCTCTGATTGTCAGGATGTCTTTGATTAATAGACAATGGAAAAACACTTTCTGATCTGGGTTTAAAACTTAAAACTTGAGGGCCTTAAATTAAAAAAAAAAAAAAAAAAAGATACTTGGGGAACCTGTAACGGTGGATTTGTCAGTCCACCTTTACTGAGACTATTTGGTGACCACTCAGCAACACAGTGGTGAATAAAGCATGGATAATCTCATCCTTTGAGGAAGTAACACCTAACCATGGAGACAAATATAAGCAGATTAACTTATGAAATGATATGGCAAAGGCTTAAAAGAGATTTGAATACACATTTGAAAACACTGGGTTTTTTTGGGGGGGATGGAAGTCTGAGAAGGCTTCACAGAGGAGGTGGCAGTGAAGCCAAACCCTTCGGGATGAGTAAGAGTTCCTGAGACAGGGAAGGACATGCCGGGCAAAGGGAACACCACAGACATGGAAATGTGGTGGAGGATGGCAGGAGCGAACACTGAGCAGCTTGGGCTTGATGAGCATTTGCTGGCTGGGGAACTGGTAAGCCCTGGAGCTGAGAAGATGAAAGGAAGCCTTGTATCCTCATCCCAAAGACAGTGAGGAACCATTAAAAAGAGCCTTAGGGACTTCTCTGGTGGTCCAGTGGTTGACAGTCCCCTTGCAATGCAAGGGATGCAGGTTCGAACCCTGGTTGGAGAACTAAGATGGCACATGTAGAGTAACTAAGCTTGTGTGCCACAACTACTGAGGCCACGTGCTCCAGAGCCCACACACCACAACTAGAGAGCCCGTATGTCCCAAGGAAAGACCTTATATCTGCAACTAAGACCTAATGTGGCAAATTAATTAATTAATTAAAACATTTAAAAAATTATTCCGAGCAGAGGAGTAAAATGATCACATCTGTACTTTATAAAGGTGACACTGTCACGGGCCATCCTCAGACCCTCATCTCATCTCCCCTGGACTGCTGCAGCAAAGTCATAACTCATCCCCTCTGACCCAATCCATACTGAGGAAGAAAAACACTTTCCTAAAAGTCTTATAATCTGGTCCCAGCCCATTGTGGGGATAACTCAAACTATCTTTTAAAACTATGGCAGATCTTCTGAGCACACCCTCTTGTTTCAGGCTATGCCCTAGCCTACCATGCATGAAAACAGGCCTATAAAGAGGCATCAGTCTATGATAGTCCCTCTAGGATATATAATGTCCTTGTAAGAGCTTTCAAAATGATTACTTCCTTCACTTTGGACCAGAGGAAAATCATGGGAAATGGTGGGCTTGAATTCTTCCTGCCCCCAAATAGAGCAATCCAGAAGTGTGGGATGTTGGGTTTTCCAAGTATATACTCATTCTTTACATCTCAACTCCAGTCCCCTACTGTGACCACAGCATCCTCCTTTACAGCTCTATTTGTCCCAGAAATGCCTTGATCTGAAACACATAAGGCAGTGAACTTCCTGGACATGCTTAGTTCTTAACACGTTTCATGTTTGTTCATTCTGTCTTCTCAGCCTCCTAGCAGCCCTGAGGTGCAGGGATGAGACCAAGATCCCTTCTTTCAGATGAGCATTCACTGAGCCTAGACTCTGTGTCAGACAGAGGCTTCAAGGAGTTCAGAGTCTAGAGGGAGAGTCCAACGGGTAAATAAATCATTACCATAAGGATCTGATTAAAAAAAAAAAAAGAAAGAAAGAAATTATGACAGAGGGAAACAGAAGAGAGATATGGGCAGGGTTGGCATGTTGCACAACTCTGAGACCTATGTGACTGCGCCCCCCAGAGTTGCGCAACAAGACTGCCCTGGCCACGTGTGAGCCCAGAGATCACCTCTGGTCCAGTCTGGAAAGTCCACCAGGTACGAGCTGAGGACTGTCTCTTATACACATCTAGATGTGTATAAGAGACAGGTCTATGATAGTCCCTCTAGGATATATAATGTCCTTGTAAGAGCTTTCAAAATGATTACTTCCTTCACTTTGGACCAGAGGAAAATCATGGGAAATGGTGGGCTTGAATTCTTCCTGCCCCCAAATAGAGCAATCCAGAAGTGTGGGATGTTGGGTTTTCCAAGTATATACTCATTCTTTACATCTCAACTCCAGTCCCCTACTGTGACCACAGCATCCTCCTTTACAGCTCTATTTGTCCCAGAAATGCCTTGATCTGAAACACATAAGGCAGTGAACTTCCTGGACATGCTTAGTTCTTAACACGTTTCATGTTTGTTCATTCTGTCTTCTCAGCCTCCTAGCAGCCCTGAGGTGCAGGGATGAGACCAAGATCCCTTCTTTCAGATGAGCATTCACTGAGCCTAGACTCTGTGTCAGACAGAGGCTTCAAGGAGTTCAGAGTCTAGAGGGAGAGTCCAACGGGTAAATAAATCATTACCATAAGGATCTGATAAAAAAAAAAAAGAAAGAAAGAAATTATGACAGAGGGAAACAGAAGAGAGATATGGGCAGGGTTGGCATGTTGCACAACTCTGAGACCTATGTGACTGCGCCCCCCAGAGTTGCGCAACAAGACTGCCCTGGCCACGTGTGAGCCCAGAGATCACCTCTGGTCCAGTCTGGAAAGTCCACCAGGTACGAGCTGAGGCGGGAAGGGCAAGTTCGCCAGCCAGATGAGGAGTGAAGGACAATTCAGACAGAGCGATCAGCATGTATAAAGTGACAGAGGGGTGAAACAAGATATGAAAGGCTGGGAGGCATCAGAAAATCCATTTTGGCTGAAGCACTGAGCAACAATGGGAAAACATGCAGCTTCTTGTTAAATGAGTTAATGAATGCAAGAAGGACTATGACAACAAGAATCACGATCATCAACATTTGGTAACCACTCATCTATGCCAGGCACAGTACTAAGTGATTTCAGTGAATCTCCTCATTTTAACATCACCACATTCCCATGACATCGGTTCTCCAATATCCTCTCAGAGAAGTTAGTCAGCTTGCTCAAGGTCACAGAGCTAGTGCCAGAGCCAGGATGGAAGCTCAGATATCCTAGACTCTACATCCCTGAGCCCCTGACCACTGCTTCTCTCCGCAGCAGGGCCCTTGACTTGGGTAGGGAGACCTCAGCGCAGAGTCAGGTGGGCACCAGCAGTCACATCAGCCCCCCTTTGAGCTTCACCAGCAGTGGTGTTTTCTCTGGCCATCAGCACTGACAAAAATCAATGGTTCCACCGAGATCCTGAGCAGAAGCGGGAAACAAAGAGGAAGCCTCATGAATGAATTCTCTGGGCATGTATGAAAAGACCCTGGGATTCCCAGAGCCTCCAAAACGACTTTGAGTGGGGGTTGCGGTACTGCAGAACCAGTGAAAAACAAAAACCCACAATTTGATGACCTTGTGTTTATCCTAGGCATCATGTGGCCTGGTTACCTCATGAAAAAAAATGTCAAATTCTTTCCAGGTGTCTCAGGTCTGCACGTTCACGTCACCTATTTTTCAACCCCATCAGGACCTCCCATCCCTCAACACAGCCCCCATCCTCTCTCAACCTTGCAGCCCTTCCTAGTTTTACATTGTCTTTCCTCCGATAGGGCTGGCATTTCTTTTGCAGACACCTTCCCCTGTCTTCATCCTGGGTCAAGCCAACTGATTTCTTTCTCTGCTACTACATCTGGCAACTGCGAGCTGCTGAGGAAACCCTGGAATCACATGAGGTCTTGGAGCTCACCTGCTCCGCAGTCCTTTGCTTGATCCTTGCCAGCTCACAGGCTTTTTTCCTCAGCCTCATTCTAGG
Organism: Oreotragus oreotragus; assembly: GCA_006410675.1. Classification (NCBI taxonomy): domain Eukaryota; kingdom Metazoa; phylum Chordata; class Mammalia; order Artiodactyla; family Bovidae; genus Oreotragus; species Oreotragus oreotragus. Next base: position 267,918 of record SJYX01016331.1, on the reverse strand, counting down.
GTGTCTCCCCCTCAACATGACCTTAAAGGACCTCTTCTTTTAACCCTCTTTTCTCTTTAACCCATCCCCTTCCACCACTTCAGTGACCATTTTTATACTAGTAAACTATACTGCATTCTATATTAACATATGAATAATTCCTCGATCACAGTTCCACCAAATCTGATGACTGAATGTATATTTCATATGGTTGTTAATGAAAACTTTTTTTGATTTGTTGGACACTGTGTTTGGTAACTTAACGTGGACCCTGCCCTCATGAGCTCACAATCTGCTGAACAAAGAGAACTAGGCAATTAGAACAGAGGATGTTGGCCAGCAGGGCTGAGGGAACAAGAGGAGAGTCAGCCGATCCAAGGAAAGTGTACCAGTTAAGCTTGGATTTGGCTGCAGGTCACAAAAAACCCCAAATCACAGTCGTTGCAACCAGTTAGAAGTCTGGAAGTAAGCAGTCCAGAGCTAGCGTGGTGGACTCTTTATCATCAGAGACCACGTGCTTTCTGTTTCATTGTTGTGCCATCTTCTGCCATTCTTAACACAATGCTGCTATCTCATTGTCCAGGGTGGCTCCAGTCAATCCCAAGGAGGAAAGTGTGAAAGCAGCACACTCTGCCTTTAAAAACAGTTCTTGGGGATTTCCCTGGCTGTCCAGTGGTTAAGACTCTGAGCTTCCAATGGATGGGGCACAGGTTTGATCTCTGGCTAGGGAACTAAGTCCTTTTATTCAGTTCATGAGGTTCCCATGGCAAGTATACCGGAGTGGTTTGTCATTCCCTTCTCCAGGGAATCACGTTTTGTCAGAACTCTCTGCTACGACCTGTCTGTCTTGGGTGGACCATAGCTTCATTGAGTTACACAAGCTCCTTCACCACGACAAGGCAGTGATCTGCAAAGGGACACGAAAGCCTGGCATGTTGCAGTCCATAGGGTCCCAAAGAGTTGGACACGACTGAACGACAACAGGGAACTAAGATCCCACATGCTGCATGGTGTGGCCAAAAATAAAAATAATAAAATAATAGAAACAGTTCCTGGAGGTTGCACAAAATCCCTCTGCTCACAAGCTGCTGACTCGCACTTAGTCACAGAGCCACAGCTAGCTGCAAGGAATTCTGGGAAACAGAGCTTTTACTCCAGGCCAATCTCTTGCCCAGCCAAAAACCAGTGTTCTACAACTGAGGACGAGCAGGGTAATAGCTATTAGGGGACATTAGGGGACAACTAGTATTTTCAGCTTCAGAAAGCATCCTGATGAGGTGATGCTAAACCTGACTTCTGAGGGATGAAATCAGTTAGCCAGACAGAGTAAGGTGTTTTAGGTAGTGGGCTGCAGAATGCATTGTTGGAAATGCAAGTGAATCAGGGTGCCCTCAGCATGGAGTGAGGGAAGACACAGACGGGATCACATTATCTAAGGGGTGATTCTGAAGGTGGGAGGGACATATGCCCGTTCTGAGTAGAGAGGCACAATGAGAGATGGGACAGGGAGGAACCAGCCCAAGTTAAAGTTATGTTCCTCTAGAGATCAGCTGCCTGAATGTGGCATGGCCTTAGAAGTTCGGAAACTTTCCTTCTCCAGCCTGGAGTTCCACGAGATGCCAATTTGCACTTGGGCTAACCTGCTTAGCAGGGAGGGTCTGGAAGCTCTGGAGCAGGGCTGCAGCTTTGAAGTAAACATCTAGGACCAGTGAGAGGCAGCAAAGCCGTTGGCCTCAGCCAATCGCGACTCCTGGTCAAAGGCAGGGCAGCGCTCACATGAGCTACCAGCTGTGGTATCTTCTGCAGACACATCACCAGGCCTTCCAAAGGTTGTATTTATTTTCCCAGGCTGTGTGGAGAGTCAGGGCAGGGCAGGCAGCTGGACATGGAGCGTCGGTCTTCTCTGAAGACAGACCCAACTCTTTTGACTCGTCCCCTACTGCCCTTCTCTGCTCTTTCAGCAAGTGGACAATGACCTTGGCCTGTGTCACCTCGGCAGGTGACACAGGAGAATTCAGCAGGAATCCCAGATATGCTAACACCTCCCCACGGCCTACTGCCTAACAAAACTCACCAGCTCACATTCTCCCCTCGACCCACACCACGTATAGACACACCGCATACACATACTGCTTAGACTCCACAGCCAGGTCCACTTCTGTCTCCACGTTACAGTTATCCATACACGAAAGTCACATGCACACACCATACACATACCTATAGGCGCTGCTGCTGCTGCTGCTAAATCGCTTCAGTCGTGTCCGACTCTGTGCGACCCCATAAACGGTAGCCCACCAGGCTCCCCCATCCCTGGGATTCTCCAGGCAAGAACCCTGGAGTGGTTTGCCATTTCCTTCTCCAATGCATGAAAGTGAGAAGTGAAAGTGAATTCGCTCAGTCGTGTCCAACTCCTAGTGACCCCATGGACTGCAGCCCACCAGGCTGCTCCACCCATGGGATTTTCCAGGCTAGAGTACTGGAGTGGGGTGCCATTGCCTTCTCCGACCTATAGGCACAGCCCTCCAATTACCCTTCATCATTTATAGACCACACATTGCCTACAAATACACACTACACATGATATTTTAGCATGCCTACACCCACCACACACCATGCCACACATACATCCATACTTACACATGCATACACCTGCACATCACAGCCAGACCCCCACTGACGGTGGTCCCTGGGTTTGAGGGATAGGATCCTCAAGTTCCCTTATTCATAGCAACCCTTGCTTTCTGAGCTTTGATGAGATAGAAACTCAGTGAGGCAATCAGAGGGGAGAAGAAGATACCCTGTCACCCCCACCAAAACATACATAGTCAGCCCACAACAAAGAAGGAAGAATGGCACCATACTTACACATGCATACACCTGCACATCACAGCCAGACCCCCACTGACGGTGGTCCCTGGGTTTGAGGGATAGGATCCTCAAGTTCCCTTATTCATAGCAACCCTTGCTTTCTGAGCTTTGATGAGATAGAAGCTCAGTGAGGCAATCAGAGGGGAGAAGAAGATACCCTGTCACCCCCACCAAAACATACATAGTCAGCCCACAACAAAGAAGGAAGAATGGCTTTTCCCCCCGTACCTAGTAGATTCATGTTTGCACCTGACGTCAGGGACATGGAGTTCTAGGCAGGGATTCCACTATTCCAGTAGGGTACCTTGGCTCTGTCCCCACTGCCCAACAGGCTCTAGGGACAACAGTCCCAGCCAGAAGCCTAGAAACAAGGCTGTGCCAGGCCCACCAGTGTCACAGTGACAGGAGAGCCCTTATGCAATGCGCATTGGAATGTGAAGGTCATCTGCAGGGAAAGCCCTCATGGTTATTGACATCTACTCTGTGCCAAGCACCACGCCTGTGGGAACTCCACAGCCTGTCTCCAGCTATTCTTACGTTGACTGTTGTCCCATTTTGCAGACAAAAGGGGCCTCGAGGATCATATCCAGTAAATGACAAGCTCTTGCTTTGACCCTGGGTCTGTTTGTCCCCATAGAACTGGTCAGGGCTGTGATGTTGGGCTGGGATGCTGCAGTTGTTACAGGAAAGGGGACCCCTTCCAGGGCCCGAAACTGGGCTCTTGCCTAACATTCGGAAATGAATTGTCCGAGGAGACACATGTGCTGACAAAGCAAGAGATTTTATTGGGAAAGGGCACCCGGGTGGAGAGCAGTAGGGTGAGGGAACCCAGGAGAACTGCTCTGCCACGTGGCTCGCAGTCTCGGGCTTTCTGGTGATGGGATTAGTTTCCGGGTGGTCTTTGGCCAATCATTCTAATTCAGAATCTTTCCTGGTGGTGCACGCATCGCTCAGCCAAGATGGATGCTAGCGAGAGGGATTCTGTGAAGTGGACGGACACGCAGTGTCTCCTTTCGACCTTTCCAGAACTCTTCCCGTTGGTGGTGGCTTATTAGTTTCGTATTCCTTATCAGGATCTCCTGTCATAAAACAGTTCATGCAAATGGTTACTATGGTGCCTGGCCAGGGTGGGCGGGTTCAGTGTGCTTCCCCTAACACAGTGATGTGACTTGATGGCAGGGGTGATCCCAGAAGAGAGCAGGCTGTATGGGGCTCTGTTTAGTCTCTTCCCATGCTCTTTCCCTCCTTCCAACTGGGGAGTGCTGAGGCAGGAAACCTCAGTCCAGGAAAGTGGATCTGGAGATTGGGAGGGTAGGAAATGGCTGGATGGATTTTGGAGCAATGCTATAGGCTAAGCCTGTCCTGGATATTGAGCCAAAGCTGGTGCTAGGCCAGGAGCTGGAGCTATAGCTTGAAGCAGGTCAGAGCTAGAATCAGAGTTGGGGATGAGCCAGGAGCTTGAGTTGGAGCTGGAGCTGTTGCTGGAGTGAATCCAGGCCTGAACCTGCAGTCAGAGCCAGGATAGAGGAGTTGGTGGATGGAGGCTAAGGGACTCAGGTGGTGCACGCATCGCTCAGCCAAGATGGATGCTAGCGAGAGGGATTCTGTGAAGTGGACGGACACGCAGTGTCTCCTTTCGACCTTTCCAGAACTCTTCCCGTTGGTGGTGGCTTATTAGTTTCGTATTCCTTATCAGGATCTCCTGTCATAAAACAGTTCATGCAAATGGTTACTATGGTGCCTGGCCAGGGTGGGCGGGTTCAGTGTGCTTCCCCTAACACAGTGATGTGACTTGATGGCAGGGGTGATCCCAGAAGAGAGCAGGCTGTATGGGGCTCTGTTTAGTCTCTTCCCATGCTCTTTCCCTCCTTCCAACTGGGGAGTGCTGAGGCAGGAAACCTCAGTCCAGGAAAGTGGATCTGGAGATTGGGAGGGTAGGAAATGGCTGGATGGATTTTGGAGCAATGCTATAGGCTAAGCCTGTCCTGGATATTGAGCCAAAGCTGGTGCTAGGCCAGGAGCTGGAGCTATAGCTTGAAGCAGGTCAGAGCTAGAATCAGAATTGGGGATGAGCCAGGAGCTTGAGTTGGAGCTGGAGCTGTTGCTGGAGTGAATCCAGGCCTGAACCTGCAGTCAGAGCCAGGATAGAGGAGTTGGTGGATGGAGGCTAAGGGACTCACTTACAGAACCTCTCCAGTATGTCAGGCACTGTGCTGAGCATTGGGGGAGAGATACACAGGAGCTCATGCTACCCAACAGGGGAGAGAAAGTCAGGAAAACCAAGAACTTTCATCCAACATACACTTGGCTCTGGCAAAACAGCCTTCCATGAAGCTGGGCCTTTGAGGGTGGCCAGAACTTTAGTCGGCAGAGATTGTGGCCGGCCAAGTCAGCAGTGGGTGCAAAGGTCCAGAGTCAAGAAAGCCCAGCCCAGGGCCCGTTCAGAGGAGGGTGAAGCAGATCCTGTTTGGCTGGAGCAGGTCAGGGGAGCAGTGAGGTCACCACCGGAGCAGAGGGCCTGCTAGGGCATTTGCACTTTGTCTGCAGGGCAGCAGGATATTGTTGGCAGGTGCTAAAGACAATGACATGGCCAGACTTGGGTTTTAAGAGAGACCTTTGGCAGTTCATGTGGAAGATGGATGGAGGTAGAGGTGGGAGGACTGGAAGGCAGGGAGACCAAGGAGGAAGCTGATGGAAAGGCAAATGCGAGAGGCCATGAGGTCCAAGCTCGGGTGGTGACTCTGGGAGTGGAGGAAAGGGGACAGATGCAAGATCTGTAAAGGGGGAAGGAGTGACAGGATTTGGTAACTGCTTTTTGACTGAGTGTGAAGGCGAAGATGAAGTCCAGGGTACAGCCCAAGTGTCAAGGAGACTGAGAAGCAATCACAGAAGGGGGCCATCCCTGGAGAGACCACAGTGATGGAGCCCGAGTTCCACCTCTGACCTCCCAACTCTGCTTCTCGTCAGCAGCATGTCCTCGGCATACTATGTATGTTCTCTGCAGCTCAGTTTCCTCTCCTATAAAATGCGGAATATTGTAGGACTTCCCTGGTGGTCCAGTGGTTAAGAATTCGCCTTCCAATGCAGGGGACTCGGGTTCCATCCCTGGTCAGGGAACGAAGATCCTACATGCTGCAGGGCAGGTAAACCCAAGCGTGCCATAACTACTGAAGCCTGGGTGTCACAGTACATAATCCATGCGCTACAACAAAAGATCTTGTCTGATGCAACTAAGGCCCAAGGCAGCCAAATAAGTAAATGTGTTTTTGAAAAGAAGAATGCAGAAAATTGTATTTCCTCCATAGGCAATTTTATGACAATTAGGTAAAACATGCATGATGGTGTCTGGCACGTAGTAAGAGCCAATGCACATACCAAAGCTCAGCCCAGATCTCTGGCTCCCAAGAAAGATTGCTGGCCTCTATGGATGACAACTGCAATATCTCCTGGTTACATGGGTTGGGGTTTGCCTGGCCTGTAGTTATCCTACCACGTGGCAGCTCTTAGTACCTCTGGACTTGTAACTTTCCCACAGCTGAGAATGTCCTGGTTTTCCTTTTGCTCACTCTGTTGTCAGAGGGGCCCAGCTGGGCTCTTCCTCTGAGCTCCCCTTCCCAATAGTGTCCCAGAAGCCCAGCAAGTGACCCAGGGGAGGGGAGGAGCTGCAAGAGAGAGCTTCTGAAGGGCACTCAGGTAGGTGATCTGAACTTGACTGGGGTCTTGCCTCCACCTTCCTCTTCAGGCAACATCAGGCTCTGGTCAGAGCCCCTCCTCCCTACCTACTCCTCAGTCCAAGGAGTCTAAAGCTGCAGGAGGATAAGGCTCCCAGGGGAGGCAGGCAGTGTAAAAGGAAGAGATTCTGGACCCAACACGCAGGCTCCTCTCCTCCTCCTTTTACCTCTTCCAGTTCCTTCAATGCCTTAATCCCTTAATGGAAACAGGTCCTTGGGGTCCATTCTGGACCTTCCGTTCTTCCCACACACCCCTGGGGTGATTTTGCCAGGCCTCCTGGTGGGCTGCAGTCCATGGGGTCGCTAACAGTCGGACAGACTGAGCGACTTCACTTTCACTTTTCTCTTTCATGCATTGGAGAAGGAAATGGCAACCCACTCCAGTATTCTTGCCTGGAGAATCCCAGGGATGGGGGAGCCTGGTGGGCTGCCGTCTATGGGGTCACACAGAGTCGGACACGACTGAAGTGACTTAGCAGCAGCAGCAGCCAGTCTCACCTCTCTCTTCTGAGCACCAGATCCACTTATCTCACCGATCTCATGACTGATACAGAGTCTCAGACCCCACAGGGCTAAATGCAAACTCATTGTTCTCCTCTGGACCCTCAGGTCAATGAATGGGTCTACCTCCCAACCATTCCCTCAGGCCAGAAACCCGAAAGTCAACTTGACTCCTCTCTTTCCCCTATTCCTCACATACTTTCAACTCTATGTGCAATTCTATGTATGCACATGCATGCTCAACCCCATGGCCTGCAGCCCGCCAGGCTCCTCTGTCTGTAGAATTCTCCAGGCAAGAATACTGGAGTGGGTTGTCATTTCCTCCTCCAGAGGATCTTCCCAACCCAGGGATCAAACCTGCATCTCGTGCATTAGCAGGAGGATTCTTTACCCTTGAGCCACCTCAGAAGTCCCTCAATTCTATTGGGTTGCCCAAAAAGTTCGTTAGGGTTTTTTCCACACAGTGTTTTGAAATACCTGTCACCNAGGATCTTCCCAACCCAGGGATCAAACCTGCATCTCGTGCATTAGCAGGAGGATTCTTTACCCTTGAGCCACCTCAGAAGTCCCTCAATTCTATTGGGTTGCCCAAAAAGTTCGTTAGGGTTTTTTCCACACAGTGTTTTGAAATACCTGTCACCTGCCTGCTCCTTCCCTCCAACTCCACTCCACTTCCTGGTAAGGTCTCCAACACCTTCCACCTAATCACTAACTTCTGGCCTCTACCCCAACTGTGAAATCCCGAAGGACTTCAGCTCCTTTCTTTGGCTCAGGGCATAAACTGTCCTATTATGCAAACGGCATAAACTGCCCCATTCTGACATGTTTAAGAAATCTTTTTTTAGATGCCCCAGAAGGCAACATTTTAAAACCAAGGCAATCAATAACCACAACTTAAATATAATATCTCCCTTTCAAAATAATTTTTCCTTGCAGACTCTTGCAACAAGGGAATTGCCCAAGAGTTTTTTTTCCTAGTATAACAATCAACACCACTTTGCAATAGACTTATGAAAATATGCTATAAATACAGAGACTGCCGCTATAAATAAAGAGTGCCGCTAGCACAATACTCAATAGCATGTTATGAAACACAAGCTTCCCAGACCATCAATCTTTTAAAAAGAAGTCAAAATCTGAGCTTCAGATGAAATTTCACAGTTCTCAAAGGTTGGGAATCAGTTTTCAATATCTTGAAAACCACTGTTCAGACCCCCCAGTGTGCAACTGTTTGGGGAGTCTCTACTGCATCCTCCAAGCCTCCACGCTTGAAACAGTCTTTTGCAATAATAAAAATTATTTTTTGAAAAGATCCTACACTTAATACTGACTGGTTGCTGCCATGACTCCAAGTGCTTCACATGGAATTCATTTAATCCAACACTCAACAGAGTGGTGGAGTTAGTATTCACTCATTTAATCCAACATTCCGTCCGAGGACAGTCCAGAGAGGTTAAGTCATTTACCCAAGTTACACAGATACAGAGTGGAGGAGCCGAGATTTCAACTCAGCCATCTGACCACTGAGCCAACAGCTGGGAAGGTCCTCGGGATTATGGACCAGCGCCTCCGCTGCTCTATAACAGATCAATGCCTGAATGAAGGCGTGAAGGTGGATGGAGTCTTCTCTGCCTAGTAACCACCTGCCTGAAAGCAGCGGGCCCAGTCCCAGCAGCGAACGCCAAGAACGCGCGCCAGGGGGTCTGCGACGGCTCGGCGGGAGCGGTCCTTGCACAATGCAGGTGCCGGTGTTCCCTCCCTTCCGCCACTTTGAGGCTCCTGGACAGGCCCGGCCACCGCTTCCTGCACACACACCCCCGGGTCTGCGACGTCCGGCTGCCCGCCCTCCACCCTGCAAGTCCCAACCTTGGAGTCGGGGGAGGGTTCACTTCCTGGCTGTGTACTGGGGAGGTCTGCCAGCGGTGCTGCCACGGATTTGTTGCCCCCTGGTCCTTCCTGTCCCGCGCCCCTTCGTTGACACACCGAGTGTCAGGGCGGTCTGGGACTCAGAGGCAGTTTAAATTCAGCACCCACCCGACCATCCCACAAGTATAACAAAAATAGTTTCTATGTCATGAAACACCTTCTAGGTGATGGGAAGGCCCAAGGGAGAGCTCCCCATGGATAATCTCAGTTAATCTTCAGGACGGCCATGCCTATCCTTATCTGACAAGTTGGATACTGAAGACCAGATTGTGAAGTGCCCTTCTCAGAGCAGCAGTGAGGGGGTGGAGGAGCCCGATTTGTCTGATACCAGTGTCTTGCTTGCTCCTGCACAGTGTTCTGTATAGCCCATCCAGAGTTTTGGCCCAGGGACTGGAGCCAGGCCTGGGAAGACAGATCCAGAAGGGTACTTCCCTGGCTCTCAGGAAGCATCCCTTCTGGTGGGGGAAAACTTCCTAGTGCTGGATGATCTCAGAACTCACAGAAAGGCACGCCTGACCACTCAAGTTCAAAGAGATTTCAGATGGAGGGAGTACATTGCACAAAGCCTGAGATTGAGAGAGGGCCTCCAGGTCAAACTCCTGCAACGACACAGCAATAACCGCTGCCTTTCCCTTCAACTCACCCTCCTACAGCCTCTGCCTGCTGAGATTGGATGCTCCATCCATGGAGATAGCTCTGAGTGTGTGTTTGGCAAAAGCCCATCTCTTCCCCCACAAGACACGATGTGGGAAAGGCCTAGGCAGTGATACCCTGGTAAATATTTAAGAGTGGATAGTCATTCCCTTCTCCAGGGGATCTTCCCAACTCAGGGATCAAACCCAGGTCTCCCGCATTGCAGGTGATCCTTCTACCATTTGAGCCACCAGGGAATCCCTGGTAAATATATAAATGCATAAAATTTATATAATGTTATTTTTTATGGCTGCGGTGGGTCCTTGTTGCTGCAGGTGGGGGCTACTCTCCAGTTGTGGTGTGTAGGCTTCTCACTGCAGTGACCTCTTGTTGCAGAGCACAGGCTCTAGGGCATTCAGGCTCAGTAGCTGGGGCTCTAGAGCGGTTCACTGGAGAGGGAACGGCAAGCCACTTCAGTATTCTTGCCTTGAGAACCCCATGAACAGTATGAAAAGGCAAAATGGTAGGATATTGAAAGACGAACTCCCCAGGTCAGTAGGTGCCCAATATGCTACTGGAGATCAGTGGAGAAATAACTCCAGAAAGAATGAAGGGATGGAGCCAAAGCAAAAACAATACCCAGTTGTGGATGTGACTGGTGACAGAAGCAAGGTCCGATGCTGTAAAGAACAATATTGCATAGGAACCTGGAATGTCAGGTCCACGAATCAAGGCAAATTGGAAGTGGTCAAACAGGAGATGGCAAGAGTGAACATCGACATTCTAGGAATCAGCGAACTAAAATGGACTGGAATGGGTGAATTTAACTCAGATGACCATTAAATCTACTACTGCGGGCAGGAATTCCTCAGAAGAAATGGAGTAGCCATCATGGTCAACAAAAGAGTCCGAAATGCAGTACTTGGATGCAATCTCAAAAACGACAGAATGATCTCTGTTCGTTTCCAAGGCAAACCATTCAATATCACAGTTATCCAAGTCTATGCCCCAACCAGTAANGAAGCAGGATTCCCTAGAATGTGGCATTTGCTGGCAACGTGTATTATGCAAATCAAAGAGAACTAGCATTGAGCATTTCTCAAACGTACTTGTGGAGGGAACTTTTTCATCTATTAATATAATTGTGTTCAACTGAGACTACACATCAAAATCACCTGAGATGGCATGGTGGGCTTGCCTAGACCCTCCCCACATTTCTTAAGGCAATGTGGCTAGTGCAGAGGTAGCGGAGGGCAAGCCTCCCCTGGATGGGGAAAGTGTTTCAGCGCTTGGAGGGCACTGAGTTATAAAGGGACAACTGAACAAGAATTAAGAGAAAGTCTTATACAGAGTTTTCTATTTTGACATTTTTTCACCACCTGACTCCTTAATAATTCTAATGGGAAGAGTTTTGAATAATGTTGAATTTACTATAATACAATCAGTTTTTCAGTTCAGTTCAGTTGCTCAGTTGTGTCCAGCTCTTTGTGACCCCATGAATTGCAGCACGCCAAGCCTCCCTGTCCATCACCAACTCCCGGAGTTCACTCAAACTCATGTCCATCGAGTCGGTGATGCCATCCAGCCATCTCATCCTCTGTCGTCCCCGTCTCCTCCTGCCCCCAATCTCTCCCAGCATCAGAGTCTTTTCCAGTGAGTCAACTCGTCTCATGATGTGGCCAAAGTACTGGAGTTTCAGCTTTAGCATCATTCCCTCCAAAGAAATCCCAGGGCATCTCCTTTAGAATGGACTGGTTGGATCTCCTTGCAGTCCAAGGGACTCTCAAGAGTCTTCTCCAACACCACAGTTCAAAAGCATCGTATATAATTTTTAAATTTTGAAAAAAATTAAAAATAAGACATAAAAATACTGTGTAGTGCCTTTTTCCTGAGAATCCATGTGTTTGTTTGTTTTTTTTTTTCCAGGTTTTAAATGATTAACTTTTATGGATGTGGGTTTATAACAGAATTCTGTGGCTCCATTTCTTATTAATACCTTTCAAGGTAGTGAGAATTCAGATTTATTTCTGTGTATGTGCACATCTCATTGACTCTTCATCGATTTTCCAGATTTTGCTATAGTTTTAAACATTTTAGGTTTTTAAATGTATGTTACTATAAAGTAGGTGCTGTAATCACTGCCATGTGCCTCTGAGAGTAACGTTTCAAAACCTTATGGAAATGCCCACAGACAGTTTCCCTCTTGACATATTTAGAAGCAAACGTTTAATTTTCAGAAACATTTAACAAGATTGAAGCTAAACACACTTGTTTAAGGATATTTCAAGTACTCAGCATTTTCAGAGGAATTAATAAAGTTAGTTATTTGATATGAGATTGTTTATAATGAATTCTCAGAGTTTATAGAGTAACCAAATGCATGAAGAAGTAAGAAATGGTTAAAATAGCGATTCAGCCGTGAAGATGACTCAAGTGTTTACTTTCAGCTTTGAGTGACTCCACTGATTTGGCCATTCAAATTTGTAGGAGAGAACCTCCATTTTAAGCACCCCTTCCCTGGCTTCAGACTTCCTTTGTAGCTCAGACGGTAAGGAGTCTGCCTGCAATGCAGGAGACCTGGGTTCAATCCCTGGGTTGGGAAGATCCCCTGGAGGAGGAAATGGCACCCCACTCCAGTATTCTTGCCTGGAAAATCCCATGGACAGAGGAGCCTGGTGGGCTACAGTCCACGGGGTCGCAAAGAGTCGGACACAACTGAGTAGCTTCTCTTCCCCCTCACTCTTCACCCGCAGACTGTCAGTTGCTCCTCTCTTTTCCCCCATCTTCCTTTGGCTCTTAGGTTTATTCTCTGATCACTGAGTGGCCAGAAATGATAAACAGTGTTGGCAAGCAAAATGCTATGCCAATTCCATCAGGAAATGTCCCTAATAAACAGAGAGGATGGCTAAGTAAATACTGGATGTCTTAATAAATGCTGNCCTTTGGCTCTTAGGTTTATTCTCTGATCACTGAGTGGCCAGAAATGATAAACAGTGTTGGCAAGCAAAATGCTATGCCAATTCCATCAGGAAATGTCCCTAATAAACAGAGCGGATGGCTAAGTAAATACTGGATGTCTTAATAAATGCTGCTTCAAATGTCAAGTATTTACAAGTATTTACAGGGAGAAGAGACCAAAGAATGGAGTGTTTTCAGTGGTGGAAGGATTCAGCCACAGAAACTGATAATGATTTAGTTTTGGAACCTAGACCCAGGCTCCCTTTTGGCCATTCTCTAATCCTCATCCCTTCCCCTGCTTCTAATTCTGCTGGATCCCCTCCCCTAGAAAAAAATGTGTTATCCAATCCCCCTAAAAGGACTGGATCAAAATGAGTGAATCTGTGACTCCCTGAAGTCACAGGTTTATTAGGAAAGGATCATCTCACAGATGGCCTCTGCAGGAGCCCTGAGTGCTATTTTCACAAGTTGTTTAGACCTAGTTCTATTTATATCGGTTATGTGGTCTGTGTAGTGTTTGGAAAACATTAGTGGAACCTGCCAGGCCCACCATTATTAGAAATGTGAAGGACTGGAAAAATTAGGTTATTTTTTAAACTGTTTTTTTCATTTCTAAGGATTCCCCATGCGAATATTTTCCGATTTGGGGGCGGAGGAAAGGAAAAATGTAGAAATTTTCCTGACACATTTTTACCCAATCTTTGGGTCACTAATCATAATATGGATCATGTGGCAGTAACACCCCTCAAAATTTCCAGGGTAAATGTCTTCAGTGTATTTGCCGGGTTTTTTTGTTTAAGGATGGCAATGTCAGTTTAGGTCTGCGGTTTCAGGGCAAAAAGCTGTTTTTAGAAAACACCAGATTCAGCCTTTATATTGGTTGATAGGAAATATGCTTAGAGATTCTGTTACTTCTGACAAAACAGCTGGCTACAGCTGTAGCCTAATTTATATAGATACGACAAGTCCAGCTGAGCAACTGCCAAACGTAATAGACTGAGCCTTGCTAAAAACTAAGGCAAGGCACTGCAGGAAAAATTCTCTGTTCACTGGTGACCTTGCTCAAGTCACTTTTTAGAGGACACACTGGTTTTCTCTCTGGTTACTGATCTTCCATTGCTATTGATAAATATCAATTAAGGCCCACAAATTTCTTCTTGACGTTTTACTCCACTTTCTGACTTCTCTGTCCTTACTTATTTGTGTTACATTAATTATTTGAAGGCTTAAGACTGAGAGGAGGCTTATTTTCTTGGGCTTCAAAATCACTGCAGATGGTGACGGCAGCCATGAAATTAAAAGATGCTTGCTCCTTGGAAAAAAAGCTATGACCAACCTAGAGAGCATATTAAAAAGCAGAGACATCATTTTGCCAAAAAAGGTCCATCTAGCCAAAGCTATGGTTTTTCTAGTTGTCATGCATGGATGTAAGGGTTGGACCCTAAAGGCTGNGAAGATCATGGCATCCGGTCCCATCACTTCATGGGAAATAGATGGAGAAACAGTGGAAACAGTGTTAGACTGTATTTTTTTGGGCTCCAAAATCACTGCAGATGGTGACTGCAGCCGTGAAATTAAAAGACGCTTACTCCTTGGAAGAAAAGTTTTGAGCAACCTGGATAGGATTTTCAAAAGCAGAGACATTACTTTGCCAACTAAGGTCCCTCTAATCAAGGCTATGGTTTTTCCAGTAGTCATGTATGGATGTGAGAGTTGGACTGTGAAGAAGGCTGAGCGCCAAAGAATTGATGCTTTTGAACTGTGGTGTTGGAGAAGACTCTTGAGAGTCCCTTGGACTGCAAGGAGATCCAACCAGTCCATTCTGAAGGAGATCAGCCCTGGGATTTCCTTGGAAGCAATGATGCTAAAGCTGAAACTCCAGTACTTTGGCCACCTTATGCGAAGAGCTGACTCATTGGAAAAGACTTTGATGCTGGGAGGGATTGGGGGCAGGAGAAGAAGGGGACGACAGAGGATGAAATGGCTGGATAGCATCACTGACTCGATGGACATGAGTCTGAGTGAACTCCGGGAGTTGGTGATGGACAGGGAGGCCTGGCGTGCTGCGATTCATGGGGTCGCAAAGAGTCGGACATGACTGAGCGACTGAACTGAGCTGAGGGTGTTCAGGCTCAGTAGCTGTGGCTCTAGGGCGTTCAGGCTCAGTAGCTGTAATACTACTGAGTAAGTTGTGGCTTCTTGCCTTGCAGCATGTGGAATCTTCCTGGACCAAGGATTGAACCCATATCCCTGCATTGGCGGCTGGATTCTTAACCACTGGACCACCAGGGCAGTCTTAATTTAATTTTTAATGACCACATGTAATAACCAGCTTCCATGATTCCTGAAAAGGCAATAAACAGCTCTCACTGAGCTAGTGCAAGCATTTCCAGCACAGCACAGGGCCTAGGTAACTCAGGCCCCTGGCGGCAATTCCTTTGGCTGCCTTGGGACTCCTGCGCACAGGAATCATTGTCTCTCTAGTCTGTGTTTCCCTCTAGTGGACAGAAGAGTCATTCCAGGTGATTCTCTGGCTCCACCTGTGCTCAGAGCTCAGCATGCAGGTGTGGATGTCTCTTTTCACGGGAAAAGTTTCTTAAGGGGAATTCATATGGTTTCACAATTATCTTCACGCACCAGGCATGTAGCATTCCATCTCTATGAGGGGCAGTGCCTGCAGGGGCCACTGCCATGACCACAACCTCCAGATCATCTCAAAGTCCCATCTCACCCACCATGTGACCGCTTAGGCTTGCTGCATCAGCTCCCCCTCACTCCCATCAGGTCTATCTCTAAAAAAGGCAAACTTGTCAGCACCTAATTGTATTAGGGTTTATGTTTTCATATAATTCATAGTCCGCTAGTGAAACACCAATGAGGACCATTCATATGCATAGGGCACATATGAGAAAGGCTTCCCTGATAGCTCAGTTGGTAAAGAATTTGCCTGCAATGCAGGAGACCCTGGTTCGATTCCTGGGTCGGAAGATCCACTGGAGAAGGGATAGGCTACCCATTCCAGTATTCTTGGGCTTCCCTAGTGGCTCAGCTGGTAAAGAATCTGGGTTGGGTTCAATCCCTGGGTTGGGGAGATCCCCTGGAGAAGGGAAAGGCTACCCACTCCAGTATTCTGGCCTAGAGAATTTCATGGACTGTATAGTCCATGGGATCACAAAGAGTCGGACATGACTGAGTGACTGTCACTTTCACATGAGAAAATGGAGTCAGTTAGGTGCAGAGCTAGGGCTCCCTCTCCTGCATTATGCTTAGACTCTTCTTCCAGAACCCATCTTCCCAAAGCACAGACATATCCGTGTCACTCCTCCACTCACAAACCTCCTATGATTCTCTACTGCTTTCAGCTTCAGTTCAAGCTCCTTCACCAGACATTCAAGGCCTTGATTAAGACTCCATGCATATTGTTTACCTTGAATCTCCAAAGAAATTCTTCTGGGTCAGGTGCTGTGCTAAACACTTGGTTAACAGTATTATTTAATTCTCCAATAATCCTACTAGATAACTATAACCACTTTACAGGTGAGAAAACTGAAAGGCAGTACAGGCAGGCTCAGTGTGACACAGTTTGCAAGCAGGAGTTTTATATGTGGCCTACTTGTCTTTGTTCTTGAAAGCTCCCCTTGCCTTTCTAGACCTGGCCCCTTCCCCAGGTTGGCAGCAGAGCCAGGTGCAAAGATTCCAGAACTCCTTTCTCACTGATTTCTTAGGGTTCTAAGGAAAGGATTGCTTTTCAATGAAACTCAAGCAGAGCCACAGACTTGGGATAAGAAATCAGATTTTAATCTGATTAAATTTTCTGGTGTTGATGCCCTTCCTCTCCCCTCCTTCCCCCTTTCTCTTCCCTAACTCTCCTTTCTCATCTTCTCCCACCTCATCTCTTTAACTTCCACTGGAATCCTAAACATCTTTAAGGCTCATATCAAATTTCCCTCCTCCAGAAAGCCCTCACAGACCACCTGGCTCAGGAATCTGCCTAGTGAAAGTGAGAATTGTTGCTGTTTGAAAGGAGCAGATTTTTGGCTAAACATGAGGATTGATCACATGGGTTTATCTCCACTGATTCCTGAAATTCCATTAAAATGACAGTATATGGATTAGGGAGAAAAGTATAAATTTACAAGAGAAGGAAATGACTGTTTAATGGGTGTGGTGTTTCTTTAGGGGGTGCTGAAAGTGTTCTGAAAATTGTGGTGATGATCGCACGAAAGAAAGAAAGAGGAAACATCAGACCCATATCTTACACCATGCACAAAATTTAACTGAAATGGATCAAAGATCTAAATATAAATGCTAAAACTGTAAAACTCTTGGAAGAAAACATAGAGATGAGTCTACATGATTTGGCAATGAATTCTTAGATATGATGCCCCAAAGAGCAAGCAACAAAAGAGAAAGTAGATTAATTGAATTTCATCAGAATTAAAAACTTTTGTGAATTAAAGGACTAGGAAAAAAGTGAAAAAAGAATCCACAGAATGGGGATAAATACTCTCAAATCGTGTATCTGATAAGGGCTTTTCTGGTGGCCCAGTGGTAAAGAATCTGCCTGCAATGCAGGAGCCTCCAGAGATGTGGGTTTGATCCTTGGGCCAGGAAGATCCCCTGGAGAAGGAAATGGCAACCCACTTCGGTATTTTTGCCTGGAAAATCCCACGGACAGAGGAGCTTGGCGAGCTACAGCCCACGGGGTCGAAAAGAGTCAGACACGAAGGAAACGACTGAGCGTGAGCATGTAGCTGATAAGGGTCTAGTATCCAGACTATATAAAGACCTCTTACAATTCAATGGCAAAAAGACAAAATGCTCAGTTAAAATATGAACAAAGGATCTGAATAGACATTCTCTAAAGAAAATATACCAACAGTCAATAAACATGAAAAGATGCTCAATATTATTAGTTAGCGAAAAGTGAATCAAAACCATAATGAAGGGAATTCCCTGGTTGTTCAGTGGTTAGGACCAGTGGTTATTCAATTCTGAATATTCATTGGAAGGACTGATGCTGAAGCTGAAGCTCCAATACTCTGGCCACCTGATGCAAAGAGCAGACTCATTGGAAAAGACCCTGATGCTGGGAAAGATTGAGGGCAGGAGGAGAAGGGGATGACAGAGGATGAGATGGCTGGACAGCATCACCGACTCAATGGACATGAGTTTGAGCAAGCTCCAGGAGATGATGAAGGACAGAGAAGACTGGCATGCTGCAGTCCATGGGGTTGCAAAGAGTCGGACATGACTGAGCGATTAAACAACAACCACCAGTGGTTAAGACTTGGCACTTTCACTGCAGTGGCCCGAGTTTGATCCTTGGTCGTGGAACTAAGATCCCACAAGCCTCAAGGTGTACCCTACACCTCAAAAAACCACAATGAGATACCAGTTTATACCCATTAAGATGGCAATAAT
This sequence comes from Oreotragus oreotragus, assembly GCA_006410675.1. NCBI lineage: Eukaryota > Metazoa > Chordata > Mammalia > Artiodactyla > Bovidae > Oreotragus > Oreotragus oreotragus. The sequence continues at coordinate 249,898 of SJYX01016331.1, read as the reverse complement.
AATAATAATAATTGAAATTAAGTGTTGGCAAGAATGTGGAAAAACCAGAACCTTTATACATCACTGGTGGGAATGTAAAATAGTGCAGCCACTGTGGAAAACAGTTTGGCAGTTCTTCAAAAAGTTAAAACATAGGGGATTTCACCAGGAGTCCAGTTATTTAGACTCCAAGCTTCCTCTGCAGGGGCCATAAAAAAGAATGAAGTCTTGATATATGCTGTAACATTGGTGAACCTTGAAAACACAATACTTAGTGAAAGGCACGATGCAAGGAGCCATGGCTATTATATAATCCCATTTATATGAAATGTCCAGAATAGGCAAATCCACAGAGACAGAAAGTGGATAAAAGGTTGCAGAAGGGTAGGGAACGACTCTGTAATGGTTATAGGTTTGGCAGGCAGAAATGACTAAGGTGTTCTGGAATTAGATGGAGGTGATGGTTGTCCCACCTTGTGAAGCCACTGAATTGTACACTTTAAATGGTTACAGTGGTGAATTTGATGTTATGTGAATTTTACTTTTTATTTATTGGCAAAGCTGTGCAGTATGTGGGATCTAAGTTCCCCAACCAAAGATCAAACCTGTGCCCCCTGCAGTGCACATGAGGGATCCTAACCACTGGAGCGCCAAATAATTCTCTACTTTAATTTTTAAAAAGAAAGAAAGCGGAGAGACAATTGAGAGATGTGGGAGCTGGATGGATAAGGGCTGGCTGCCTTAGCGAAAGGCCAGAGGAAGCTGAAATATAATTCCTTATCAAGGCAGTGGGGAGAAAGAGAGAGAAGTATCAACAAGAAACAAGTCTATGCCTGCCTCAGAACCCAAGAACAGCTTAGGAATGGGGGGTGCTGGATACTCTTGCAGGCAGGTTGTCGGATGGGCTAAAAGGGGAGGCCTGCGGGGAAGCATAAGGAGCTAGACTCCTAAATCTCCTCCTTCAACCTCTGCAGCCAAATGACTGCCCTCTTCCAGCTTGTCAGGAGACTGAATTGAGAGGCTATGGATATGGGCTCACTGGGCACAACTGAAAATAGGAGTGATGGACTGTACTGTAATCAGGGGGGACTTGCTAAACTATAAGACCCTCTCCTCCATCCCCTTCCCCCTCTCGGTTCCCAGAACACTGGGAAACTTAAAACTTTGCCCTTGGTAGATTAGAGGAGACTTCTCTATGTGGAAATTTAAGAACCCACATATATAGACAGTTGAAGAGTTCCAAGTGAAAATGCCAGATACCTGCTTAATCACCCTTAAGGGAAGTTCCATAATTGATAGACCCTCCTCCCGCCACATACACACAGAGCTTTCAGTGAGCTTTTAATACTTTACTCTTTCATGTAAATAAAAGCTGACATTAAGGATCACCAGACATTTGATGAAAGTCTCTAGCAAAAACAGAAAAAAAAAAAAAAAGAGAGAGAGAGAGAGAGAGCAAAACAAAAGGGGAGGTGGAAACAGACCCCAAAGAAACAGGGAAAACAGGTAGCAGAAGAAAACTTCAAAATTTATAATGAATATAAAAACTATTATTAATAGCCTCAAGGGGAAAAGAAGGGGGATGATTGTGTCCATGTGTCGGGGGGTGATAAAGTTACAGAAAGGGAACATTTGAGAAACAAATAAAGAGCTCTTAAAATTATTTTAAATATAATAATCCAAAAATTAAGTCAATAGGTTGGGAAGTTGAGGAAATCTCCCAAATAGAATGGGAAAAAAAAAGTAAAGTCACACACACATATAGAAATAAAAATTGAAGAAAAGATAAGAAAAGGACAGCAGGAATTTCAGAAAAAGAAAAGAAAAGATAATGAATGGAGTGGGGAAATGTTTCCAAAAAAATAATCATTGCAGAGTGCATGGATTTCCGGACTTGAAGGTTCATAATGCAGAAAGATCCTTCAGTGTAGTTCTAACACTGGTTTTGCAGAGTAGGTCAAGTTTCACAGTCCTCCAAAAGACTGTTCTCCCTTCAGACCCCCGCTACAAGCTCAGGGGTTTGCAAACCACTCACACTTCTGACCAACTGATTACAAATCAGGGGGTTCCCACTAACCCCTGAAGCTTGATAATACAACTAGAACAACTCACAGATGTCAGGAAAATGCTTTTTTATGGTTACAGATTTATTATGGAAAAAAAAAAAAAGATACAAATCAGAACCAGCCAAAAGAAGACACATAGGACAAGGTTTGAGGGTCCCAAATGTGAAGCCTCCAGTGTCTTTTCCCTGTGGAGTCAGAACACATCGCCCTCCCAGCACATGAATAAAGAGTATTGTTAACCAAGAAAGCTTACCTGAGCTTCAATGTCCAGTTTTTATTGAGATTTCATTACATAGGCATGATGGGTTGAATCACTGTCCACATTATTAAACTCAATCTCCAGCCCCCTTTCTTAATCTAGAGATCAGACCAGTGTCACATGGTTTGATGCTCCAATCCTCCTAATCAGAAGGCTGGTCTTTCTTGTTTGACCAACCCCTATCCTAAGTCATCTTAATTTATCCAGGGGACCACCATAAGTAACCTCGTGTGCATGCTTAGTCCTTTAGCCGTGTCTGACTCTTTGTGATCCTTTGGACTGTAGCCTGCAAGGCTCCTCTGTCCATGGGATTTTTCAAGCAAGCATACTAGAATGGGTTGCCATTTTCCTCCTCCGGGAGATCTTCCCGACCCAGTGATTGAACCCTCATCTTCTCCATCTCCTGCATTACAGGTGGATTATTTACTTGCTGAGCCATTCGGGGATGCTCGAGTAATCGCATGAAAACGAATTATCAGGGCCCTGATAACAAAGACAGTCCTATCACTCTGAAAATTTGAAGAATTTAGAGGCTACTTACTAGGGACAGGAGACAAGGGCCAGTCAAGTTCTTTATTATACAGCAGAGCCACACCAAAACACAGCAATGGAAAAAAAAAAAAAAAAAATCAGAAGGTCAGAGCTTTCAGAGGGAGAAACTGGTCACATACAAAGGTTTGTATATCATATGATATCAATATTCTCAACAGCAATATTTGTTGCTAAGAAATGGGAAACAATACTTTAAACTTCTTATTGTTGTTGTTCAGTGGCTATGCTGTTTGCAACTCTTTGTGACCCCGTGAACTGCAACATGCTGGGTTTCCCTGTCCTTCACCGTCTCCTGGAGTGTGCTCAAATTCATGTCCATTGAGTCAGTGATGTCATCCAGTCATGTCACCCTCTGTCGCCTCTTTCTCCTTTTGCCCTCAGTCTTTCCCAGCACCAGGGTCTTTTCCAGTGAGTCAGCTCTTCACATCAGGTGGCCAAAGTACTGGAGCTTCAGCTTCAACATCAGTCCTTCCAATGAATATTCGGGGTTCATTTCCTTTAGGATTGACTGCTTTAATCTCCTCGCTGTCCAAAGGACTCTCAGGAGTCTTCTCCAGCACCGCCATTCTAACGCATCAATTCTTTGGCTCTCAGCTTTCATTATGGTCCAACTCTCACATCCATACGTGACTACTGAAAAAACCATAGCTTTGTCTATACTGACATTTGCTGGCAAAGTGGTATCTCTGCTATCCTGGTTTGTCATAGCTTTTCTTGCAAGGAGCAAGCATCTTTTAATTTTGTGACTGCAGTCACCATCCACAGTGATTTTGCAGCCCAAGAAAATAAAATCTGTCACTGTTTCCACTTTTTTCCCTCTATTTGCCAGGAAGTGATGGGACTGGATGCCATGATCTTCGTTTTTTGAATGCTGAGTTTCAAGCCAGCTTTTTCACGCTCTTCTTTCAACCTCATCAAGAAACTCTTTAGTTCTCCTTCGCTTTCTACCATTTGAGTGGTATCATCTTTAGAACTGAGGTTGTTGGTATGTCTCCCAGCAATCTTGATTCCAGCTTGTGCTTCACTAAGCCTGGCATTTTCCATGATATGTACCCTGCATCTAAGTTAAATAAGCAGGGTGACAAATATGAAGCCTTGACATGCTCCCTTCCCAATTTTGAACCAGTCCATTGTTCCATGTATGGTTATAACCGTTACTTCTTTACCTGCATGCAGGTTTCTTAGGAGACCTACAAGGTGGTCTGGTATTTCCATCTCTAAAAGGATTTTTCACTGTTTGTTGTGATCTACACAGTCAAAGGATTTAGCATAGTCAATGAAGCGGAAGTATGTATTTTTCTGGAATTCCTTTGCTTTCTCTATGATCCAACTGATGTTGGCAATTTGATTTCTGGTTCCTCTGCCTTTTCTAAATGCAGCTTGTACATCTGGAAGTTCTCAGTTCATATACTGCTGAAGCCTAGCCTGAAGGATTTTGAACATTACCTTGCTAGCATGTGAAATGAATGCAATTGTACGGTTCAGTTCAGTCACTCAGTCGTGTCCAACTCTTTGCAACCCCATGAATTGCAGCACGCCAGGCCTCCCTGTCCATCACCAACTCTCGGAGTTCACTCAGACTCAAGTCCATTGAGTCAGTGATGCCATCCAGCCATCTCATCCTCGGTCATCCCCTTCTTCTAGTTTGAACATTTTTTGGCATCGCCTTTGTTTGGGATTGGAATGAAAACTGACCTTTTCTGGTTCAGTGGCCACTGTTGAGTTTTCCAAATTTGCTGACATATTGAGTACAGTATTTTAACGGAATCATCGTTTAGAATCTGAACTAGCTCAGCTGGAATTCCATCACCTTTACTAGCTTTGTTTGTATTCATGCTTCCTAAGGCCCACTTGACTTCACACTCTAGGATGTCTGGCTCTAGGTGAGTGACCAAACTGGTCATTAAGTCCTTTTTCATCTTGTTCTTTTGTGTATTCTTGCCACCTCTTCTTAATGTCTTCTGCTTCTGTTAGGTCCTTACTGTTTCTGTCCTTTATTGGCTCATCTTTGCACAAAATGTTCGCTTGGTATCTCTAATTTTCTCGAAGAGATCTCTAGTCTGTCCCATTCTATTGTTTTCCTCTGTCTCTTTGCATTGTTCACTTTGGAGGGCTTTCTTACCTCTACTTGCTATTATTTGGAACTCTGTATTCAGTTGGGTATATCTTTCCTTTTCTCCTTTGCCTTTTGCTTCTCTTCTTTTCTCAACTATTTGTAAGGCCTCCTCAATCACTTTGTCTTCTTGTATTCCTCTTTCTTTTGGATGATCTTGGTCNGGTATATCTTTCCTTTTCTCCTTTGCCTTTTGCTTCTCTTCTTTTCTCAACTATTTGTAAGGCCTCCTCAATCACTTTGTCTTCTTGTATTCCTCTTTCTTTTGGATGATCTTGGTCACTGCCTCCTGTACAATGTTATGAACCTCATCCATAGTTCTTCAGGCACTCTACCAGATCTAATCCTTTGAATCTATTTGTTACCTCTACCGTATAATCATAAGGGATTTGATTTAGGTCATACCTGAATGGTCTAGTGATTTTAACTACTTTCTTCAATTTAAGCCTGAATTTTGCAATAAGAAGCTCATGATCTGAACCATGGTCAGCTCCAAGTCTTGTGTTTGCTGATTGTGTAGAGCTTCTCCATCTTTGGCTGCAAATAATATAATCAATCTGATTTCACTACTGACTATATAGTTATATTCATGTGTAGAGTCTTCTCTTGTGTTGTTGGAAGAGGGTGTTTGCTATCACCAGTCCATTCTCTTGGCACAACTCCATTAGCTTTTGCCCTGCTTCATTTTGTATTCCAATGCCAAACTTGCCTGTTACTCCAGGTTATCTCTTGACTTCCTTCTTTTGCATTCCAATCCCTGTGATGAAAAGGACTTCTTTCTAAGCTGTTAGTTTCTGGAAGTTCTGGTAGATCTTCACAGAGCTAGTCAACTTCAGCTTTTCAGCGTTAGTGGTTAGGGCATAGACTTGGATTACTGTGATATTGAATGGTTTGCCTTGGAAATGAACAGAGATCATTCTGTCATTTTTGAGACTGCATCCAAGTACTGCATTTTGGACTCTTTGTTGACTATGAGGGCTACTCCATTTCTTCTAAGGGATTGTTGCCCACAGTAGTAGATATAATGGTCATCTGAATTAAATTTGCCTATTCCTGTCCATTTAAATTTCTTAGGGAAAATTATTTCTCATCTAATATTCTATGCCCAGCCAAACTATCAATCAACTGTGAGGGTATAATAAAGTCAATTTCAGAAATGTGAGGATCAAAATTTTTACTTCCTAAGTAGCCTTTCTCAGGCAGTTGCTAAAGGATATGCTCTGCCAATGTGAGGAAGTAAATCAAGAGAGAAGAAGCAGGGACTTCCCTTGTGGTACAGTGGTTAGGAATTGCCTTGCAATGCAGGGGATGTGGGTTCAATCCCTGGTCAGGGAACTAAGATCCCACATGCTATGGAGCTACTGTGCCCATGTACCACAGCTAGACTGTCTATGGGCTGCAACAAAGATCCTGCAGGCTGCAACTAAGATCCAGTGCAGCCAAATAAATAGATATTTTTTTAAAAAAGAAAGAAGAAGCAGTGAGCTCCAGAAAATGGGGGAGCCAAAACAGGAGAGAAGCAAAGGGAATTTCCAGGATGATGGTGAAGGGAAGTTGCAAAATGACAGTTGTGAAACAGACCTAGAGATCAAGTTCAAAATGTAATTGAAAGACAAAGGGCTCCTAGAGGAATGTTTCCAAGAAATTTTTTAAAAAAGAAAGAAGAAGCAGTGAGCTCCAGAAAATGGGGGAGCCAAAACAGGAGAGAAGCAAAGGGAATTTCCAGGATGATGGTGAAGGGAAGTTGCAAAATGACAGTTGTGAAACAGACCTAGAGATCAAGTTCAAAATGTAATTGAAAGACAAAGGGCTCCTAGAGGAATGTTTCCAAGAAAGAAAAGGAACTAATAGATTGATTACCTGACATGTTTGACCATATGAAGCAACCTTTGTAGCTCTTGTGGGAATGTGAAGGGTTAAATTCATTTACATAGATTAAAAATATCCATAGAAAGGAATATCTACATTGATATCTAAGCCAAAAAGAAAATTACAATTTAACTCTGAAAGTAAATGTTTTAAGAGAGAAAATAAAGGTACTTCCCTGGCAGTCCAGTGACTAAGACTGTGGTCCCAATGCAGGGGGCCTAGGTTCAATCCTTGGTCAGGAAACTAGATCTCGCAGGCCACAACTAAGAGTTCACATGCAGCAACTGAAGATCCCCCAAGCACCAGCTAGAAAATCTAAAAGAAAAAAGGAAATGTAGTCAGAGTAATCTATACTTGCAATCCATAAACCATACTCTACAGTCAAAACATTATACATATTGAATATTTATTTCATAATTGATCTGTAAAAGATGTTTCCCAGGTGGCTCAGTGGTAAAGAATCCGCCTGTCAATGCAGGAGATGCGGGTTCGATCTCTGGGTCAGGAAGATCTCCTGGAGTAGGAAATGGCAACCCGCTCCAGTATTCTTGCCTGGAAAATTCCATAGAGAGAGGAGCTAAGTGGGCTACAGTCCATGGAGTCGCAGGAGCTGGATACAACTGAGCACACACCCAAGGACAAGGAAGTGATTTGTAATTCTATTTGGATGAATAAGGGAAGACAAAGTACGTGTGATGGAAAAGGAGATATAAGAGTTCCATCTCCTTCTATTCTATTTTTTATAATTTTATTTATTTTCATGTGTTTATTTTTGACTGTGCTGGGTCTTCATTGTTGCGTGAACTTTTTTTTTTCCTAGTTGCATTGCAGTGGCTTCTCTTGGTTGTGGAGCACGGGCTATAGGGCACATGGGCTTCAGTAAGTTGCAGCATGTGGGCTCAACAGTTATGGTTTCCTTGCTCTAGAGTACAGGCTCAGCAGTTGTGGCACATGGGCTTAGTTACTCCAAGGCATAGGGGATCTCCCCAGATCAGGGATCGAACTTGTGTCTCCTGTATTGGCAGGCAGATTCTTTACCACCGAGCCAGCAGGGAAACCCCTACATCTCCTTCTATGTTTTTTTTCCATCTCCTTCTATTTTAAATGTGAATAGGAATTTAAAAATTCCTATTGACCTTCCCAGCCAATAGCTGTGAGAAATACATTTCTGTTCTTTATATGCCCTTCCCCCAATTTTAAAATTAGATCATCTGTCTTGGTCAAAATATGAAAGGAAATATGAGGCCCAAAAAGCCTCGTAAACCAGTAGTTGCCTTTGGGGGATGGGAATCAGGGGTGGTAAGGGAAGAGGAGAAGATTACCTTTCATTTTTTAACCTTGTCATACTACCGCACAGTTGCACTCATCTCACACGCTAGTAAAGTAATGCTCAAAATTCTCCAAGCCAGGCTTCAGCAATATGTGAACCGTGAACTTCCAGATGTTCAAGCTGGTTTTAGAAAAAGCAGAGGAACCAGAGATCAAATTGCCAACATCTGCTGGATCATCGAAATAGCAAGAGAGTTCCAGAAAAACATCTATTTCTGCTTTATTGACTATGCCAAAGCCTTTGACTGTGTGGATCACAAGAAACTGTGAAAAATTCTGAAAGAGATGGGAATACCAGACCACCTGACCTGCCTCTTGAGAAACCTGTATGCAGGTCAGGAAGCAACAATTAAACTGGACATGGAACAACAGACTGGTTCCAAATCGGGAAAGGAGTATGTCAGGGCTGTATATTGTCACCCTGCTTATTTAACTTCTATGCAGAGTACATCATGAGAAACGCTGGGCTGAAGGAAGCACAAGCTGGAATCAAGATTGCCAGGAGAAATATCAATAACCTCAGATATGCAGATGACACCACCCTTATGGCAGAAAGTGAAGAACTAAAGAAACTCTTGTTGAAAGTGAAAGAGGAGAGTGAAAAAGTTGGCTTACAGCTCAACATTCAGAAAACTAAGATAATGGCATCTGCTCCCATCACTTCATGGCAAATAAATAGGGAAACAGTGGGAACAGTGACAGACTTACTTTTGAGGGGCTCCAAAATCACTGCAGATGGTGATTGCAGCCGTGAAATTAAGAGACACTTGCTCCTTGGAAGGAAAGTTATGACTAACCTGGACAGCAGATTAAAAAGCAGAGACATTACTTTGCCAACAAAGGTCCATCTAGTCAAGGCTATGATTTTTCCAGCAGTCATGTATGGATGTGAGAGTTGGACTATAAAGAAAACTGAGCGCCGAAGAATTGATGCTTTTGAACTGTGGTGTTGGAGAAGACTCTTGAGAGTCCCTTGGACTGCAAGGAGATCCAANTTTCCATCTCCTTCTATTTTAAATGTGAATAGGAATTTAAAAATTCCTATTGACCTTCCCAGCCAATAGCTGTGAGAAATACATTTCTGTTCTTTATATGCCCTTCCCCCAATTTTAAAATTAGATCATCTGTCTTGGTCAAAATATGAAAGGAAATATGAGGCCCAAAAAGCCTCGTAAACCAGTAGTTGCCTTTGGGGGATGGGAATCAGGGGTGGTAAGGGAAGAGGAGAAGATTACCTTTCATTTTTTAACCTTGTCATACCACCGCACAGTTGCACTCATCTCACACGCTAGTAAAGTAATGCTCAAAATTCTCCAAGCCAGGCTTCAGCAATATGTGAACCGTGAACTTCCAGATGTTCAAGCTGGTTTTAGAAAAAGCAGAGGAACCAGAGATCAAATTGCCAACATCTGCTGGATCATCGAAATAGCAAGAGAGTTCCAGGAAAACATCTATTTCTGCTTTATTGACTATGCCAAAGCCTTTGACTGTGTGGATCACAAGAAACTGTGAAAAATTCTGAAAGAGATGGGAATACCAGACCACCTGACCTGCCTCTTGAGAAACCTGTATGCAGGTCAGGAAGCAACAATTAAACTGGACATGGAACAACAGACTGGTTCCAAATCGGGAAAGGAGTATGTCAGGGCTGTATATTGTCACCCTGCTTATTTAACTTCTATGCAGAGTACATCATGAGAAACGCTGGGCTGAAGGAAGCACAAGCTGGAATCAAGATTGCCAGGAGAAATATCAATAACCTCAGATATGCAGATGACACCACCCTTATGGCAGAAAGTGAAGAACTAAAGAAACTCTTGTTGAAAGTGAAAGAGGAGAGTGAAAAAGTTGGCTTACAGCTCAACATTCAGAAAACTAAGATAATGGCATCTGCTCCCATCACTTCATGGCAAATAAATAGGGAAACAGTGGGAACAGTGACAGACTTACTTTTGAGGGGCTCCAAAATCACTGCAGATGGTGATTGCAGCCGTGAAATTAAGAGACACTTGCTCCTTGGAAGGAAAGTTATGACTAACCTGGACAGCAGATTAAAAAGCAGAGACATTACTTTGCCAACAAAGGTCCATCTAGTCAAGGCTATGATTTTTCCAGCAGTCATGTATGGATGTGAGAGTTGGACTATAAAGAAAACTGAGCGCCGAAGAATTGATGCTTTTGAACTGTGGTGTTGGAGAAGACTCTTGAGAGTCCCTTGGACTGCAAGGAGATCCAACCAGTCCATTCTAAAGGAGATCAGTCCTGGGTGTTCATTGGAAGGACTGATGTTGAAGCTGAAACTCCAATACTTTGGCCACCTGATTCGAAGAGCTGACTCATTGGAAAAGACCCTGATGCTGAGAAAGATTGAGGGCAGGAGGAGAAGGGAACGACAGAGGATGTGATGGTTGAATGGCGTCACCAACTCAATGGACACCGATTTGGGTGAACTCTGGGAGTTGGTGATGGACAGGAAGGCCTGGCGTACTGTGGTTCGTGGGGTCACAAAGAGTCAGACACGACTGAGTGACTGAAATGAACTGAACATTTAGTTGATTTTGAAAAATTATTTACATGTATTTTTTTATTCAAAATATGTTTTCAGAAAAGTAAAGGAGGAACTTCCCTGGTGGTCCAGTGGTCAAGAATCTGCCTTGCAATGCAGGGGAAGCTCCTGATCAGAGAACTAAGATCTCAGGTGTCTCAGAGGAACTAAGTCCATGAGCCACAAGAGAGTTAGTGCGCTGAAACCAGGAACCAAAACAGTCAAATAATTAAATAACATAATTGTTTCTTTAAAAAGGAAATAAAATTTAAAATTGCAGAAAAACTGAATTTTTTCAGTTTTTGAATTCATGAATTCATCACCATCCTAGGTCCAGACATCACTCAGAAGCCAGAGCTGTTAGCCCTAAAAGCAGCAGCATCTCTGCAGAACAGACACACATTAACCAGGCTCAGGAGAGTAATATTTCAAATCAGATGCCAATTCATTAAGTTATAAGGGGAAAGCAGGGCTTTGAAGCAGACTGGATCTTCTTGTTCGCTGATGAGTGCATTCTCTCCCTGTGGGCGGATCTACATAGGGAACAGTGGTTTTCAGCAGGTTGCTTGGTGATCCAGAGCGCAAGTGATGTGGGGAGAGGGCGGTGAATTGGATGGTTTCAAAGAATGATGTTTCAATCTCCCTTGTTCCTGGACCAGCATCTTTGTCCCCAGACAGGGCTAGGATGACACTCTGGTGATTGCTTCTTGATCTCTGTTTCGTTGACTGTCCAGACTCCTTCTTACTAGCACCTCCTTCTCTTTAGTTGTATCAATACCTTTATTCAGGTTACAGTCTAGACTGAGCCTAACAGTGATTCTGTCTCCAATAGGTAGACTGGCACATTTCTACATTAAAGCATTAGAGACTTGTCTCCAAACGGGCAACACATTTACATTTACGAAGCACCTCCGATGTGTCAGGCTCTGTTCTAAACTCTGGAGTTGCAGCAGTCAACAAGGCTGACATCTGACCTAGCCCTCAATGAGCTTACAGTCTGGTGAGGAAAACAAAGCATGCAATGTGAAGGAGCAGTCTAACTCTCAGAAGACAACTTAATTTACTTTATTCTAGTTCTTGAGGTGAGGACACATCCTGGTCATCTCCAGAAATCACCTACTACAATGAACCATGGGGAGGGGCTGTTGAGTAATGAATCTTGATAGAGAAAGACGATCCATTTCTCAAGCACATATTCCGAAGCCTCCCGTGGATTCTGTGTCCCAAATCTTCCCAGTAAAATGATTTTCTGCTTAAATGTATCTGTCGTTTGTAACCAAGAACTCGGACTAGTACAGCAACCATTTCAGATATCTGTAGACCAGAGAACAAGTTCCCAAAAGACAGTTCCAACCCCTCTGCCTCAGGGCTGCAACCAACCTGGAACCTCTCTGATCTGTGCCTTCCATTCAGCACAAAGCAGGACACACAGGGTCTCTCAATAAAATCTGGTTGGCTGAGTCACTTAGTAAGTTCAATCACAAGCTGTTCTATGTACTTAAATTGCAAAGCTAGTAAGAACTAGTTGCTGCCTTCAAAGATGTCCACATACACCTTCAAGCTAACATATGCAAAACTGAGGCTGTCATCTTTCTTTCCTTTTCTGTCAACTTGTATATCAACTCGTGTTTAGCGTCTCATGCTCCAGCCACACTGAGCTGCTTGCACATCTCACATCCCTCTGCTGGGATTTGATCTGCGAGTAGTTTGGTATTCTTAGACCACAGCGGTGGGAGAGAAAGACAGCAGGTAATCGGGCTGCTGCTTGTAGACCAGACCTTAAAGGCCAGTTAGAGCATTCTAGATGTACTGGCTGCTATCTCAGGTTACTTTCCTTGGTCTGAATAGAATACCCCATAGTTTAGCTTTTCCTCTTCTACTGAAGGAAGTCTGCGTAGAAGAGGATACAAGGTTTATATGTCCAGAGATACAGCTGCAATCGAGATTCTCATTTTACAGATAAGTAGAGGCTTTTCCAATGATTGGGGGCAGGAGGAGAAGGGGACGACCGAGGATGAGATGGCTGGATGGCATCACGGACTCGATGGATGTGAGTCTGAGTGAACTCCGAGAGATGGTAATGAACAGGGAGGCCTGGAGTGCTGCGATTCATGGGGTCGCAAAGAGTCGGACACGACTGAGCAACTGAACTGAACTGAACTGAAATAGAGGCTTAAAAGGACTTGACTGTAGAGCTAGCAAGTAACAAAAGAAAGGCTTGAATGAAGTTTCCAAGACTCCAAACTCCCATTCTTTCCTGTATTGGGACAGCTGATACAGAATGTTTTGTGTGTGGTTTGAGGGAGGGGAATCGCCTTGATCTGTTCTTGGGGGAAAATTCTTATCACCCATACCAGGGGCTAAATTTGTTCTGCTTGCCTCTCCTGGCCTAGTTCCCTTCCCTAGATACTGTATCTTCTTAAATCCTCACAACAGTTCTGTGAGGTATTACCATCCCCTCATTTTATAGATGAGACTGAAGCTCAGAAAGTTTAAATTTCAGGCTCTGGAATCTTCACCACCTTGCTTCGCTGAGGTCCGTCCAGGTTTGGGAACACCAAGCTGATGAAGCAGGGCCAAAGGGTGAGGAAGACAGTGCCCAGACCGGGCTGGGTTTTAAGGCTGAGGACCACCAGGTGGCGCGGTGGAGGTGCGGCTGCCCCCTACTTCCTCACCTCTCGCAGGCCATACGTACCCAACTAAACGGGGCCAGCTCGGGGAGGTAGGCTCGCGGAGCAGGGAGTAGTTTTCCTGAACCCAGAGTATGCAAGGAGCTCCGTTCTCGCTCGGCCTCCAGAGGACCTCCCGAGCCTCGCTAAAGAGTCAAGAACCCACCGAGCGACCGCCGGGCCGCATCAGCCCGCCACCAGCTCCGCGCCCCCCACTGTGCAATTCGTTTGATGAGCCTGGGACTCCACAGCCCCCACCTGTCGACCGAGGAGGCGGGGCGTGGGCGGGGCTGGTCCCGTAGGGCCCGCCCCCTGTCCCTGAGCCGCGGGCGCGCGACGATATATAAGGCAGCCTGGAAACAATGCGCCTGCATCTCGCGCTCCCGCGCCGCTCTCGGGAGCGTCCGGGCCGCCGTGCGCGAGCGAGGGCGGGAGCGCGCGCTGGGGGGCTAGCGCCTGTGTGCGGGCCTCGCACTCGGTGGCGCGCATGTGCAAGTGTGCGGGCTGCTTCGCTGCCCCGAGCGGGCGGGGAGCCGGTCCGCTCCAGGTGGCCGGTGGCGGGAGAGAGGTGAGGCTGTGGGCAGCCTGGGAACGGGCGCGGGTCCCGGGGGACGGGCTGCAGGCTGCCTTCTGGGCACAGCGCGCCCCCGCCCGACCCGGCCGGGCCCTCGGAGCTGCGCTCCGGGCGGCGCTGGCAAAGTTTGCTTTGAACTCGCTCCCTGCAGCCTAGTCCGCGCGCTGTGAGCGGCTTCCCCAGGCACGCTGACCTGGGGCCGGGCTGCCCCGGACGCTAGGGAAGGGCGCGGGCTCCAAGCCTTGAGGTTGGAGAGGTACGAGAGCCTGGCAGCCAGCTGTACTAGGGGGCCGGGGGACGCTTCCCTCCCTGGGCCCGCACCTGGGTCAGCACGTCCCCCTTCCCTCCCGCAGGGAGCGGACATGGACTTCGACTCGTACCAGCACTATTTCTACGACTATGACTGCGGAGAGGATTTCTACCGCTCCACGGCGCCCAGCGAGGACATCTGGAAGAAATTCGAGCTGGTGCCGTCGCCCCCCACGTCGCCGCCCTGGAGCTCCGGTCCCGGCGACGGAGACGCGGGCCCCGGAATTGGTCCTCCGGAGCCGTGGCCCGGAGGGGGCGCCGGGGACGATGCAGAATCCCGGGGTCACTCGAAAGCTTGGGGCAGGAACTACGCTTCCATCATCCGCCGAGACTGTATGTGGAGCGGCTTTTCGGCCCGGGAACGGCTGGAGAGAGCGGTGAGCGACCGGCTTGCCGCTGGCGCGCCCCGGGGGAACCCGCCCAAGGCGCCCGCCGCCCCGGACTGCGCTCCCAGCCTCGAAGCCGGCAACCCGGCGCCCGCTGCCCCCTGTCCGCTGGGCGAGCCCAAGACCCAGGCCTGCTCGGGGTCCGAGAGCCCAAGCGACTCGGGTAAGGACCGCCCCGGGTCATCCTAGAGGGGGCACCCCATGGGTGGCCAAACCTCTGCCGCTAAGGTCAGGCACTGGGTCTGCGCAAGCCCTTCCGCCACCTCCCTCTTCCTCTGGCTGAAGCTGCCGGTGTAGCCCCCAGCGGTGTCTGTCTGGCACGTGGGAGTGTTAGTAAACAGTTTGAAGAAGTGGCGTGGGAGCCAGCGTCCCTTTGATGATGATTGGAGCCCCAGGGGACAAGGGAGACAGGGTGAGGCTTGGCGCTTAGGGAGAACAATACGGGGATTGGACCATAGGGGATTTCTGCCCTCCGAAGGCTGGAAGGGGTCCCTTAAGGGTCACTCCAGACTTGAATTTTTTTTGTTGCTATCTCTTTCTCTGGGAAACTCACTCCCCTGGGGAGAGAAGCTGAGAAGCCTTTTGTGCAAAGCCAAAGCCTTCATCCTTTAAAAAACCTGGTCTCCTGCCTGCTTTATTTTAAAATGACAATAATGGCTCCTCCTCCATCCCCACCTCTTACCACGTATTCATCCTCACCATCACCCATGAGACAGTAATGGAGGAATGACTGCTCCCCATTAACAGATGGAAAAACCGAGGCTTAGAAATAGGAAATCGCCAGAAGTGAACGCCAGCTTCCTGCCATCCAGCCAGCTTCTTTTGCTTAATCCTCCATCCCAACCAGGCACTTCTCTAATGTTTAGAGGAACTCACTGGTTATCTTATCTGAGAAGTGGTACATCGTGCCATTTTGCTCTGGCCTGTGGTGGAAAGGTGTTCCTCTAGGAACAATTCATGTGAGGGCTTTCAGCTGCTTCATTTGTATTCAACAAATGTTCACTGTCCTCTACTTTGTACTAAGCTCTGGGGTTAGTGCTGGGGGTCACAGATACGGAGCTCCAGGCTTCCCTTCCCCATCCTTGAATGCAAGTGTACATCTCACTGAGCACAGCCTGCTGCATCTGTGCCACCAAACTATGTCGTTCTTAGCCTAACCTCTTCGAGGTGCCCATGAAAAATACTGGGGAGGGTGTTTTATAGGGTGCACACTGAGACTTGTGTCAGATAAATCGGGACTGAAAACTCAAGTAGCTTGAATAATTTACATGACCATTTAGAGGGAACTGGGGAGTGGGTATGGAGGGTCTCATACACTTAAGGGTGAACATAAGGAAGGAAACACAATTAAAAGTCAAAAAAAATTTTTCCAGTTCACTATGTTAAGGTCATTTTTAATCTGCTTGCGTTTTACACCAAGACCTTCTGTTTGTTTAATGGCTGGAATGGGAACTTTGAGATCAAGAAACCAATAAAGATGTATCTCTACAAAAGCTGATACGGTAGAGTGGAAAGTGCATTGTTTCGGGAATCTGGAGATCTTAGTTTTTAGATCCAGAATGTTATAAAGGTGCTGTGTGGACTTGGCTGACCTGAGTCTCAGTTTCTCCCTTTGCATGTTAGTGAGTTTGACCTGACCATCCAGCTGAGGACATGTCCTTGTCTGGGTAGAGTTAGACATGCTCTCTGAAAAGGAGAATGGTGTCTCACATTATTTTTTTTCTTAGGCAGAACCTTCCCCAGCTATGGGGCTTAACCTTGAAGTATTAAAGGTTTGGGATGTGGGGAAGTCTCCTATATCATTTTCTAACCTGCCCTTTACCCTGAACCTGTTTGCAAGCTCCTGGTTCACTACAGGCCACATGGCCCAGAACAAAATGCAACAGATTGCAAACAATGAGGGGGGTGGGGAGAGTGACTGACGGCAAAGCTCAGCCAATAGGGGCTCGGGGCTGAGTAAGACCGCATTCCAAACTCCGCTCAGCCAGCCAATCACAGGTCTCGGGGCCAGGAGGGCTGAATGGTCAGGTTTTATTAATGGAGAAATAATGCGATTGTCCACACAATGGAAGCCTTCCTGACAAAGGGGCTCAAGCTTCGTGATTTGCGAAAGAGGCCGAGAACTGAGCTCTTCTGTTGTCAGGCTGAAATGCATAAAGGTGGCCTTCTCTGTGGGGGCTGCAAAACAGTGCGGAGCAGTAACGTTCTCCCCTAATTGTCCCTCTCCTGGTTGGGGTAACCTAAGAGATCTTGGAGTAAGGGAATGATAGAGGCATGTCCAGGTGTTGCTAGTGTTTTGGCCCCTGTATCAAGACATTCCCTTGCCGCTCAATTCCTGACCCCCTAGCACAGGTAGCTTGGAAATGGGCTTTTGTACCTCTGTGAAGTTCCTGCGGCTTCTGCTGACCTGTGATTACAAATCCGATCCTCTTCTGGTCCAGGGAAGTGGGTGGGGCAGGCGACCTATAAATGATGGATGACTTTAGAAACCCATTGAACCCAGAAGCAAAATGCTCCTAAGGGAAACCCTTTCCCTCCCCTCTGTGGGTGAGGAGGGATGGCTTGTAGCCCTCCCTTCTCTGACTTCTGCTGAAAGGCATGGCAGAATAGAGAGGTGGGGGAATAATAGGATTTATAACTTGTGAAAAGTAACAATTCCCAAGTGCAGGCTGTGCTGGGCTGGAACAAAGGGCAGCTCTGCCCACAGACCCCTCATTTACAATTCTGATGGGGTATGAAAGAGCCCGACTGGGGAAGATCTTTATAGTTAAAACTTTGTCCCAGGCCGATAGCTCTTTCTCTCCATCCCGTCAGTGGGGGAGGGGAGAGCCTGTGCAGACTGGGGGCTGTTGGCTTGGGTCTGCCTTTTGTTCTTATCTAAGCCTTGCCGTGCAAAGAGAAATTGGAGAATATTTTCCTTCTTGCTTATTGCCCTTCCTTTCCTTCACACCACCCTTAGCTTTGATACAATTGAATCAGTTGTCTTTCTCCCCACTTGAATTTGTTTATATCTAAATTGGGAAGATGTCACCTCCTTTCCCAAACTCCAGCATAGGGTCTGTGTATGTGTTTCTCATGGGGTGTGTTTCTTCTGTTGATCTCTCTTCTCGGACAGAGGGTGAAGAAATTGATGTTGTGACAGTGGAGAAGAGGCAGTCCCTGGGTGTCCGGAAGCCGGTCACCATCACGGTGCGAGCAGACCCTTTGGACCCCTGCATGAAACACTTCCACATCTCCATCCATCAACAACAGCACAACTATGCTGCCCGTTTTCCTCCAGAAAGCTGCTCCCAAGGAGAGGCTCCAGAGCCAGGGCCCCGTGAAGATGGTCTGAAGACAGATGCACCAGAAGAAAAGGAAGATGAGGCAGATGAAGAAATTGTGAGTCTCCCACCTGTAGAAAGCGAGCCTTCCCAGTCCTGCAACCCCAAACCTGTCAGTTCTGACACTGAGGACGTGACCAAGAGGAAGAACCACAACTTCCTGGAGCGCAAAAGGCGGAATGACCTCCGTTCCAGGTTCTTGGCCCTGAGGGATCAGGTCCCTACCCTGGCCACCTGCTCCAAGGCCCCCAAAGTTGTGATCCTGAGCAAGGCCTTGGAATACTTGCAAGCCCTAGTGGGAGCCGAGAAGAGGATGGCTACGGAGAAAAGGCAGCTCCGGTGTCGGCAGCAACAGTTGCAGAAGAGAATCGCGTACCTCAGTGGCTATTAACTGACCAAAGTCTGACTGCTCTGTCTTCACAGAGACCCAAGTTTATTTTTTAACCTCCCCTCTCCCCCTTAGGAATTTGCACATTTCAGTTCAGGTGGGGCGGCCTGGACAATAGATTCCCAGAATGCATTGCAGCCGGTGCGCACACAAGAAGGGCTCGCATTCTTGGAAACCTTGCAACCCGGCTCTCCCTCTGCCCTGACTTGGGGGAGCGCAGTGGCCTCTCTGGCGCCTTTGGCTTCTCAGGCGGGCAGCACTGAGGAGACTCGGGGTTTGTTGAGCTCACTAGCTCCGAAGAAAAGCCTGACAGATGCTATGCAACAGGTGGTGGACGTTGTCAGGGGGCTCCAGCCTGCATGAAATCTCACACTGCGGATGAGTCTTAGACTGAGAAAGGATGCTCCCACTGGTGTCTCTGGGGTGACGCTAGGACAGCTGGGCTTGGATGCTCTCCCCAGGCTCCTTTTTCCAAGAGACATACGAGCTGTCTTGAGTGAAGACGAGCTCGCAGACTTGATCAACAGAGACCGTTACCTCACTGTCAGACACTTTACAGTAGCTGAGGAGTCAGAAACCTTTAACTTATCTATATTCCCATGTTAGTTGACACCCCTCCTCCCACTCTCCATGCTGCGATCCTGAGAACTTTTAAAGCGCTTGGCCTCTTAGATTCTTTGTCTCAAGGCCCTCCGGGCCCTTTCCTCTGAGGGCAGAGACCATCCCATCCTCACCAGGAGCTTTTTTTGGTTTCCTTCCACCTTTGTTATGCAATGGGCTCTAAGGTCTTTTCCCACAGGTCAGAAATACTTCCCCTGGACTCAGGGCAAAGCATCTCAGCCTGTGGCCGGGTGAAGGTTTGGAGTCCTGGCTATGAAAGTGTTCCCTGCCCAGGTGTTTTCCATCTTGGAAATCCACTCAAAGCAGATGTCAGGCACCTGAGGGGGAAGAGGTGTACCACTTCCTCTTTCCCACTTCCCTCTCATCTCACCCCTGACTGATAAGTTTGAAGTTCTACTCAGTTCAGTTCAGTCGCTCAGTCGTGTCTGACTCTTTGTGACCCCATGGACTGCAGCATGCCAGGCCTCCCTGTCCATCACCAACTTCTGGAGTTTATTCAGACTCATGTCCATTGAGTCGGTGATGCTAGAACCATACAAACCTGTGCTTCTCTTGCAACTCCAAGGAGTTTGCTGTCCCTGTAGCCATCCCTGGGCCCTCTGCCAGCCTGACATGAGTCAGAATCCCATTTCCAGAATCTGGGCCTTATTGCAGTTCTTACTGGGAGAGCCGCTGGGACTCATCCAGTGCTCCAGAAGGTGGATTAGCTTCCTGGTGGGTTTTTAAGAAGCTTCCAGGAGCTCTGCTCAGTGGACCATGATGGATTTTACCCAACTGGGCTTAGCCTCTCCAGGGGGATTCCAGGCACAGCCTCCGATCTGAGAAAGTCACCTAACCCAACAAGTGTCACGTGGGCAACCTGAGCAGCCCCTAAGTCTAGCCTGGAAGAAAGATCTGCCCTTCCAGCACTCTGCCCAGGGCAGCAGGTGCCTACTGGATGGGGGTTTGAAAATGGGGGAGGGAAGGAAGCTAGAGTGCTGTATGTGGCTCTGGGAAGCCAGCTGCTACTTCTAAACCTGTTATGCATGATGGTCTGTTCCTGAGGTTGCTTCCTGACCTCAGAGAAACCCCAGTGGGACTTGCAAAAAGCCCCCTGCTTCTGGAGCATGGTTTTTGGGGAGCCAACTGACTTCTGGAACTGTCTCTGGAGAACAGGTGGGATGTAGGTTATTGATGTCTCACCTGAAGAGCTTGTGTTTTATAAGCTGCTGTTGGGTATTATGCTGGGAGCAGTCTTCTTTTTAATACTGTATTTTTGTATGCCTTTTGCAAAGTGGTGTTAATTGTTTTTGTACAAAAAAAAAAAAAAACAAAAACTCTGGGGCAATTCTCCTGTTGCAAAAGTCTGATTTATTTTAAAAGGCAGATTTACCTGAAATTTTGTATTTAGTTGTGAATACTGATTGCCTGATTTTAAAATGTTGCCTTTTGGGACATCTTCTAATAAAAAATTTCTCAAATGTGTCAGAGGTGGGGGTGGGGGGAGCTTATGCCCACCATGTCCCCCAGAACCAAGGGACACTATTTCTTAGGGTAGCCACAAGTGATCTCTAACCATGTTGCTAACCTGGTCACTCCACCCTGGGTTCCTGAAATGCCATTTCAAACATGTCTAAACAACGTAAGTTCAGTACTCAGTAAACACAAAATCGTCTTGTGAATTCCAGAGTGCTGAATTTGTATTTTAGAAGGGTTGAAATCCTGGTATTCTACTATTAATTCATCCTGTGCCTTTTACCTTTACCTGAAAGCCCTAGTTTCCCTACTTGTAAAATGGGGATAAATGCTACTTCCCAAGGAATTGTTATTAGTTGCTAAGACACATCCACCTCTTTTGCAACCCTATGAACTGTATAGCTTGCCAGGCTCCTCTGTCCATGAGATTTCCCAGGCAAGCATACTGGAGTGAGTTGCCATTTCCTTCTTCAGGGGATCGAACTCACATCTTCTACACTGGCAGGCAGACACTTTACAACTGAGCCACAAGGGAAGCTTATCACAGGGATTGGCAGGCATTAAATGTAGACTTTTTCTTTTTCAACTGCAAGGCTTGTGGGACCTTAGTTCTCCTACCAGGGATTGAACCTGGGCCATTGGCAGTGACAGTGCAGAGTCTTAATCACTGGACTGCCAGAGTATAGACTTTAAACTGCTTTTAAACTGTAAAGCCTTAAATCTTTGCAGGTGGTACTTTTCTTACCATAGGTATTTTAATACCTTTTTTTTTTTTAACCATGCCTACCGCCCTGTGGGCTTCCCAGGTGGTTCTAGTGGTAAGAGAACGTGCCTGCCAGTGCAGGAGACGTAAGAGATGTGGGTTCGATTCCTGGGTTGGGAAGATCCCTGGAGAAGGGAATGACAACCCACTCCAGTATTCTTGCATGGAGAATCCGCATGGACAGAGGAGCCTGGAGGGCTACAGTCCAAAGGGTCACAAAAAATCAGACACGATTGAAGCGACTGAGCATGCATGCATGCACTGCCTTGCAGGATCTTGATTCTCTGACCAGGGATCAAACCCAAGCCGCCTGCAATAGAAGCGCAGAGTCCTAACCACTGGACAACCAGGGAGTTCCCTTGCAGGATGTCATTTTTAAAATTTTATGAGAATCGGTGATAAAATGTGATTTTTTTTTTCTTTCTCCTTTGATTAATACAGGAACATAGTTCTCAGAAACTTGCTCTAAATGCAAGAGGGGAGACTTTAATAATAGCCAGTCCTGATGGAGCACTGCCGATGTCTAAGCACCCTGCTCCTTCCTACATGTTAGACCACACCAATCACGTGCCAGGACTACAGAAGAGGGAACCAAGGTTCTGAGAGTGAAACGTAACTGCCCAGCGTTACACAGCTAGTCAGTAAATGAGTTCAAGGGATTTGAAACCAGCTCTGCCTATCTCTAGAGCCAGAGGCCTTCACCACCACATAATAATGATCAGCTTCTTTTGTTATCATGGGGTGTGTAGAGGAAGTAGAGAGTTTCATCACTTAACTGCTTGCTGGAACTGTCTCCTTGGGGCCACTGTGTCTGCTACTTATTGGGAGGAAGTGGAGCAAATGTCCTGTGACGAGCCACTCTGCCACATTTGTGGATTGAGTAGGTTCGTCTTGCCCCAGAGAAGCCCCTTCTAGGACTATGAAAGGAAAACAGGTGCAGGTCAGAAAAACCATGAGCATCGTGGTAGGAGAAGGCCACCGTATCTCATGTAATCCTGCCTTACAGCTGAGACCTGGATCGATATTGCCCACCTGCATTCCTATGAAGCCAGAGTCCAAAAGCTACTGTAAATTCCTCACCTTTACAAAGTGACTCTCGACACAGCCTGGTATGTAAGCAATATCTGCCACTTGGTACTGGAGCCCAGGCAGTTTGTTTTTGTTTTTTTGGCCACACCTTGTGGCTTGCGGGATCTTAGTTCCCTGAGCAAGGATGGAACCCGTGCCCCCTGCAGTGANTTACAAAGTGACTCTCAACACAGCCTGGTATGTAAGCAATATCTGCCACTTGGTACTGGAGCCCAGGCAGTTTGTTTTTGTTTTTTTGGCCACACCTTGTGGCTTGCGGGATCTTAGTTCCCTGAGCAAGGATGGAACCCGTGCCCCCTGCAGTGAAATGGAGTCCTAACCATTGGACCACCAGGAAGTCCCCCAGACAGGTTTCCTGCTCAAGGTCACAGATTAGAATCCAAATCCCAAAACCAGTCTTCTGTCAGGTAAACTTCCCACTCCAACCCTATGACCCCTAGGTCCTCAATGCCAGGGCATAAATAGCTGTTTGACAAAAACAGACTTGGATTACTAGGATTCTTTCCTTAAAATTCCATATCCCTCTTTTAGTCATAGTCGCTCTGTTCCCACTGAGTGTAACATCCTTTGTTTTTTGGCTGTGCTGGATCTCTGCAGCTGTGCTCTGGCTAGTTGCGGCGACCAGGGTCTACTCTTCGTTGCAGTACGAGGGCTTCTCATCATGGTGGCCTCTCTTTTTGCGGTGCAAGGCCTCCAGAGCACAGGCTCAGTAGTAGTGGCGCGTGGGCTTAGTTGCCCCAAGGCATGTGGGATCTAGGTATCAGACCCATGTGCCCTGCATTGGCAGATGGACTCAACCGCTGGACCAGCAGGGAAGTCCCCATTCTTCTGCTTTGCAGGCCATTTGTAATTTGTAGGGGCTTCTCTCCCTTTACTAGACCTTGAAAAAATTCACAAGTGCTCAGTAAAATCCTAAGAACGCCTAGGATCAGACCCATGTGCCCTGCATTGGCAGATGGACTCAACCGCTGGACCAGCAGGGAAGTCCCCATTCTTCTGCTTTGCAGGCCATTTGTAATTTGTAGGGGCTTCTCTCCCTTTACTAGACCTTGAAAAAATTCACAAGTGCTCAGTAAAATCCTAAGAACGCCTAGGTACAGGGCCTACAGCTGATGCTAATGTTGCTTTACATTGCTTAATTCTCACAATAACCTGGAAGAAAGGATGGTATCAGCCCCATTTCACAGGTGAGCAAATTGGAGCTCAGAGACATTGAAGTCATTTGTCTGAGTCCAGACAGCTAGTACAGACTGCCTGACTCGCCTGACTCTAAGCTGCAGTTCCTTTGAGTCTGAAACTCTGCTGAGAAAGGAGTGGGAATAAAGCCATCTCCTGGGGGGAAGAAAGGGTGTTTCTGGAATGTGAAGTATTTTAAGCTCCTTCCTAGCTCACTTCTGCAGACTCCTACCTCTATCTTTGTCTGAAAATAGTCAGGAGTTTATTCCTGGATTTCGGAGAAAATTTTCTACAAATTAGGTTTGCCTCTGAATAGTACACTTAAGGGACTACATACCCCTCCCAGAGATGTGAACGTAGATAATAAGGAACAGCTGAGAAGACACACGTGGCATGGGAAAGAAAGGCCATCTGCTCTGTTAGACAATCAAAGGCTAAATGGAGTGCTTAACTCCTGTCCCTATTGGTAGCTATTTTAGGGGAACTGAGACAGGTTGAACTATCTTAGAAGTGCTGAATTTATCTTAAGTGCCCCTGGGGTCAGAATATTTCAGAATATGCACTTTAGAAGGAGAAGGGTACCCACACCCCCACCTCCCCGTCCGCCAGAGGGGAGGTGGGGGGTGGGGATGGTTTTGTTGATCTGGAAGGTGATAGGGGGTGTGAAAGAGGACTCGAAGGATAAGATAACCAGTGGGAGATGACTGATGATTGGGTGACTAGGGAGGGCAAAGAGGAGGTCTCTAAATATGTTAGCTAAAGTTCCATGGGGGTGTGGACGTTTCTACTTTAAGCTTAGTGGACAGCTCTCAATGTCTTTATTTAGAATTGCTGCTAAAGGGATCAAGCGTATTAAGATTGGGCTTCCCAGGTGGCTCAGTGGGTAAAAGAAGTAAAGTGAAAGTGTTAGTCCCTCAGTGGTGTCCTACTCTTTGGGACCTCAAGGACTGAAGACCTCCAGGCTTCTCTTTCCATGGGATTTTCCAGGCAAGAATACTAGAGTAGGTAGCCAGTCCCTTCTCCGGGGGATCGAGATCGAATCTGGATCTCCTGCATTGTAGGCAGATTCTTTACCTTCTGAGCNACTGAAGACCTCCAGGCTTCTCTTTCCATGGGATTTTCCAGGCAAGAATACTAGAGTAGGTAGCCAGTCCCTTCTCCGGGGGATCGAGATCGAATCTGGATCTCCTGCATTGTAGGCAGATTCTTTACCTTCTGAGCCACCAGGCCTGCAATGCAGAGGACCCAGGAGATGAGGGTTCCATCCTTGGGTTGGGAAAATCCCCTGGAGGAGGGGATGGCAACCTGCCACAATATTCTTGCCTAGAGAATCCCATAGACAGAGGAGCCTGGTGGGCTATAGTGCATAGGGTCGAAAAGAGTTGGACGTGACTGAAGCAACTGAGCATGCACGCACCTGTATTAAGATTGCCATTCTTTTGGTGAGTAAACCTAAATATGATCTTAAGGTATCTAATCAGGTGAGTTACTAAACAATTAATACTCAGTGCCAGAGGTCAAGTTGGTGCCCAAGAAGTAACTGTTGAATCACCTCTAAACTTGTGGGAAGTAGTATGGTTAGGTAACCTTCCACAACCAACAGAGCTCAGTTCCAAATCAAGCTCTCCATTTTCCAGCTTTGTGACCTTGGACAAATTATTAACCTCTCCCAGTCCCAATTTCCATATTTGTAAAAGAAGTATAAATCACAGCACCTGCTTCTTAGGGTTGTTGTGAGCAATACTAAGTGTGCAGTAAATGATTAGTATTATTTAAGCCATTTAACAAGCCCCACCTAGAACACCAATTAGTCATATTTAAAAGGCGATAGAAGGTATTGGTAAAATAAGAAATCTTCCCAGAAGGTGTACTTAAAATAATCTGGGGTGGCTGTATTAATGCCTCAAGAGGCAATAAATCATCAGGGAAGGAGTAGCCAGGAATTTGGGAGACTGAGATGAGCAGAGAAGGAAAGAAGGGCAAATCCTGAGTCTGACTGGTCCACAGCATCCCATGCCCCATGGCAGGTAGGAGGTGGGAGTCTGTGACGCTGTTGCACATATGGGCCCTCCATTTGTCCTTACTGAGCACTGCAGTGTCTTCAAACTGAGCTGGAGTCAATGACTCCATTCAGTCATGAAATCCTCTAATGTGTATTTTTGTTCAGGCAGTGATCCTCATACCTGGGTGGGTCTTAAGAATCTGGAGACGGAAATGACGACCCACTCCAGTATTCTTGCTTGGGAAATCCCATGGACAGAGGTGTCTGGTGGGCTAGTATGGTCTATGAGGTTGCAAAAGAGTTGAACACAACTTAGCAACTAAACAACAAACAAATCCCCAAAACCCTGATGTAGTAGGTGAAGGCCAGGAATCTACCTTGCTGATAAGCAAGGAAGAAGATGGAAGCCTGTGGTCACACTTAGAAAAACATTGGAATGAGGGGTTAGAGCCAGGTCTTGTGGCGAAACAAAAATATTCACAGAAGTTGCTATAGATGGCATAGTATTATGGTTAAGAATAGGGGCTTGGGGTTACTACTTATGTGATGTTTGGGCAAATCATTCAACCTCTCCAACTCCTAGAAGTTTCCTTCTCTAAAATGGATATAATATTAATACCTACCTCATCAGTTCAGTTCAGTCACTCAGTCGTGTCCGACTCTTTACGACCCCATGAATCACAGCACGCCAGGCCTCCCTGCTCATCACCATCTCCCGGAGTTCACTCAGACTCATGTCCATTGAGTCCGTGATGCCATCCAGCCATCTCATCCTCGGTCGTCCCCTTCTCCTCCTGCCCCCAATCCCTCTCAGGATCAGAGTCTTTTCCAATGAGTCAACTCTTCTCATGAGGTGGCCAAAGTA
The DNA here is from genome assembly GCA_006410675.1 of Oreotragus oreotragus. NCBI lineage: Eukaryota > Metazoa > Chordata > Mammalia > Artiodactyla > Bovidae > Oreotragus > Oreotragus oreotragus. The sequence continues at coordinate 223,566 of SJYX01016331.1, read as the reverse complement.
CTGGAGTTTCAGCTTTAGCATCATTCCTTCCAAAGAAATCCCAGGGCTGATCTCCTTCAGAATGGAC
>SJYX01016331.1:177267-221805 GCA_006410675.1 Oreotragus oreotragus | reverse complement strand
CCAGCGTTTCTCATGATGTACTCTGCATATAGGTTAAATAAGCAGGGTGACAATATACAGCCTTGACGTACTCCTTTTCCTATTTGGAACCAGTCTGTTGTTCCATGTGCAGTTCTAACTGTTGCTTCCTGACCTGCATACAGATTTCTCAAGAGGCAAGTCAGGTGGTCTGGTATTCCCATCTCTTTCAGAATTTTCCACAGTTTATTGTGATCCACACAGTCAAAGGCTTTGGCATAGTCAATAACACAGAAATAAGTGTTTTTCTGGAACTCTCTTGCTTTTTCCATGATTCAGTGGATGTTGGCAATTTGATCTCTGGTTCCTCTGCCTTTTCTAAAACCAGCTTGAACATCAGGGAGTTCACGGTAACTGTTGAAAAGATTAAAAATAAATTACTGTATGTGAGTGCTCAGAATAGTTCCTGCCACATAGTAAGAAAAATGATATATGAAGTGATGGTTCCTTATGGAAGTTTCAGTTCAGTTCAGTCGCTCAGTCATGTTTGATTCTTTGCAACCTCATGGACTGCAACATGCCAGGCCTCCCTGTCCATCACCAACTCCCAGAGCTTGCTCAAACTCAAGTCTATCAAGTCAGTGATGCCATCCAACCATCCCATCCTCTGTCATCCCTTTCTCTTCCTGCCTACAATCTTTCCCAGTATCAGGGTCTTTTCCAATGAGTCAGTTCTTCACATCAGGTGGGCAAAGCATTGGAGCGTCAGCTTCAGCATCAGTCCTACCAATGAATATTCAGGACTGGTTTCCTTTAGGATGGACTGGTTGGATCTCCTTGCAGTCCAAGGGACTCTCAAGAGTCTTCTCCAACACCACAGTTCAAAAGTATCAATTCTTCAGTGCCCAGCTTTCTTTATGATCCAACTCACATCCACACATGACTACTGGAAAAACCATAGCTTTGACTAGATGGACCTTTGTCGGCAAAGTATTGTCTCTGCTTTTTTTTTTTTTAATGGAAGTTTGTGAGCATGCAAACATGATCACAGAATAAGGCAATATGTGTCTCAAACAAGGGCTGCAAGCCTCAGAAGGGGAAGAGAGCACTTTGGAGTCATCAAGAGAGTTCTTGTTGGAGATACTGTGACTTTAACTGGAACTACTAGTCAAGGCTATGGTTTTTCCTGTGGTCATGTATGGATGTGAGAGTTGGACTGTGAAGAAGGCTGAGCACTGAAGAATTGATGCTTTTGANAGCACTTTGGAGTCATCAAGAGAGTTCTTGTTGGAGATACTGTGACTTTAACTGGAACTACTAGTCAAGGCTATGGTTTTTCCTGTGGTCATGTATGGATGTGAGAGTTGGACTGTGAAGAAGGCTGAGCACTGAAGAATTGATGCTTTTGAGCTGTGGTGTTGGAGAAGACTCTTGAGAGTCCCTTGGACTGCAAGGAGATCCAACCGGTCCATTCTGAAGGAGATCAACCCTGGGATTTCTTTGGAAGGAATGATGTTAAAGCTGAAACTCCAGTACTTTGGCCACCTCATGAGAAGAGTTGACTCACTGGAAAAGACTCTGATGCTGGGAGGGATTGGGGGCAGGAGGAGAAGGGGACGACCGAGGATGAGATGGCTGGATGGCATCATGGACTCGATGGGTGTAAGTCTGAGTGAACTCTGGGAGTTGGTGATGGACAGGGAGGCCAGGCATGCTGCGATTCATGGGGTCGTAAAGAGTCGGACACTACTGAGCAACTGAACTGAACGAACAAGTCCCAGTAGTATTTGGCTAAGTGAAGAGGAGGAAGGTGTTCTAAGCTAAGGGAATAGCTATGGGGAAGAGAGGATTGGGAAAGTTATGTGAAATCTGGGGAGGGATCTGGTCTGATTTTCAGGCCAGGTGGTCTCATTTTTGTAAAACAACAGGAGTTGCACTAGATTTCTAAAAGGATCCTTTTACCACAAACATCCTCTGTGCTTCTTTGAAATAGGGAAGTCAAGAAAAGAAACCGATTGTGGTTTAGGACACAATTGAGATTGAGGTGGTGGGATCATTAAAAATAGAGCACCCAACAGGAAGTTGGAAATGTGATGTTAAAACTTTGGAAAGGGGCTTGAAATGAAGATACAGGTTTAAGACTCACCAAGATACAAAGCTGATGAAGGCCCACAGTGCCAAGTCACAGGAAGGAGAAAGGGCCAGAGAAGCAAAGGAGAGGGCTTGAAGAAGCCGTGAAATTAGAAACAGAAAGGACCTCCGATGGCTCTGCGTCTTTTCTCCTTTTGCACCTCCCTACTCTGATTTTGCAGCCTTTGGGGATCCCTGTGCATGTGTAGGCTTCTTTGGTGATATGGGAAGGCAGAAAGTGAGCTCCTTTTGAGAACAGGAACTTGGGGTTACTGCCTTTGTGATGTTTGGGCAAATCACTCGACCTCCCTGAGTCCTAGAAGTTTCCTTCTTCTGGGATTTCCCTGGTGGTCCAGTGGCTAAGGCTCCACGCTCCCAATGCAGGGGGCCAGGGGTTCGATCCCTGCTCAGGGAAGTAGAACCCACATGCTGCAACTAAGACCCAACATGGTCAAAGAAATAAATAAAAACAAATATTATTAAAAAAAAACAACAACGAAGTTTGCTTCTCTGGTGTGCTCTGGAGAAAACTCTATAACACAACATAAATCCTACAACATGGTGAACTCCACTCTCTTCCCCTCACTTGTTCTGAGCACTCTGATGCCCCCAGATTTGAGCTGGCCAGTCGCCAATGGAAACAGTCATGGAAACAGACATCCACCAAACCAATGGAGGGTGTTGTAATTACTCACAGGCACAGTACTGGGTTATATTTTGTCCCCCGACTAAACTCATGCCTATCCAGAGCCTGTGAATGTGACCTTATTTGGAAATAGAGTCTTTACAAATACCATCAAATTAAGGTGAGGTCATATTGGATTAGGATGGTCCCTAAACCAATGACTAGGATCCTAAAGAGAGGGAAGTGGGGACAGAGAGACACCCACAACAGAGAGGATGGCCACATGAGACAGGCAGGATTAGAGTCACACAGCTGAAAACCAAGGAATATAAAGAATTTCCCAAAACTACCAGAAGCTAGAAGAGGTAGGGAAGGATTCTTCACTACAGGGAAGCACGGAGTGTGACCCTACCAATACCTTGATTTTGGGCTCCTGGACTCTAGAACTATGAGAGAATATATTTCTGTTGTTTTAAAGCAGCCAGTTTTTAAGCCAGTTTGTGGTAATTTGTTATGCTAGCCTGAGGAGACAAATACAGGCACCAAGTTCATCATGAAACATCCCTGCAGGAAACATTTTTTAAATTTAGGATGGGGGTCAGGATGCAAAGGACTTTATCTTTTAATTTGTGATTTAAAGAAAAATACTTTTTTATTTGGCTGTGTAGGATTGTGGTCCATGGACTCAGGAGTTGTGGTATATGGGCTTAGTTACCCTGAGGCATGAGGGATCTTAGTCCCTGACCTGGGATTGAACCCACGTCCCCTGCATTGAAAGGCAGTTTCTTAACCACTGGACCACCGAGGAAATACCTAATTTGTGGGTTTTTTTTTTTTTTCCTTAATGTTTATTTGGCTATGCTGGGGCTCAGTTGTGGCATGTGGGATCTAGTTCCCTGGCCAGGGAATGAAGCTGAGCCCTCTGCATTGAGAGTGGATTTTCCTAGCCACTAGCCCACCAAGGAAGTCCCCCTAATTTGTGATTTAAAATAAAATTTTATGGCTGCACCATGTGATTTAACCCTGATTGAACCCAGGGTCCTGACAGTGGAGGCATGGAGTCCCAAACATTGAACCGCCAGGGAATTTCTGGCACTTTGGATTGTACCAAAAATCTAGTGTTTGTCTTTGAACCAATTTTCTTCTCTTACTTTAGAAACAGATGCTTCAGGCCTTTCATGACACATTCCTCCTCCTGTCCTAAATGTCGCAGCATCCTCTAGAATTCCAAAAATTCAAACTTTCTGGATGCTCCATTTTGAATGATCATTCCACTCTAATGGCTTCTCCCTACCTTTCTTTAAAAAAAAATTTTTTTTAGTTGGGTCATTGTCCAAATTTTCCCTCTACCTTTCTGCACTTCTCCTTTTTAGCCATGTTTGCATGCCCATCCCACTCCACGTACTGCTCTCCGTTTCCTAAAGGTAAGGTAAGGCAACGCAGATGTTGCCCAGGCTGTATCTGCCCTAGGATAGAGCATACACATACACAGGCAGTGACAGTTAGGTGGCAGACTGTGGACTTACAGAAGGGCAGGCAGGAAGTATTATCCTCCAAGTAATTAGTCTCCCTCGTATCTCATTCCTGCATTTTAGACATGCTTTTCCAGACTGAACCTATCCCAGCATTTTAAGAAATAATTTTATTGATTTTTGGCTGTACTGAGTCTTCGTTGCTGTGCGGGCTTTTCTCTAACAAGGGTGAGCAGGGGCTACTCTCTAGTTGCCGTTCTGGGGCTCCTCACTCTGGCGACTTCTGTCGCAGAACGCTGGCTCCAGGTGCATGGCCTTCAGTTGTTGTGGCCTGTGGGCTCTAGGGCACAGGCTCAATGGTTGTGGTGCACAGGCTTAGTTGCTCCATGGCATGTATGATCTTCCCGTATCAGAGATCAAACCTGTGTCTCCTGCATTGGCAGGTGGATACTCTACCACTGAGCCGCCAGGAAAGCCTGCATATTTGCCTTTTAAACTATTTTGTTTTTTAACTCCAAATAGTCTGTAAGCAGTGGAATATATTGAAGATGGGCTTCTGAATTCCCCACCTCTAGATATACACGTATATTTTAAGTGAGAGACTGCCTTTCCTTCTTGAGTTGTCTTTCTGAATAGGTTGAGCTGCTTCCCATCTGGCCTCATATAAAGCAGAGAGGGGTCAGGGCTGATACCTGGGCATGACTACAAATAGCTTTTCTGACTCCCTTTTGTCATCTTTTGTTTCTTTATTTCCCTGCAGTGCTCCCCTTAGAGGGTTTTGGTGGTGCTAGAATCTGCCTGCCAGTGCAGGAGGCACAAGAGACACAGGTTCGATCCCTGGGTCTGGAAGATCACCTGTGGTAGGAAATGGGGGCCCACTCCAGGATTCCATGGACAGAGGAGCCTGGGGGGCCACAGTTCATGGGGGTCGCAAAGAGTTGGACATGTCTGAGCATATTGTTTCTTAGAAATACTTACTAACTCTTCTTGATCATAGACTTAAATTTCCCAATTTTTACTTGAACTTAATCTCTCCAATTAGGATTTCAAGTTACAGGTTATCTTTAAGGAACTATTCTTAGTATAGTTTAGAGTTCAGAAGATCATTAGGGAGACCTACGTCCAAAAAAATAGCCTGCTGCTACGTCCAAAAAAATAGCCTAGAGACATTTAAAAATATGTTCCAATTCTCCTTTGGTGAGGCTGGCAGAATTAGAATTACAATGAATGGAAATAGTATGATTTTTTTTTTTCTCCCCTCACTTCTCCCTTCTCCTCATTTGTTTAGGACTACAGGCTCCATTCTGATTTAGGAGTCAGAATGAAATTCCTGCTCAGTATTTCAGTGATAATTCTCCCCATGGTCTATAGGATCCCTGTTCTCTTTGTTTCTATAGCAACAGTCCTGTGTTGCTTGGTTAGAAGCAATTTTCTACTGCTGTGGTGAAGCCCCATTTTTTCATTCCTTGCTCTCCTGTTGCCTCGGTAACCAGCCTCTCCCTTTTCTGGTCTCTCAGTAGTAAATTCCACTTCCCCCTCCTTCCTCCCTCTCTCTCTCTCTCTCTCACAACAGTCACCTGGTCATGACTCAGACAGTGCTTTCCCATCTGTAAGTTTCATGGTCAGATTGTCATCATGATATTAGCCTCCCTTTTGCTTTATTTGCATCATTTCTCTGGCCTGCCTTCTTTCTGGTGGTTGTCAAGGTAACTGTACCCTCGGAAAATCTCCAGGCAAAGGCTCTACAGTTAACAACCATCATGTGAGAGTGTCTGCCAATATGTGGCCACACATCTCGATTTTAAAACCAGCCCCAGGCGGGTACCACAAATTGGAGAGAACAAGGCTTTTGATCAAAGCAGGCTGGATTGAGAAAAGGAGGTACAGGGGACCATGGGACATGTGACTACAAGGTTGAGGCTGGGTTTGCAAGAATAGCCGTTATGCCAGTAGTGATCCAAGTGACTGAGAAATGTATTTATTGGCAGTCATTCTAGACAGGTCTATCACATGCTGTAACCATCCAGGGGTGATTCCTCTGGCCCAAGGGTGGCATGACCTGAGAGCTAGGCAGAGCCAAACAGTAATCCCAGGGAGAAAGCAATTAGAACTCTTGAACTTGCTAACAAGGGGTGAGTAGAATAGGTATTTAGGCACTTTCACACATACTGGAAATTTCTCTACCCTTAGGCGGCTGCTCTTACCTCTTTAGTGAGGCAGATGGGGTATTACTATTATAATAACACAAAGTGTTCAACAAATGGTGGTTATTATGTGCCAGGGCATTGTAGCAGGCACTTTTCAGACATTACTTCATTTTCTCCTTATGGCAACCCTGAGAGGTATTTAATGATAAGAAAACTAAGGCTAAGCTAATTGTGTGAAGTCACTCAGATGATAAGCGGCAGAGTTGGAATTCAAATCCATGCTCATCTGACCAGGTGCCCAGGATCCAGATGCCGGGACCAGGGATCCAACCCCTGCCTCCTGCAGTGGAAGTGTGGAATCTTAATGCCTGAACCACCAGGGAATCCCCCCAAAGCCCTTTCTAAAAGGTTGTGGAGTCTCCAGAATTTTGGTCCTCTCTGGACCTGATTTTTCCCCATCTCTACTCTAATCTGAGGGTTGTTACTATATCCCTTCTACCTTCCTTATTTTTCCTCTTTGTATGTTGTAGGTTGTTTACTTGCTTATTTTTCTCTCTGTTCTCACCCCATCTCTTGCACCCTTTCACCAAAGAGATGACAGATTTTGTTTTGTCTTCTGATTGTGTCCGAGTTTGAGTTGTTGGATGAAAACATAACAGCAGCCCTCTTTTCCTGAGAACCGGAAAGATCTGATCCTAGAGAAGGTCACACCTCTGAGCTCACTGGCTGTAGCACTAGGTAGGCAGGCCATTCTCTCCATTAACAAATCATTGGGTATCTTTTTGGTATCAGGTACTACACTGGATCCCTGGGTCAGGACGATCCCTTGGAGGATGGCATGACAACCCACTCCAGTACTCTTGCCTAGAGAATCGCATGGACCGAGGAGCCTGGCGGGCTGCAGTTCTTAGGGTTGCAAAGAGTCGGACGCTTCTGAATCGACTTAGCACGCACACAGGCACCCACTGTACTAGAGATACAGTAATGTCCCAGGCAGATCTGTTCCTTGCCTTTACAGAACTAACAGTCTGCAGACAAAGTCAGACAATAGAGGTCAAAACATAATTTCATACTATAATTAGGGCTATGAAGAAAGAGAAGTGGGTGCTAGTTTAAAAAAGAATAATAGGTATAAATCTATTTTAGATACGGCTGATATGTTCCCATTTAAGAGAGGAGTTAGTTGAGGTTTTCACACTAGCTAGTTGACCGCAGTCACAGCAGGAGCTTCTGAGCTTGCGAACCTTAGTCTCTTGTCTCCTCCTCCCCTCCGCCCTTTCCCGCTAGAGCCCGAGGTCCGCGCAGGCGCACTGACGGTTGCCATGGGGACAGCTGATCCGGCGCAAGCGCAGACGTCTCCAAGATGGCGGCGGCGGCGGTTGCAAGAGCTGTGTCGGTGGGCCATGGGCTCCGGGGCCTGCAGCGGACACTACCTCTCGTAGTGATTCTCGGGGCCACGGGCACCGGCAAATCCACCCTGGCTTTACAGCTCGGCCAGCGGCTCGGTGGCGAGATCATCAGCGCTGACTCCATGCAGGTATGACAGTGCGGCTGTCCCCGGCCTGGGGAACCGGAGGCCGCGTGCGAGCTTTTGGTCGAGTCGATATCCTGTCGCTTGGTGTAAGTGGGTGAACTCCGAAGCTTGTGGGGCGGAGGGGGCAGAAGAAGGGCACCCGTAATTAATAGGCGCCCACCGTACGCCAGACACCGTGCCAGCATCTCCTTTACTGCTGACGACTTTACTGTCTGGTGTGTGGGTTCTATTATTTTTCTTTTACGGATGAGGGAGTTCACCTTGGGAGGCGAAACGACCACCGCCTTGTCACAAAGCGAATATGTGGAGGCGATGGTATTTGAACCTACAAGGTTGACATATAGGTGTCCAATACATACCTTTTGATTGAAAATTATCCCAGAGCTTTTGCTGTTTAGAATTTCCAGCGAAACCAGGATAAATCATTTACTATCTATGATTGTCTGCTGAGGGAATGGATCACCGTGGATAGTCTTGAGACCTGGATTCTCCTCCCTAATCTGCCATCGGCCTAAATAAGGTGACCTAAATAATTAGGTCGTGATTTGTGCTTCGATTGAGGATGGGTGACATTTGGGGCAAATCTCTGATGGAGGAATTACAAGTTAAGAGTTTTTACAGAGTAAATGAGATGCTTGTTGTGAAATGCCTGCTGCTGAACCTCAGCAAGGAGGGGCAGCCCTTCTCCCACCCCATAAACCTCTCGGGCATGGTCTCCACCCTCATTAGTTCATTTGTGGTGACATGACCATCAGCACATATCAGGTGATTGGGATAATTCAACAAATATTTGTTTGCAACCTCCACTTTGTGCTGACTTTGAGAGACAGACTTTAGTTCAAATCCCAGTCTTGCCTTTTCTAAGATATGCAACCTTAGCTTGACCTCTCCATGTCTTTGTTTCTTTTGTAAAATAGGGAGAATAAAATTAGTAACACAATATTATTGCAATGGTTAAACAGATTAAATATGTAAAACACTTAATATAATAGGAGGCAGGTAGTAAGTGCTAAAAATATGGTGAAAGTGAAGTTGCTCAGTCGTGTCTGACTCTTTAGGACCCCATGGACTGTAGCCTACCAGGATCCTCAGTCCATGGGATTTTCCAGGCAAGAATACTGGAGTGGGTTGCCAGTTCCTTCAGGGGATCTTCCCGACCCAGCGATTGAACCCGGGTCTCCCGCAATGTAGGCAGACGCTTTACTGTCTGAGCTACCAGGGAAGCCCCAAAATATGGTAGGTGCTATTTTCTGCAAGGCCCTTTTGGAGAGATAAAACTGCAGTCCTTGTCCTCAAGGAGTTTTAGTCCAGCTAAACATAAAGCAAAGCAAATTAATACATGTTTGAACTGAGAGTTTCATGATGCTTTGCAAGGTACCGGAGTGGGAGGTAGAGAGGAGAGAGACTACAAATTTTAGATCTTACATCCATGGGGAAAGTCTAGCACGTGTGTGGAGAATGCAGCAGGTGTGATGCACATTAGGAGTCTTACGCTCAGAGGATTCCTCGGGTTGGTGGAACCGTTTCCCCTCCATAAGTGTTTGTCTTTTACTCTCTTTGTTTAGGTCTTTACTTAGATGTCACCTTATTGAAGCCTTCTCCCACCATCTTACTTAAAACAACCCACTGTTGCTCCCTGTTTCCCCCTCTTCCTCATATACCACACTTGGCAGGAAAGTGTTCTCAATAGAACATCTTAATTTTACATCTGTTTTTAAGTAAGTTGGCAGGTCCTGGCAATAAGGGTTGATGATTGCTCTGTGATAGCTGTTATCCATTATTCAGAAATGTTTCTTTACTCATAGCTGTGTGCCACAGGGTTGAGCTTGCTAAAGATCTTGCTCAAGGTAAAATAAGCCACATCAGTTAGACACTTTGTGTCTTGTACAGTGCTGATGATATGCAGCAGCAGCAGATGGTATGGTAGATCTTTAACATTTAAAATGAAATATTTGTTGGCCTGTCTTATCAAAATCACACATCTTGATCCATTTAGATTCTTCCTATGGTTGTAAGTAACTAGAATATGAGAATTACATTTCTTTCATCCTTGGGATGCCATGAGGATTAATTAATGCATGAAAAACACTTTGAAGGTAACTGAGCTTTCTGAACTGGCTATGAAAGGGTTAGTCGCTCAGTCATGATTCGTTGTGACACCGTAAACTGTAGCCCACCAGGCTCTGTCCAGGAATTCTCTGGGCAAGAATGCTGGAGAGGGTAGCCATCCCCTTCTCCAGGGGATCTTCCTGACCCAGGAATTGAACCCAGGTCTCCTACATTGCAGGCAGATTCTTTACAGTCTAAGCCACCAGGGAAGATGGTCTTTAATTTTGATTATACCTGGGATATTCATAACATTTCCTCTCATACCCGTTGGAAAACTTTGACCTTTGATTTTTACTTTTCAGTTCAATTAATGAAATAAAGTATCTCTGCCCCTTTCTCTGTGGGTGTACATAGTTGTTCATTTCTACCATTGCTTACCATGCCCCTGATAGGCGTAATGCTACTACGCTTGCTTTTTTTTTTTTTTTTCTCTGCTTGCTTTTTAAGCAGTAGAAAGAGATAAGGCTTTTCAGTGACTTGAGGTTGACTCAAAAAATTTTTGGCAAACTTGTAAACAAGGGATACTGTTTTTTAAAAAGTTAACCTATTTTTAGTTGTACTAGGTCTTCATTGCCTCCCGAGGCCTTTCTCCAGGTGCAGCGAGAAGGGGTACTGTAATGGTGCGCAGGCTTCCCATGGCCGTGGTTTCTCCTGTCGCAGGGCAGAGGTCTAGGTCCTTGGGCTGCAGTAGTTGCAGCATGCAGTTTCAGTAGTTGTGGCTCGCGGTCCCCAGAGCACACAGTCTAGTTGTGGCACGAGGGCTTGGTAGCTGCGGCTCTCGGGCTTAGTTGCTCTGGGGCATGTGGAATCTTCCTGGACCAGGGATTGGACTCGTGTCCCCTGCATTGGCAGGCAGATTCTCATCCATTGTGCCACCAGGAGCGTCCCAATGAATGATATTCTTAGTGTTGGACTTAACCAGCTTCTTTTCTAATTTTATTTTTTATTAATCAGCTTCTTGAAAGAACAGTTTCAGTTAAATCCACAAGCAGAATCATAACTTAAATTTGTATAGCACTTTTTATAAAATGCTTCTATATATGCTTTTTTGTCCTCACAGTAACCTTGTAAGGTAGATACAATTATCATTTCACAGGTCTTACAGTGCGTAGCAGACCTAAAGTTGGACATAGGTCTCTACTTTCCACACTCGGTTCCTTTTCTATACACAAAACTGTCATCCCTTTTGGATGAGGCAGGAGCTGTGGGAGTCAGTCATTAGAGAGTACTTCTCAACTTGTATGACACTCATCCTTCACACAGAGAAGGCGATGACACCCCACTCGTACTCCTGCCTGGAAAATCCCATGAATGGGGGAGCCTGGTGGGCTGCAGTCCATGGGGTCGCGAAGAGTCGGACATGACTGAAGTGACTTAGCAGCAGCATCCTTCACAGGAATATGTTACATTTTGGTCAAGATATAAAATGTGTTTTAGGATTCATATTGTGAATTGTAGTGTGAATTCATCATGATATCTCAAGTTGAGTGTTGAACTAAGTGGTGGCCACGTGATGCATTGCTTAGGGGGCTAAAACTTAATGCAGCTGAGATGTAATTTAATGTGAAATAATTTGATGGTACCAAAGGCAGAGAATGTTTACTGGAACAGAGAAGAAACGAAGGGCTTGTAGAGAGCCTAGGAGGAGCAGTAAACTTACTTTTTATAACAGCCACAGAGACCGAAGGGTGCCCAAGTGGAAAGTGCGACAGTTAGAAAGTTTTTGCAAGTTTCCAGATTGACCTTTCTAAACCAGCATTTGAATTTTAATAATCTCAGAAGTATACCAGTAACTCAGAAAGGATCGTAAATCCTAAATTGTCTTGCGCTTCATACTTCTTGTATCATCCTTTTGTCCTATCTTAATTGTTGGGTCATCCCCAAGGCAGTCCCAGCAGGGCAGTTTTCATCCAAGGAAAGTACTTGTTTTTGTAAACATTGAAGAAGTAAGTGCTGTAAGTATTGAGGTAGCTTCTTTGAGATAAAACCATGGGGTGTTAAGGGTCCTGTGTCTAGGGTGATAATATTGTTACAGAATGTGGTAGATAATGACTTGCTTTTAAAGCCAGTTAACACCTGAGGTCCTGCCTTGCCTCTCGCCTCTTATTCTTGCATCAGTGGTTTGTTGAGTAGGAAGTCAGAACTAACTCTGAGGAATTACTTGCTTAGGGACTTCTGGGCTCAACTGTGGACTTCTCATGGAAGGTCTGACAAAAGTGAAAAACAACCTTTGTGCTTAATTTTCTGAGTTTTTCAAACTCCAGTTTCACAAGTTGTAGAAGCATACATATTCTCAGCTAGCAGTAAAAGTCTAAATTCAAAGGACAGGTAACACAGTCCCTGTTTTCCAGGATGGAAACACTGAGTTGCAGAAAGATTCAAGAGCAGACTAGAGATCACACCGCAAGACGCGCGCACCTGGGGATTAATCTGGCTCTTCTAACTCGTGTAGCGTCCGGTATGTTGCAGGGAGACGGTACTGAGGTCTCCTTTTCAGTCTTTTTCTTGGCATGTAACTTTAAGGTACAGTGCTTCGCCTTTAGTGGCTGGTGAAACATTGTACTGAGAAACTTGAAGGCACTTGCCAAAAGATGTACAATGGCTGCCTGGAAATGCAGACTGCCAACTATATGCCAAGAGAAAATAAACAGAGTGTTCTGTTTGGGTTCATAGAGAGGAAGTATCTCTAATGCCTTATTAGTTCTTCAAGTTCTGTGGAGAAGCAGTAGTCATACATAGGAGCACAGTTCCCTTGTGTTTGCCTAAACCTCCAAGAGGAGCAGCAAGTTATTTTTGGCAGTCTGACTAGTAAGCAAGCTATGTGTTGTCTAATAAATGTGGAGTTCTGTGTTCTTTGTCTGCTTTGGGACATAATTTAGGAGCAGTGTTTGTTTGTTTGTTTGTTTGTTTTAAACCAAAGGACTGCTTGTCTGATAGTGTTCAAGGGAGCTCTGGCTTGCATGGGGGAGGAATATGAAAGAAGAGATGGGATAGTGGGTTACAGTGGCTTACTAGGACATGAAAATGAAAGCTACAAAAACCTGTTAACTGAGAGGAATGAGGGCTATCCAGAGTCTCCTTGCCACAACTGACAGAGGCAGTCTTTTAAAGGACTACGCATGAGAGTGAACCAGAGGAGATGCCCCAAATTTGGGGTATTTAAAAAATATATCATCTAAAAAATATATATATATATTCATTTCTAGGTCCCTGGGTTCACCTCCATTGTGAGTGAATTTGATTTTCCTTTGGCTACCGTATTAAGCATGGGTAGGTTGTACACATATATTTAGTTTTTTTTGCAGCTGTGGGAAGAATTTTAGAGTTAAATCTGCCACGTTATATAAGGAAAGAGAAGTGGCTACTGGCTAAATGGGAAGACATGAGAGAGCACATGTGGGTTGCAGTTTCAGATTTGTGAGGATGAGCTGCAGCTCCGATGAAACAGGAGTATTTATATGAGGGGTGTAAGTTATTTGGGTTACACAATAATTCACCTGTGTGCTCTGTACGTACTCTAGTATGGCTTAACCGAATTGGTTGTGGTTTCTTGTATAGTTTGTTGGATTCTTTAGATAATTTGAGTCAGACCAGGTTCCCTTTATCAGTTTACCCAGAGCTTCTGAGCTGGAACTTCACCACTGCTCCTTGCTCATAGCAGCCAGAGTTCAAGCTCTTACCACTGTGCTGGGAATAATAATTATACCGAAAATGATAGCAATACAAAAATATATGTCAGGCAGTGTTTTAAAAGTTTGTCGTATCTCATTTAATATGCTCACCGCAGCCTTAGGTGGGAGACACTATTGTTATCTCACCCCTAAAAATTACTTCTTGAACCCTCATCTCTGCTATTCTGTGTTTTTTTCTCCGTCTCTTCCTATTTGTTTATCCATTCATCTTTCATCCCATTCTTGTCCCGTATACCACTGTATACATTTTATCAGGCAGAGAAGGAAAAAGAGCATTCCTGATGAAAGAACAGCATGAGCAAAGTGAAGGAAGGGTGAAAATGCATGGTATGTTTTCAAGACATGACCAGCAACTGTCATTGGCATAGACAGTAGAAGGGCAGCGGTCAGAGGTGAAACTAAGATACAGACCCTGAGGCCCTTGCGAGGCTTGCCATGAGGTTTGCGGTTTTAAACGTGGGAATGATAGTGAATATTTCAGAAGGTAACTCTGAGGCCTGGGTGGAGAATGGGTTAGCGAGGGATAAACAGTTTAGGATTCTGTTACATTAGCCTGGGTAAGAGGGGCTGGAGTTGAGTTGTGGCTGGGAAAAGGGTTAATCATTTTGATGTTTTGGAGACAGAATCAATAGGATTTTGGTTACTGAACTGGAAACATTGTAAGGAAAAAAGATGGAGAACAAAGCCTTTTTGTGTTTAGAAAGAAAAACATGCTTGTTTAAAAAAAGTCCAAATAATATACAAAAGTTCCAAGGAAATATCACCATAATCTTAGCGTCCAAAGAGAACCATTTTGACATTTTGGTGCACATCCTTCTAGACCTTTTGTTTGTGTATTTGTACATATATATGTGTTTTTTCCAATTTACAAAAATTATAAAATACATGTAACAAAATTTATCACCTTAACCATTTTTAACTGTACAATTCTGTGGTGTTAAATGCATTCATGATGCTGTATAACCACTCTCCATTTCCATTACTCTTTTCATCTGGCAAAACTGAAACTCTGTAAACAAGGCCCTGCTGTATAGCACAGGGAACTATATTCAGTATCCGATTATGAACCATAATGGAAAAGAATATAGAAAAAGAATGTGTGTATATGTATAACTGAATCTCTTTGCTGCTGCTACTGCTGCTACTAAGTCACTTCAGTCGTGTCCGACTCTGTGCGACCGCATAGACAGCAGCCCACCGGGCGCCCCCATCTCCGGGATTCTCCAGGCAAGAACACTGGAGTGGGTTACCATTTCCTTCTCCATTGCGTGAAAGTGAAAAGTGAAAGTGAAGTCGCTCAGTCGTATCCGACCCTCAGCGACCCCATGGCCTGCAGCCTTCCAGGCTCCACCATCCATGGGATTTTCCAGGCAAGAACACTGGAGTGGAGTGCCATTGCCTTCTTCCTTAAATTAACGCAAATTGTAGATCAACTATACTTCAGTAAAAAACAATGATTAAAAAATAAATTAGATATTTTTCAAATTAAAAAATCTGAACCTCTGAGCTCATTAAGTAATAGCTCCGCGTTCCTCCTCTCTCCCAGCCTTGGCAGCCTCCATCCCGTCTTCTGTGTCTGATTTTGACTGCTCTTCAATAACATACATAAGCGGAATCAGGATATTTGTCTTTTTTGTGACTTGGTTATTTCACTTAGCCTAACGTCCTCAGGTTCATTCATGTGATTCTTTTTAACATGAGTTGACTCATACATTTCATGCTGCTCTGTATCTTGCTTGTTGCCCCCCTTAACAATGTGTTGCAGTTTTCTTTATGTGTTAATGTATATAACTTGGTATCAGTGGTTTCAATCTGGGGTAATTTACCCTCCCACCCCCACCCTAGGGGACACTTGACAATCTCTTGGAGACATTTTTGGCTGTAACAAATGGAAAGGTGGGTTCCTGGCATCTAGTGGGCAGAGGCCAGGAATGCTGCAGAACATCCTACCATATGTAAAACAGCCCCTCCCAGCAAGGGTTTACCTGGCCCCAAATGTCAATATAGTGTACTGAGGTTGAGAAACCCTGTTCTACATTATTGTTAGCTTTTAAATTTTGAAGTAATTATAGATTTACACAGAGATGTCAAAGATAGTCCATGTCCAACTCTTTGTGATCCCATGGACTGGAGCACGTCAGGCTTCCCTGTCCTTCACCATCTCCTGGAGCTTACTCAAAGTCATGTCCATTGAGTCAGTGATGCCATCCAACCTTCTCCTCCTCCGTCATCCCCTTCTCCTCCTGCCTTCAGTCTTTCCCAGCATCAGGATCTTCTCTAATGAGTCGGCTCTTCACATCACATGGCCAAAGTATTGGAGCTTCAGCTTCAGCATTAGTCCTTCCAGTGAATGTTCAGGCTTGATTTCCTTTAGGATTGACTGGTTGAATCTCCTTGCAGTCCAAAGGACTCCCAAGAGTCTTCTTTAACACTACAGTTCAAAAGCATCAATTCTTCAGTGCTCAGCCTTCTTTATGGTCCAACTCTCACATCCATACATGACTAATGGAAAAACCATAGCTTTGACTATATGGACCTTTGTTGGTAAAGTGATGTCTCTGCTTTTTAATATGCTGTCTAGGTTGGTCATAGCTTTTCTGCCAAGGAGCAAGCGCCTTTTAATTTCATGGCTGCAGTCACCATCATCTGCAGTGATTTTGGAGCCCCCTAAAATAAAGTCTGCCACTTTCTGTTGTTTTGCCATCTATTTGCCATGAAGTGATGGGACTGGAGGTCATGATCTTCGTTTTTTGAATGTTGGTTTTAAGCCAGCTTTTTTACTCTCTTCTTTCACCTTTGTCAACAGGCTCTTTAGTTCCTCTTTGCTTTCTGCCATAATCACATGCTGAGTTATTTATTTTATTGTTCAGACTGTTTCAGATTTGATTATTGGGTGCTCTTTCATGCTGATGCTCGCATCCTTTGGCATGTCCCGTATTTGTTTGTTTAGCACTTCCTTACTTTCTGGCAGTGCAAGATGCTTTCATCTTAGTTTGTCCTGTTTCAGTTCTAGAATCAGCCGTTTTTCCAAGGAGCCTTGGTTCCTTTTACTGGTGAATGATATTCAGATACAAAGTACTGGGTGCTAATTGTGCTTGTTGCTACTAGGATATCATTGCTTCTAATCCCTTCAGTGGGAAGAGCTAGGTAACATATGTACATACACTAATTCATGCATACCCAAATATCTATGTTTATTTCTGTATCTATCTATGTAGATGTTAAAATAAACTTGAGTTTATACTGATATCTCTGACTGTATTCCACCACAGGTTTTATTCTGATCTTTCCTTCTTGTTATTTGTGACTTCTTCCTCAGAGTAATAAACCTTGTCTACAAATATTTTTTTTTGTACAACCTGTAAAATAGTTTAACTAGTTAATCCAGTTCAGTTCAGTCGCTCAATCATGTCCAACTCTTTGCGACCTCATGAATTGCAGCACGCCAGGCCTCCCTGTTCATCACCATCTCCCGGAGTTCACTCAGACTCATGTCCATCGAGTCCGTGATGCCATCCAGCCATCTCATCCTCGGTCGTCCCCTTCTCCTCCTGCCCCCAATCCCTCCCAGCATCAGAGTCTTTTCCAANCCCATGAATTGCAGCACGCCAGGACTCCCTGTTCATTACCATCTCCCGGAGTTCACTCAGACTCATGTCCATCGAGTCCGTGATGCCATCCAGCCATCTCATCCTCGGTCGTCCCCTTCTCCTCCTGCCCCCAATCCCTCCCAGCATCAGAGTCTTCAATGAGTCAACTCTTCTCATGAGGTGGCCGAAGTACTGGAGTTTCAGCTTCAGCATCATTCCTTTCAAAGAAATCCCAGGGTTAATCTCCTTCAGAATGGACTGGTTGGATCTTCTTGCAGTCCAAGGGGCTCTCAAGAGTCTTCTCCAACACCACAATTCAAAAGCATCAGTTCTTAGGCACTCAGCCTTCTTCACAGTCCAACTCTCACATCCATATATGACCACAGGAAAAACCATAGCCTTGACTAGACGGACCTTAGTCGGCAAAGTAATGTCTCTGCTTTTGAATATGCTATCTAGGTTGGTCATAACTTTTCTTCCAAGGAGCAAGCGTCTCCTAATTTCATGGCTGCAGTCACCATCTGCAGTGACTTTGGAGCCCCATCCTGAAGTGTTGGTGTGTGCTGCTCAATCATGGGTGTAGATCCCACCATAGCTGGGAAGGAGAAACCTCAGACAACTTTTTCTCCCTACCATTTATATGCAGAATGAGATCTGTGAGTGCCCCAGATCCGGCCATGAATGATAAACAGTATTTTGTCTATCATATTACTGGGGTGTATCTTTTGCCATTCCCTGACCCCATCTGCTCTGCCCCCCCTCCCCCCGCCAGTTCTTTATTATAATGCCCCTGCCTCACCGACTGTGCCAAAGTGTCTGGGGTGGGGGTGGGGGGATCCTGCTCAAAGCCTTTCTCAAAATGGTATGATGGGAGTGGGTATGATGATCAACACAACCCCCCTCCGTTAAAGCTGGGTCCTGTTGGATCTCCCTACTAGGAGATTAGAGTTCTGACTCCAGCCACAAAGGTCTGGCTTTCCTTCTGTGAGGAAAGGCTCCTGATCTTGTGTAGTGAGGGTAGAGGAGAGCCACCCTTTCAGCCGGAACAGGGGTGCATGGGAGTGCTGCACTTTCTTCCTCTCTGGGCTTGAAACCACAAACAGCCTTGAGGTCCTGAAGCCCATAGTCTTATGTGCCACAGACCTGTTGCTCATTGTACAGGAACTGGAGGTGGATACCAAGTATGTACCTTTGAAAAGTGCTTGGACATAAATGATCCCTCATGTTTTTAAGGAAGAAAGAAATTTTTCATCTTGCTTTAAAGTTTACAAGGAGAAATGCTTTTAGATGTATGTTCTAGACCAGGACTGTCCATTAAAAACATATCAGCTAAGTATACTAAATTTTTAATAATTTCATTTAAAAAGTGAAATTTATTTTAATCTCATCCAATGTATCAAAATATTATTTCAACATGTCATAATATAGAATATATTAATAAGAAATGTTACATTATTTTTCCATACTGTCTTCCAAATCCATTGTGGATTTTATATTCACCAGCACAGTGAACAGCTGCTTCCTAAGTGCACAGTAACTCTACAGCCAGTGGCTGCCTTATGGGACAATGTGGGATGAGTTAGTAAGAAAATACTCCCCTCCTGTGTTCTGGCTGGTCACTCGCAAGAAAATCCAGTGAGGTTAAAAGGCAATTAATTATAAAAAGGTTAAAGGTAAAGTTCAACCTCAGGTGACAGTCTACAGCTTCTAGGGAACCAACCTATTCTCTAAAACATCTGATACTGTAGATTCTGTAACAAAACTCAAGAGTGTTAAGGTTATAAGTCAAGGGTCTTGAGAAGTACTGGGGAGGGTTTTTCCTGAGCTCCTAGCATGAGGGGTGCTGCCCTCATTGCAGCTCAGCCCCAGCAGCTCTGCTAAAAAACACCCATGGGGAGAGACTGCAAGTCTAGTCTAGCGGGACCTGGAAATTGTGCCCCAGATCGGGTGTTCAGCTCTGGTAGATGGTGCTAGGACTAGCCCTGGGCTCTTCTTCCCCAAAGGTCCCCCAGTTACCAGCTGTCACTCCTTTGTTCTCACCAAGTTCTCCAAGGAAACAAATCATGGGTGGAGTGAGTTGCTCTCAAGCCAGCAAAGAGAGACCAGGCAGAAAGAGAGCACAGGCAGCATTATCTGCTTCATGCCTGTCATTATCAGGAGGAACTCAGCAGTGTGAGCGATGCAGATACAAAAGTCTTGTTCTCTGGTCAGAGTGCTCATACCTTCAAACCTGCTAAGCATGCCCTGAATGAGTTTCTTCTCTCAGATGTGATCAGGATGTAGGCACCTGCCGAATGTGATCAGGATGTAGGCACAGACGGCTAGGACTTGTCTCAGCTGAATCTAGGAGCCGGCCCTAGAATGCAGGCGCAGGAGTGGGAGGGGTGAGGGGCGGGAGGGTGACAGAATCTACTGAGGGCAGAGTCTGGAGGGCAGGGAGCTCCTGTCTTCTCAGGACCTGGCGGGCACAGAGGGAACCATGCACACACAGGGATGGCCGTCCCGAAGGCTCTATCCCGGCGTCATCTAGACCACTGGGGTCACGGGACGTCCCAGTGTCCCCGGTCCTCCGTCTGGAAAGTGGGGTTTCGGAGGCGCCCAGCGTTGTGGTGAGGATTGCACAGCCAGCGACTCACGCACTAGCCCCACGCTGAGTCCGGGATCCGGGGCCGCGGCTCTGAGTCCAGATCGACCGCCGGAGCGGGGACTGGAGACCCCGGCCCCGCTCCGCCCCCTCGGACCCCACTTCTCCCAGGATCCAGCCCCGAGCCCCTCGGGAGCACCGCACCCGCGTGAAGAGGCTGGAACGGCCCTCGGGGAGGCTCCAGGGGGAGACCCTGCTTAGCCCTTCTTGGCAAAGTCCTTGCTGATATTTTTTACTCAAAACTAAACTTTATTTTTAATCTAATTGCAAAAGTAATCCAAGCTCAATGCAGAAAATGCAGACCTCACAGGAAAGCACAAGGCAAAAGGAAACTAGAAATCCTGCGACCCCAGCGTCCTAGTTCTGCAGGTGCGTGCTTCCGTCGCTTTCTAGGTCCCTGGCTCTGACGACACACGCAAGCCATCTTTTGTCACCAGCTTTTCTCTAGCACTTTTTCTGACATTCAAACCTCCGCCTGCTTCTTCCCTGCAAGGATTCGGTAGCTCCCCGCCACACCGCTGCTCAGCAATGGATTTAACCCACGCACTCGGATCAAATTTGCGGGCTCATTCCATTTTACTTTTCATTGTTAAACAACAAAATATTCTACAGACTCAGAATCATGAGTGTGACTTTTGCATAAGGCATGTGGTGGATGCCAGAGAGATGCTCAGGAGTGGACGAGGTCGGGTCGGGCAGGGCCGGGGCGCCCTGAACACCCGCCAGCCTCAATGCTCTCGCTCCGGTGCCAGCTCTGCCGCCGAGAGTTCAGGAAAGTACCCCTGACTGGAGAAGCCTGGTCCTGTGTGATTGTGCGGCCGAGATTTCCAGCAAACCCCGAGGACGAGGGCTGCAGTGAAAAATCAGGCTCTGTTGTGATGCCGCTCGGTTTGCTGGAACAACGGATAATGTATACCAACTATACTGACGTGAACACACATTCCCACTTAGGACACCGGACTGAGTCCCCTGAAAATCTGCCCCATTGCACCGCTTACCAATATCTACATTTTTCTTTATAATTTTCCTACATACACGATTTGCTTCACGTTTAACTTTATAATATGAACACATTTTTCCAACTTTCTTTTTTTGCAAAAGCTCTTGCTAATTTTTCCCTCCTCTGAATAATGCTATGCTGAGCCTGCTTGTGACCATTTTTAATGTTCATCCACATTTATTTCCTCAGAATAAAATCTTAAACTGCTGGGTCAGAGCATGTTTAGGGCGTTTGGTACATATTACCATTAGCAAGATTGTATTCACTGTCCTGCCGGCCTTTGCCAGCACTGCCTATGATCATGGGTCCATGTGTAGCTGCCAACTTGAGGAGGAGCCGGAAGCCCCGTTTTTCTTTAATTTGTATCATTTATTACACGAATCTCTCACCAACTATAAGAAACACCTTGAATGGTGTGTGATTGACAAGACCAGGCTGGCAAGACTAAGCTCCCATGGTAAAGAGAAGGTTGGGAAGAAAAATGAAATACAGCATATATTAAATAAATATATTTATGATATATAAACAAAGCACTGAATATATATAGTATTAAGTATGCAGATACTTCAAATGTAGCTTTAAATATATATTGCAACTGGAGTAAGTAAAAGCTCTCTAAGCTGTCCAACCCAAACACCTGTGGCATTCTCCTCCTGAATGTCTTTCTTCAGTTTTTTATTCAAGTGGTGACACACTGGGGCAGCCTCACTCCTATTCTTTGAGGACACACACATCCTACCTCTGAAGTGTCTGAACAGCTCATATCTGGCAACATCAGGGTTATCGCATTCTTCAGTGAGCCATACTCACCGTGGGCTCTGGAGTCTAAGCATCTCTGCCGCTTACTCACTCTGAGCACACTGGCTTCCTCAACTGAACCTTGAGGATAGGGAAACCTCCACTGTTGCTTGGTTTAATCCAACCCCCATTCCCTTCCCTATCTCGTCTATAGAAGCCCGAAGAGTGAGACATCATACTCATTTTCCCAGTCTTTTTGCAACGTGCTGCTGCTAAGTCGCTTCAGTCGTGTCCGACTCTGTGCGACCCCATAGACGGCAGCCCACCAGGCTCCCCCGTCCCTGGGATTCTCCAGGCAAGAACACTGGAGTGGGTTGCCGTTGCCTTCTCCAACATGGGTGCAGTCTTAACCCATGATAAGTACTATAGAAGTCCACTCTGGGCCTCTGGGGAAGATTTTGCTTCTGCTGTAAATGAGACCGTGATGGCTGGCACCACCACATGCAGGCTCAGCCTGCTTTTGTCACTGGTGTGATAACTGGAGCTGCAGCATTGACCTTGCAACCATGCTGGAAAGGCCACAATGGTCAGAGAGAGATCAGCTTTCCTAGAGTTGAACCATTTCTAGGTTTCTTATTACCTGAAAAAATTAATTCCTGTTAATCAGAAATTTTCTCTAAGTAGCCTTCCTTGTAGGGTGGTTGTAAGAAGCATGTGAAGTAACTTTTAAAAAATATTTATTTATTTACTTATTTATTTGGCTGTGTCTGGTCTTAGTTATGGCACTTGGGATCTTCGATCTTCATTGCGGCATATAGGATCTAGTTCCCTGATGAGGGATCAAACTTAGGCCCCTGGCATTGGAAGTGCAGAGCCTTAGCCACTGGACCACCAGGGAAGTCTCTAAAGTAATTTTTTTAAAGACTAAATATAGTATCTAATCCTGATAAGTACTCAATAAAAGCTGTTTTCTAATTATTTCAGTAGTGTTAGTACCAGCTGATCTCAGTTTTCACAGGGTGTTTTCAATTAAGGGGCTAGCAGCAAGAAGATGCTTGCTGAAGGTCATTATCTACTTCCAGCTAGTATCAGTGACCTTGGGCAAGTCTTGAGCCTCTGTGGGCTTCAGTTTCCTGAGTTGCTTATAAAATAATATCGAAGTTTCCTCTCAGATCTAAAACTCTTTGATTTTATTTTTGTTTCTCTAGAANCAGTTTTCACAGGGTGTTTTCAATTAAGGGGCTAGCAGCAAGAAGATGCTTGCTGAAGGTCATTATCTACTTCCAGCTAGTATCAGTGACCTTGGGCAAGTCTTGAGCCTCTGAGGGCTTCAGTTTCCTGAGTTGCTTATAAAATAATATCGAAGTTTCCTCTCAGATCTAAAACTCATTTATTTTTGTTTCTCTAGAAATATTGCCATCACAGAGTGTGGGATCCCAGCTGACAACCAGAGAATGATGTGGAGGAAATCTGATATTCCTAGTTACATGTGCAATTTACAAGTCTCCCAGGACACCCTGGGACTCCCAGGCAGGCCTCTGCTGGTGGTGCAGTATGGAGTAAGAAATGCCACCTAAGAAACAGTCTTGCCTAAAATGTCCAGCTCATATAATAGCATCTGGAGCAGTGTTATTTGACAAAAGTTTTTATGATGATGGAAATACTGCCACTGTCCAGTACACTGACCTGAGAGCTCAGTTGGTAAAGAATCCGCCTGCAATTCAGGAGACCCCGGTTCCATTCCTGGGTTGGGAAGACCCGCTGGAGAAGGGATAGGCTACCTACTCCAGTATTCTTCCTTGNAGATGCTTGCTGAAGGTCATTATCTACTTCCAGCTAGTATCAGTGACCTTGGGCAAGTCTTGAGCCTCTGTGGGCTTCAGTTTCCTGAGTTGCTTATAAAATAATATCGAAGTTTCCTCTCAGATCTAAAACTCTTTGATTTTATTTTTGTTTCTCTAGAAATCTTGCCATCACAGAGTGTGGGATCCCAGCTGACAACCAGAGAATGTTGTGGAGGAAATCTGATATTCCTAGTTACATGTGCAATTTACAAGTCTCCCAGGACACCCCGGGACTCCCAGGCAGGCCTCTGCTGGTGGTGCAGTATGGAGTATGAAATGCCACCTAAGAAACAGTCTTGCCTAAAATGTCCAGCTCATATAATAGCATCTGGAGCAGCGTTATTTGACAAAAGTTTTCATGATGATGGAAATACTGCCACTGTCCAGTACACTGCCCTGAGAGCTCAGTTGGTAAAGAATCTGCCTGCAATTCAGGAGACCCTGGTTCCATTCCTGGGTTGNACAGTCTTGCCTAAAATGTCCAGCTCATATAATAGCATCTGGAGCAGCGTTATTTGACAAAAGTTTTCATGATGATGGAAATACTGCCACTGTCCAGTACACTGCCCTGAGAGCTCAGTTGGTAAAGAATCTGCCTGCAATTCAGGAGACCCTGGTTCCATTCCTGGGTTGGGAAGACCCGCTGGAGAAGGGATAGGCTACCTACTCCAGTATTCTTCCTTGGTGGCTCAGCTGGTAAAGAATCCACCTGCAATGTGAGAGACCTGGCTTTGATCCCTGGGTTGGGAAGATCCCTTAGAGAAGGGAAAGGCTACTCACTCCAGTATTCTGGCCTGGAGAATTCCATGGACTGTAGAGGTCGGACACAACTGAGCAACTTTCACTTTTACCAGTACACTAGTGGAAGTGTTTGTTAGTCACTAGGTCTGACTCCCTGTGACCTGATGGATGGCAGGCTGCCAGGCTTCCCTTCCCATGGAATTTCCCAGGCAAGAATACTGTTGTGGGTTGTCCAGTCCCTCAGGTGTGTCTGACTTCTTGTGACCCTGTTGCCTGCAGCACATCAAGCTTCCCTGTCCTTCACTATCTCCCAGAGTTTGCTCAAACTCATGTCCATTGAGTCAATGATGCCATCCAACTATCTCATCCTCTGTCATCCCCTTCTTCTCCTGCCCTCAAGCTTTCCCAGCATCAGGATCTTTTCCAATGATTCGGCTCTTTGCACCAGGTGACCAAAGTATTGGAGCTTCAGAATATTCAGGGTTAATTTCCTTTATAGGATTGATTGGTTTGATCTCCTTGCAGTCCAAGGGACTCTCAAGAGTCTCATCCATCATTACAGTTTGAAAGCATCAATTTTTCAGCACTCAGCCTTTTTTATGGTTCAACTCTCATATCCATACATGATTGCTGGAAGAACCATAGCTTTGACTATATGAACCTTTTTTAGGCAAATTAATGTCTCTGCTTTTTAACATGCTGTCTAAGTTTGTCATAGCTTTTCTTCCAAGGAGCAAGCGTCTTTTAATTTCATGGCTGCAGTCAAAATTTCCTTTATAGGATTGATTGGTTTGATCTCCTTGCAGTCCAAGGGACTCTCAAGAGTCTCATCCATTATTACAGTTTGAAAGCATCACTTTTTCAGCACTCAGCCTTTTTTATGGTTCAACTCTCACATCCATACATGATTGTTGGAAGAACCATAGCTTTGACTATATGGACCTTTTTTTGGCAAATTAATGTCTCTGCTTTTTAACATACTGTCTAGGTTTGTCATAGCTTTTCTTCCAAGGAGCAAGCATCTTTTAATTTCATGGCTGCAGTCACCATCTGCAGTTGGTAAGTAAATTAAGCCCAAGTAAATTAAGTCTGTCACTGTTTCCATTGTTTCCCTATCTATTTGCCATAAAGTGATGGGGCTGGGTGCCATGATCTTTGTTTTTTGAATGTTGAGTTTTAAGCCAGGCTTTTCACTCTCCTCTTTCACCTTCATCAAGAGGCTCTATAGTTTCTCTTTGGTTTCTGCCATTAGGGTGCTGTCATCTGCATATCTGAGGTTATTGATATTTCTGCCAACAATCTTGATTCCAGCTTGAGCTTCACCCAGCCTGGCATTTCACATTTCCATACTCTGCATGGAAGTTAAATAAGCAGGGTTACAAAATACAGCCTTGACATACTTCTTTCCCAATTTTGAACCAGTCCATTGTTCCATGTCTAGTATTAACTGTTGGTTCTTGACCTGCATGCAGGTTTCTCAGGAGGAAGGTAAGGGGGTCTGGTATTCCCATCTCTTTAAGAATTTCCCAGTTTATTGTGATCAGTCAAAGACTTTAGCATAGTCATTAAAGTAGAAGTAGATGTTTTTCTGGAATCCCCTTGCATTTTCTATGATCCGGCAGATGTTGGCAATTTGATCTCTGGTTCCTCTGCCTTTTCTAAAACCAGCTTGAACATCTGGAAGTTCCGGTTCACATACTGTTGAAGCCTAACTTGAAGGATTTTGGGTGTTACCTTGCTACCATGTGAAATGAGCGCAGTTATGCGGGTGGATTCTTTACTGTTTAAGCCATTTGAAATGAGGCTAGAGAGATGAAGAAAGTGGATATAAAAATTTAAGTTAATCTTCATTAAACTAATTTACATTCAAATAATCATCTGTAGCTAGTAGTTACCATGCTGGACAATGTAGCTCCAGAATCCAAACCTAACCTTCAAGTTGCAGGAAGTAGGAGATGGCAGAACAAGTTTCCATGGGAAAGAGACAGACTCAAGGGGGAGATGTGTAGGACAGAAGTCCTGGAGTCTTCAGAAAGTCAGCGTCATTAAAAAAATAGAAAGAGCAGGTGAGGTGGGGGCTGTCCAAGGTTATGAAAAGATTAACAAAATACAAAGCACAAACCTAGCTGGATCTCAATTGAAAACAACAACACAGACTTAAAGCACTGCTAAGTTGGGAGGGGCACAAGCCACGGCCTGGATGCAGCGTAACATTACAGAATCACTGTAGTTTTCTCAGGAGTGACACAAGTATTGTGATTATGCAGCACATTATTATTTTTAGAAGATGCATGAGGAAGTACGAGTAAAGGGTCATAGTGCTGACAGCTTTCTAATGATGCAAGAGGTGGGGGTGGAGGAGAAAGAGAGCGCTAAAGCAGATACGGCAAATGTTTTACAAACAGTCCTGCCACGCATGATACTTCTTCTAAGAAAGCAGAATATGTACTTACTGAACTGAGTGACTTACAAGACATTGCCAGGCAGAACGCTCAAGATGCTATCTGGCTGCTTCCCACTCTTTGCAGTGAAACGCA
Organism: Oreotragus oreotragus; assembly: GCA_006410675.1. Lineage (NCBI taxonomy): Eukaryota > Metazoa > Chordata > Mammalia > Artiodactyla > Bovidae > Oreotragus > Oreotragus oreotragus. The sequence continues at coordinate 195,044 of SJYX01016331.1, read as the reverse complement.
TGATTGAAGAGATGCCCGGAGAGGCTCTTAAACACAGACGAGTCAGAGTTGCTGGTTCTGAAAACTCTCAGACCCTCAGATGGCAAATGATGCTAAAATGAAGAAATGGCTTTCAGTCAAAGACAAAACTCAGGGGACTGTCAGGAAAATATGATATAGATGAAGGCAAGTGATAGCTGTGAAGTCTTTCACCAAGAGTTTTGTTAGAGGACACAGTTGGGCCACAACGAACTCTTCAGATAAACAAAAGGGCTTTGTGCTTCCATAGCCCAGATACTGATGTAGGGTGAGCATCTGGGGAGTCTTGGCTAGGGCTGAGTGTATTTTTTCAGGTGGAGCATGTAGCCAGCCTCCAGGATGGCCTTAGTGACCCCCACCTCCTGAGATATGTGCTCTCACCAGTTCTTCCGCACTGAATACAATACTATAGAAGTAATGGTGGGAGCTTCCCTGGTGGCTCAGAGGTTAAAGCGTCTGCCTGCAATGCAGGAGACCTGGGTTCGATCCCTGGGTCGGGAAGATCCCCTGGAGAAGGAGATGGCAACCCACTCCAGTAGTCTTGCCTGGAGAATCCCATGGACGGAGGAGCCTGGTGGGCTACAGTCCACAGGGTTGCAAAGAGTCGGACACGACTGAGCGACTTCACTTTCACTTAATGGTGTACAACTGATATCTGGCCATGAAAAGATGACCTTGGTCTCTCCTTGATCCTTGCTCTGGGGCATCCAGCTGCTGTGTCATTTGGACTCTTGGGCAGCTATATGGTGAGTGTACTGGGTTGAAAGTGTTCCCCTCCTTCATCTCCTTCTTGGAACTTCAGGATGAGATCTTATTTAGAAATAGTGTCTTAGTTGAGAGGAGACCATAACTGGGTAGGGTGGGCCCATAATCCAGTATGACTGATGTCCTCAGAATAGAAAGAGCCCAGAAACGCGCACACAGTTGAGGACATATGTGAAGATGTGGACGGAGACTGGAGTGATGTATCAGCAAGGAAGAGGGCCAGGGGTGGTTGACAATCCCAGAAGCTACGAGAAAGGCATAGATCCTCCCCCAGATCCTGAGAACACAACTCTGACAACACCTTGATTCCAGATGTCCAACTCTAAGTACTGAGACAATGAATGTTTTAAGCCACCCGGAAGTTTCTTTGTATGGTGGCCCCAGGAAACGACAGAGATGAATGAGCCCTCCTGCTGCCAACGCCAGCTTGCTAGCCCAGTGGGTACCATCTTGGAAGTCTCCCTTCAGCTATAACCTCATGACAGACTGAGCTAGAAATGCTGACTGAGTTGTTCTTCAATTTCTGTCCTATAAAAACAGACATGTTTACTGTTATTTTAATTGATGTTTGGGGTATCTGGTTACACAGCTAAGACTAATACTGCACAGGTCTTGGGGAAAGGCCATACACTTGAATCAATGAATAAATTACTTTTTACTCTGGTCTTGAACTGTGATGATGATTTGGAGGCTTGTTTTGAGCAATCAACTTAAATCAGAGATTATCAGACTGAAGTAGTGGTTTGGGAAATGGTATGGCCTTTCAACCACCTTTTTCCAGTAGTCATGTATGGATGTGATAGTTGGACTATAAAGAAGGCTGAGCACCAAAGAATTGATGCTTTTGAACTGTGGTGTTGGAGAAGACTCTTGAGAGTCCCCTAGACTGCAAGGGGATCCAACCAGTCCATCCTAAAGGAGATCAGTCCTGGGCGTTCACTGGAAGGACTGATGTTAAAGCTGAAACTCCAATACTTTGGCCACTTGATGCGAAGAGCTGACTCATTGGAAAAGACCCTGATGCTGGGAAAGATTGAGGGCAGGAGGAGAAGGGGAGGACAGAGGATGAGATGGTTGGATGCCATCACTGACTCAATGGACGTGGGTTTGGGCGGACTTTGGTAGTTGGTGATAGACAGTGAGGCCTGGCGTGCTCTGGTTCATGGGGTCGCAGAGTCGGACACGACTGAGCGACTGAACTGAACTGAACTGATGGCCTTAAAGGTTGTTGAAAATCCAAACTTTTATTCCATAGGGCACGAACCTTGATACTTCACACACCCTGAACAGACTGCCCTTCTTCCTATTCTTTTCAAGACATAGGGCTCTCTCTTCAGCTTCTTGCCCAGTCACTACTGCATGTCACAGTCATGGTTCTAATGGTCCTTTCCAGACCATTGTACTCCCATGGTTCCAGTTTCAATTAGGCCCCAATTACAGGAAACTTCAAAATATACAAAAGAACAGAGATTAGGATAATGAACTCTTATGTAGCCATCACTGAGCATCAACAATTGGCCTTGAGTCCAACAGCCAATTTTATTTCCTCTACCTCTATTCCTTCTGGTCCTTCCTTGAATTATTTGGAAGTAAATCTCAAACATTCCGTCCATAAGTATTACAACATGTAGCATTATCTTCCTATTCTTTTCAAGACATAGGGCTCTCTCTTCAGCTTCTTGCCCAGTCACTACTGCATGTCACAGTCATGGTTCTAATGGTCCTTTCCAGACCATTGTACTCCCATGGTTCCAGTTTCAATTAGGCCCCAATTACAGGAAACTTCAAAATATACAAAAGAACAGAGATTAGGATAATGAATTCTTATGTAGCCATCACTGAGCATCAACAATTGGCCTTGAGTCCAACAGCCAATTTTATTTCCTCTACCTCTATTCCTTCTGGTCCTTCCTTGAATTATTTGGAAGTAAATCTCAAACATTCCGTCCATAAGTATTACAACATGTAGCATTATCACACAATTAAAATTAATAATAGCTCTTTAATATTGTTAAAGGTACAATCAGTATTTACATTTATTTTTATTTTCTTGCAGTTTTTAAAAAAAAAATTATATTTGTATCCAAATAAGGTCACATCATAATATTGATTTCTGTATCTCTTGGACCTCTAGGTTTTCCCTCCATTTCTTTTAATCCCCCCCCCCCTTTTTTTTTTTTAATGCTGTAAATGAAACCAGGTTGTCTGTCTTGCAGGCTTAGCCATAGTCTGGAATTTTCTGGTAGTATCTCCATCATCACAGTGATTCAAGTATCTCTGTGATGTGTGTCTTTCTTGTAAACTGATAGGCAGAGAAGTTTCATCAGACTCATATCTCTTGGACCTCTAGGTTTTCCCTCCATTTCTTTTAATCCCCCCCCCCCTTTTTTTTTTTTAATGCTGTAAATGAAACCAGGTTGTCTGTCTTGCAGGCTTAGCCATAGTCTGGAATTTTCTGGTAGTATCTCCATCATCACAGTGATTCAAGTATCTCTGTGATGTGTGTCTTTCTTGTAAACTGATAGGCAGAGAAGTTTCATCAGACTCATTTTTTTTTTTCTCAAGTTTTTTGAAGGGCAGCTTCAGAAGTAATGGTGTGTATTCAAATCAGGAGATACATGATGTCCACTTGTCTCCAGATAGCAACTACCATTGATGAGACTAATTAATTAAGGGGCAAAGTAGTAATATTCACATTCTCTTATTCCTTCAAGTGTATCATAGGCTGGAACATTGAGGACCGCACTTGTAAGAACAGAGTATAAGATAAGAACCATCCAGTTCATGTGCGTGAATAAATGCTTTGATTTGGAGAACATTTTCTGGCCACAGCCTTGCTATCTCTGCCCACTAAACCTTAAATGTGATGTCACTCTAACATCATCACAGTGATTCAAGTATCTCTGTGATGTGTGTCTTTCTTGTAAACTGATAGGCAGAGAAGTTTCATCAGACTCATTTTTTTTTTTCTCAAGTTTTTTGAAGGGCAGCTTCAGAAGTAATGGTGTGTATTCAAATCAGGAGATACATGATGTCCACTTGTCTCCAGATAGCAACTACCATTGATGAGACTAATTAATTAAGGGGCAAAGTAGTAATATTCACATTCTCTTATTCCTTCAAGTGTATCATAGGCTGGAACATTGAGGACCGCACTTGTAAGAACAGAGTATAAGATAAGAACCATCCAGTTCATGTGCGTGAATAAATGCTTTGATTTGGAGAACATTTTCTGGCCACAGCCTTGCTATCTCTGCCCACTAAACCTTAAATGTGATGTCACTCTACTACCCATTCTAATGGCCCATCTTCCTACACTACCCTCACCTGTGAGAATGGAAATCAGTGTCATTTTTATCCTTGATTTTGAAATGTCTGATGTAATACCCATAAATCTGTGTCTCATTGAATCTCTTGTCCACACCTCAGCAGCTCATAGCTTGGGCAGCTTATCCAACCCTGAGTTGCCTTGTAGTAAAACATATTTTGGACTTCCCAGGTGGCGTGAATGGTAAAGAACCTGTCTGCCAATGCAGGAGATTTAAGAGATGTGGATTTGATCCCGGGGTTCAGAAAGATTCCCTGGAGGAGGGCATGGCATGCCACTCCATGGCAACTCTCATTCCCATTCTTGCCTGAGACCTGCGAGGTCTATCCTTCCAGAGATGGCAAATATTTGTGATGGTAAAATAACTGAGAAACGATGGCATTTTACAAACGGTTGACATTTTTCCGTTATGTATTTTTCTATTTGACAAAAATAAAATGGCTTTCTATATGGGACAAAATAAAAAATAAAATGTTAGTAAGACCATTCAAGGTGAGGAAACTTCCACAAACAATCTGGGCACAAACAGCACCCATCCCTCACTAGCCCCTACACCTACCAGTGGCGGTAAAGGGCCTGGTGCATTAATGGGACATGTCAGTTCTGCTTCGAGTGTGGTGATTATAGCATGGGGTAGTGCTCAGTATAGCTCAGGAATAGTCCCTGAACACTCTCATGAGCTCAAAAGCATTGGGCCATGCCAGGCCCTGCAAACTCACTGGGGAGCTGGGGAGAGGAGCTGTGGTCTGAGCATTTGGGCCCTCCCAGGGTCAGCGAGCAGCCTGTGTTCAGCTGATGCCCAAAGAGCATGAAGTCAAGGGGGAGGAAACAGCCACATTTTGAGGAAGCCCCAAGTCCATATCAAGAAGGGCAGAGCCCTTTGGCAGCTGCCCAGTCCCTGCACACTGCGGGCATCTCAGCAGCACCGGGGCATCTGGAGGGCGGGGAAGAGGCTGGGCCCCCAGATAGCATGATGCCTCCCTACCTGCCCAGCAGTGGGCTCCTCCCCTTCGTGAGACAAATTGGAGCCTTCTTTTCTGCATGGAGTTCTGACNTGACCTGCGAGGTCTATCCTTCCAGAGATGGCAAATATTTGTGATGGTAAAATAACTGAGAAACGATGGCGTTTTACAAACGCTTGACATTTTTCCGTTATGTATTTTTCTATTTGACAAAAATAAAATGATTTCTATATGGGACAAAATAAAAAATAAAATCTTAGTAAGACCATTCAAGGTGAGGAAACTTTCACAAACAATCTGGGCACAAACAGCACCCATCCCTCACTAGCCGCTACACCTACCAGTGGCGGTAAAGGGCCTGGTGCATTAATGGGACATGTCAGTTCTGCTCCGGGTGTGGTGATTATAGCATGGGGTAGTGCTCAGTATAGCTCAGGAATAGTCCCTGAACACTCTCATGAGCTCAAAAGCATTGGGCCATGCCAGGCCCTGCAAACTCACTGGGGAGCTGGGGAGAGGAGCTGTGGTCTGAGCATTTGGGCCCTCCCAGGGTCAGCGAGCAGCCTGTGTTCAGCTGATGCCCAAAGAGCATGAAGTCAAGGGGGAGGAAACAGCCACATTTTGAGGAAGCCCCAAGTCCATATCAAGAAGGGCAGAGCCCTTTGGCAGCTGCCCAGTCCCTGCACACTGCGGGCATCTCAGCAGCACTGGGGCATCTGGAGGGCGGGGAAGAGGCTGGGCCCCCAGATAGCATGATGCCTCCCTACCTGCCCANATATCAAGAAGGGCAGAGCCCTTTGGCAGCTGCCCAGTCCCTGCACACTGCGGGCATCTCAGCAGCACCGGGGCATCTGGAGGGCGGGGAAGAGGCTGGGCCCCCAGATAGCATGATGCCTCCCTACCTGCCCAGCAGTGGGCTCCTCCCCTTCGTGAGACAAATTGGAGCCTTCTTTTCTGCATGGAGTTCTGACCTTTGACTCAGAGGATAGGAGAGCAAGGTCATGGTTGCAGTACCATCAGGGAGGGTTGTTATCCATTCTTCCTCACTGGGGGGCTGCTCAGCAGGGACTGATGGATCCCAGACACTGATCCCAGTGCTTCACATCAAGAAGGGCAGAGCCCTTTGGCAGCTGCCCAGTCCCTGCACACTGCGGGCATCTCAGCAGCACTGGGGCATCTGGAGGGCGGGGAAGAGGCTGGGCCCCCAGATAGCATGATGCCTCCCTACCTGCCCAGCAGCGGGCTCCTCCCCTTCGTGAGACAAACTGGAGCCTTCTTTTCTGCATGGAGTTCTGACCTTTCACTCAGAGGATAGGAGAGCAAGGTCATGGTTGCAGTACCATCAGGGAGGGTCGTTGTCCATTCTTCCTCACTGGGGGGCTGCTCAGCAGGGACTGATGGATCCCAGACACTGATCCCAGTGCTTCCCCAACTGGATGATCCAGGCCACTCAACACCACTCGGACCAGAATTTCCAATCAGCTTCTGCAGNTCCATTCTTCCTCACTGGGGGGCTGCTCAGCAGGGACTGATGGATCCCAGACACTGATCCCAGTGCTTCCCCAACTGGATGATCCAGGCCACTCAACACCACTCGGACCAGAATTTCCAATCAGCTTCTGCAGCATAAAACTAGTAGACCGACCGTCTAATATGAAAGATAGAAACTAAAGCCAACAAACAGGAAAAGTAATTCAGATAAACTAAAAAGCAAGTGGGACAGGGCTGGAAAAACTGCTCTTCCCCTCCCGCTGACTCATCGCAGCACATCCAGACTGGTCCTTCTGAAGCAACCAAGAGGAGAATGGGGTCCCCAGGGAGGCTCGGCCTGGCAGTTGTCAGAAACGAATTCTCAGGTCATACCCCAGCCCTACTAAATCAGACAATCCCAGCAATCCATGTCCTAACAAACCCTTCCTGGAACTGCCGAGTGAAGTCTGAGCCCCTCCTCCCCTTTCCCACTCTTCTGGGCAACATTCACACTTTCTCTCCTCTCCTCACATCCCACACCTCAACGTCCTTCATCTTCATTCAGCAGATGCTGCCTCACTTCTCACTTCACCAAGACAAGTGAAGAAGCCAGAGGACTTCCAAGCTCCCCCCGCCACCACCCACCCTCTGACTCTGCGCCCGGCTGTTACCCACAGGCTCCTCTCTGGCTGGGCAGCTGCCTGATGCTAGCTCCAATCTCCTCTGCCTACCTGAAGACATCACTCCACAAATATCCCTTTCTGTTCTGCATCACTTTTAAAAGAAGCCCTCATTGGATCAGACTGATTTACAAACATGCTGTTATTTTTCTGAATAAAAAAGTTTTTTTTTTTTCTTGATCTTATTTCTCTTGAAAACTATGGCCCCATTTCTCTCCTCCCTTTTGCAACAAAACCCCTCTAGTGTCGTCCGTTCTGCTCCCCAATTCATTAAGGACCTTGGGGTGATGAATGCATGGTCAATTCTGAGCTTTTCACCTATCAGGATCATCTGAAACAGCCAATCACTCTGTAGCACATTGCATTTTCCTCAGTGGCTCCAGGAACACAGACTCGTATCCAGTGACTTCTTCTTACCCTCCTTTGCTGGAGCAAACTCCTTTGGATTCTTAAAGCTGCAGGCTCTGCTTTCCCTGTTCCCTTTATCCTCACCTTCTGGGTGAGCTCATCCAGCTCTTAGGTGTAAATAATCAATATGCAAATGACTCCAAAGTGACAGTTCCCTCCCAGATCTCCCTCCCAACTCCAGCAGTCAGGCTACCTCACACTCCACATGCCTAAGCAGACTCTGATCCCCCAGTAGCTTCTTCCACATCTAAGCTGCAGGCAATGTCCTTTCCAAGACTTGGGCACTCCAATTCTGCTGCCTCTTCCGTGCTCTGCACCTGACTGTCAGGAATCCTACTGGCTCTAGGACACATCTAGAGAACAAAGCTGGTGGAGGTGATGGAATTCCACTTGAGCTATTTCAAATCCTAAAAGTTGATGCTGTGAAAGTGCTGCACTCAATATGCCAGCAAATGTAGAAAACAGCAGTGGCCACAAGACTGGAAAAGGTCAGTTTTCATTCCAATCCCAAAGAAAGGCAATGCCAAAGAATGCTCAAACTATCGCACAACTGCACTCGTCTCATATACTAGTAAATGCTCAAAATTCTCCAAGCCAGGCTTCAGCAATACATGAACCATGAACTTCCAGGTGTTCAAAATGGTTTTAGAAAAGGCTGAAGAACCAGAGATCAAACTGCCAACATCCACTGGATCATTGAAAAAGCAAGAGAGTTCCAGAAAAACATCTATTTCTGCTTTATTGACTATGAGAAAGCCTTTGACTGTGTGGATCACAAGAAACTGTGGAAAATTCTGAAAGAGATGGGAATACCAGACCACCTGACCTGCCTCTTGAGAAATCTGTATGCAGGTCACAAAGCGACAGTTAGAACTGGACATGGAACAACAGACTGGTTCCAAATAGGAAAAGGAGTACATAAAGGCTGTATATTGTCACCCTGCTTATTTAACTTATATGCAGAGTACATCATGAGAAACACTAGGCTGGAAGAAGCACAAGCTGGAATCAAGATTGCCGGGAGAAATATCAGTAACCTAAGACATGCAGATGACACCACTCTTATGGCAGAAAGTGAAGAAGAACTGAAGAGCCTCTTGATGAAAGTGAAAGAGGAGAGTGAAAATGTTGGCTTAAAGCTCAACATTCAGAAAACTAAGATCATGGCATCCGGTCCCATCAGTTCATAGCAAATACATGGGGAAATAGTGGAAACTGTGGCTGACTTTATTTTCTTGGGCTCCCAAATCACTGCAGATGGTGCTTGCAGCCATGAAATTAAAAGACACTTACTCCTTGGGAGAAAAGTTATGACCAACCTAGACAGCATATTAAAAACCAGAGATGTTACTTTGCCAACAAAGGTCCGTCTAGTCTAGTCCATCAAGACTATGGTTTTTCCAGTAGTCATGTATGTATGGATGTGAGAGTTGGATTGTAAAGAAAGCTGAGTGCCGAAGAATTGATGCTTTTGAAATAAGATGTTGGAGAAGACTATTGAGAGTCCCTTCGACTGCAAGGAGATCCAACCAGTGCATCCTAAAGGAAATCGGTCCTGAATATTCATTGGAAGGACTGATGCTGAAGCTGAAACTCCAAAACTCTGGCCACCTGATGTGAAGAACTGACTCATTTCGAAAGACCCTGACGCTGGGAAAGACTGAGGGCAGGAGGAGAAGGGGATGACAGAGGATGAGATGGTTGGATGGCATCACCAACTCGATGGACACGAGTTTGAGTAAATTCCAGAAGTTGGTGATAAATAGGGAGGTCTGGCCTGCTGCAGTCCATGGGGTCGCAAAGAGTTGGACACGACTGAGGGACTGAACTGAACTGAACTGAGAGTCCCACCGTTCTTGCCTAGCCACATCGTTTCTCTCCTGGACCAGCCTTCTGGTTTCCTTGCATTCTCTTGGCATTTTCTCAGGAGTCAACACATAAATTAGGCATCATCCTTCCTTTGCACAAACCCTCAAGTGACTNAGCATATCAAAAAGCAGAGACATTACTTTGCCAACAAAGGTCTGTCTAGTCAAGGCTATGGTTTTTCCAGTGGTCATGTATGAATGTGAGAGTTGGACTGTCAAGAAAGCTGAGCACCGAAGAATTGATGCTATTGAACAGTGGTGTTGGAGGAGACTCTTGAGAGTCCCTTGGACTGAAAGGAGGTCCAACCAGTCTGTCCTAAGGGAGATCAGTCCTGGGTGTTCATTGGAAGGACTGATGCTAAAGCTGAAACTCCAATACTTTGGCCACCTTATGTGAAGAGTTGACTCACTGGAAAAGACTCTGATGCTGGGAGGGATTGGGGGCAGGAGCCGAAGGGGACTACAGAAGATGAGATTGCTGGATGACATCACCGACATGATGGATATAAGTTTGAGTGAACTCTGGGAGTTGGTGATGGACAGGGAGGCCTGGCGTTTTGTGATTCATGGAGTCGCAAAGAGTCAGACATGACTGAAGGACTGAACTGAACTGAACTCAACTCAACTCAACTCAACTCTCTACTGACAAGAGTGTATCCTGGTTGAGGACAGTTTCTGCTTCCTGAAAACCTTCTGGCTAATCCTGTTATCTTAAAAATGTAAATTATGGAGTGGGTCTATAAATTATGTGTCAGTAAATTATGGGTTTGGAGGTCTTTACAACCTCCAAACATTCTTCTGATTCATTGTAGTAACTAATTAAATAGTATATAACTCGCTTGCTAACACTAGGGAGGGGACACTCTTTCTGCCCCCTTCTGATGTCTGTCGGAAGCTTTGTCTACCTTTTTTATACTTTTATAAAACTTTATTACACCAGCTCTTCCCTGGTGGCGCAGATGGTAAAGCATCTGCTTACGAAGCAGGAGACCGGGTCCTGTCCCTGGGTTGGGGAGATCCCCTGGAGCAGGAAATGACAACCCACTCCAGTACTCTTACCTGGAAAATCCCATGGGTGAAGGAGCCTGGTGGGCTACAGTCCTTGGGGTCACAAAGAGTCAGACCTGACTGACCAACTTCACTTTCACATTATTACACAAAAGCCCTGAGCAATCAGACCTCGTTTCTGCCCCAGACTGAATTCTTCTCCTCCGGAGGCCAAGAATCCCTGCGTCTCATTGTTTAGCAACCTTTCAGAAGTCATCTGCATGATGACCAGACTGTATCCAGGACTTGAGCTGCCACAATTCTGAGAATTGACTTCAGAGAAATGGGAAAAGGGCACGGCAGAACTAAAGATTAACTGTACCTGTAACAACCAAGATGATGCCAGTCAGACCACTGATGACCCGTTGAAGATGACTTAGAGATGACTGTGCTGTTTCTGCATGTAATCTCCCCCCACCCCACTCTCTTTGTAAAAGCTCTCAACTCCTGTGTGGTGGTAGTGTTGAGGGCGGAGTCGGTCTTTGAACACATGTTCGCCACCTCCCCCCACCCCAGTTGCCAGCATCTGAAATAAAGCAAATTTTCTTTCCACCAACTTGGCCTGCTTATTGGCTTTTGAATGGTGAGCAGCCAGACCCCCAGATGCTGCTCCCCTTTCAGGTGCTGTTTCCTGCTCCTCAGAGCCTCCTCAGGTGGATGCCCAAGGGATCACAGGGAAGATCCTTTTGGCCACCCAAGGGAACTCTTCTCCAGTGACCTTTTGCCTTGAACCCATGGTCTAAAACTTGTTTGCACTAGAATGGAATGAGCTCAGCAGCAGAGATTGCTATTAATAAAATAACAGATTCTGAGGCAAGGACTGGGAAGGAAAACAAATGCAGTGTGAGGAGAAGAGGAGAGTGAAGGGAAGTCGGAATGTCGAAAGTGTCCTCGTGCCCTGCCGGGGTCATCTCTCCCAAGAGTGTTTGTCTCTGTCCCTGGAAACTGCCGCGTGGAGGTGGTGCTTCCTCCGCCGAGGGGCGGAAGATGCTCTGTGCAGGTTTCTTTGCGACAGTTTATATGACAGCTTGTCGGGTGCATTGGATATATGGCTGACCTAGTGTATGGAATGTTCTTGGTGTGGATGGTAGGGCTGTGTGGAATCTTCCAATGCCTTCCACATGAGTAGTGGTTTCAGAGCTGCAGCCTGTAAGTCCCAGGAAGTACAAAATAGTTTGTGTATGACAGACCATTGTACCAGAGATCTTGTCAGTTTCCTCATAATTTTTTAACCTTTGAACTGCTTTTGAAACACTGCACACTGGAAGGAGGGCTAGGGAGAGGAGTGTCTTGGGACTCCCCTAAGCCACTTGGAGGGGCGGGGACTGCAGGCTGCCTGGTGTGATGCTGCTGCCGCGGGGCTCAGTTCACCTCGGGTCACTTCAGGTGTCCTAAGGGCAGGACACTTTCTCAGCAGAAAGGGGAGATGTTGTGCTGTTTGTTACTTAAGACACTAGTTTAGCACTGCTTTGTTTTCCATTTCTCAGGTTTTTAAGGAGGAGAAGTACCTGAAGGACGCAGTGGAGTGCAGCGACGTGATTTGGCAGCGAGGTTTGCTGCGGAAGGGCTATGGGATCTGCCATGGGACCGCTGGGAACGGCTACTCCTTCCTTTCCCTTTACCACATCACGCAGGATAAAAAGTACCTGTACCGAGCTTGCAAGGTAAGAGCATGTCTTTCCAGATAGCTTTTGAGCCCTCCAGAGCACACAAAGCCCAGAACGGCTCTCTGGTTGCAGACATGCTTCGCCCAGCTCTGCAGTTTCTTCTACACAGCTGTGTCCCTGCTGGCCCTCTGCCTCAGGGGTCCTCTCTGTGCAGTGGGACTGGGGAGTGGAAATGCCCTCTGCAGTCCCACAACCGGTTAAGTGTGCCTTCCTGTGCATTTACTAGCTTCATGACTTTGGGACATGCCTTCTTTAAGCCTCAACTGGAAAAATACTATCCGCCTCCTAAATTTGTTCCAAGAAAAATTGTTGTGATAATGGGCAGATCATCAGTAAGTGCCCCTGCTTAAAGTCCTCCAGTGGTTTCACACTGCTCCATGCACAGAACCCATGCCCCCACGCTGGAGGGCCCATGTGCCTCAGCCCTCGCGTGCCTCCTCTTGCCTTGCCCTGTGCTCCACACTGCCGCTTCCCCACCATGCTCTCCGTGGGGCACAGCAGGCCTGGGGCTTCTCTGAAATCCACCTGGTGGAGGAGACCTCTGAGGTCTCGACCCCAAGTGATGGAGCTGCTGCTCACTGCGGAGTGCTCCGCTTGCTCTTGCTGTGCCACACCCTCGACCATGAAGCCGGGGCAGTGCCTGGCCCCAAGTGGAGACTAATAAACACACATCCAGTGTTTGAAAATGAATGCACAAAGCAAGACTCAGTAAACGTTTGCTATACACACTTCACGAAATAGTTATGAAGACACTGGAAAAAAAGATTGGAAGAAAATGCACCAAGATGTACAAGACCATGGGTAGATGGGGGCATCCAGAGTGGCTTAGTTTTTATATTTATTAGTATTCTGAAGGCTTTTCTTAAACCAGGTGGAATAGAGCCGTGGTGCCCACACTCACAAAGGCCGTGCACACAGGCTGTTGTGGGGGCATCGAGGGCAGGTGCTGGCCCAGGAGTGTCATGTAAACTGAGATCCAAAGGAGAACTGGAAGCTTTGCAGGGGTGGGGGATGGGAGCAGAGCTGCCCGCAGAGGGAGCTGAAGGGGTGAGCACCCTGGGGCCATGACGTCCCATTGGCCGGAGCAGAGACATGAGGGGCAGCTTCAGGTGATGGCAGTCACAGTGGCAGATGGGCAAGATGTTGTGGGGACTGGGGAGGACTTCACAAGGAGGGAGGCACAGCTAGTTTTCTAAAGATGTAGAGCTTTTCAGGTGGGCCGGGAAAGCATGGCATCGAGAGGGGGTGTCTCTCCCTTAGGAGAAGAGCTCCTGCAGAACCATGGAGGCAGGCACAGCACAGGGCAGCTCGCCACCCCAAGTGCCTAATGTTAGGGGGAGCAGGGTGAGGGATGAAGTCAGAAGGGCAGAGACCAAAGAAAGCTAGTCCTTCCCCTAGTCAGTAGGTCTCAACCTTGGTTACACTGTAGACTCACTGGGAGCTTGTGAGTGCTTAAAAGCTCTCACACTTAAGAGGGCCTGGACCTCAACCTAGATCCAGTGATGCAGGAGCCCAGGCCCTGCGGTCCCAGCACCTGTGGGTCTCCCGACCAGCCACATGAGTCCTCATCTGTCAGGAGGGGCTTCATGAGGGTTTGTGATTCACGTTCGGTCTTCTCTCTCAGAAGGATCACCATGGCTGCAGTGGATGGATGAGGCAGAGGTAAACAATCTGGGTTTCTCCAAATTGTTGTTTAATAATTAATGCAGGAAATGTTGCGGCTTCCCTGGTGGTCCAGTGGCTAAGAATCTGCCTTCCAGTTCAGGGGATGTGGGTTTGATCCCTGGTCAGGAAACTAAGATCCCATATCCCACATTCAGAGCAACTAAGCTGGCTTGCTGCAGCTACTGAGCCAGTGTGCTCTGGAGCCTGAGCACCTCAGCTGTAGAGTTTGTGTAACTTAGTGCTGCAGCTAAGACCCAGTGCAGCCAAGCAACTAAGTCACTGAATATTTTTTTAAAAAGCAGAAACGTAGAGTTACAAATCAAGGATACTGGCTATGATACTAAAGAGAGATTTAGAAACACTTAGGATGTTGAGCCCACAGAATTTGGTGGATTTTTTTTTAATGTGGAAAAGACAGAAATGTATGAATATCTTCCTGATGTCTGACTAAGAAAACCAGATAGATAGTGCATCAAAAGAGCTAGAAGTGTGTGGGGGTTTGGAGGGTAGAAAGCAGCATGAGTTTTATTATCATGTCACAAAAATCCATTGAAGTTTCAGAAGGAAGTGTCAGAGAGCTCAGAGGAGTTGCTGAGAAAGCTAAGGGATGCATTTTCGAGAGGAATAGGGTGGGCAGTGGGAGGCCCAGGGGCTCAGTGGGAAAAGGAGAGGAGAGGGGGGCAAGCTGCATATTCAGCAACAGGGCTCAGCATGCGGGGGTTTTCGTCTGCAGAGAGTGCCTGCCAGGGTGGAAGGCAATGCCTGGAAGAGATAGAAGGTTGTGGACTGTGTGCTTTCTACTTCAGTCTTCCCAGCAGCCTTCCTGGGTAAATCCTCACTGACAGATGAGGAAACAGGCCTAGACAGGTGATAGGACTTGCCAGGTCTCACCTCCTTAGAAGAGGTGCTAAGTCCCTCCAGGCCCACACTGCTGGCCACTCTGTTGCCTGGGCACCTGGGCCTTTGATTCTTTGTGAATTCACTACAGTGTCTTGTTAGTTCCATTTCCATCAAGTGAAACCCCACTCTTAAAAATAAATGTCTTTCTTCCTAGTTTGCAGAGTGGTGTCTAGATTATGGAGCACATGGCTGCCGAATTCCTGACAGACCCTATTCTCTCTTTGAAGGTAAGAGTGAAGGAAACTCCAGGTTCAAGTCGCTGAGTGCTCCTGGCTCTGGGCACCATCACAGATGATCTTCCTTAGTGATCAGTGCAAAGCTGGCAACTACCAGGAGCAAAGTTACTCCTTGCTGAAAGCTATACTGAGTCTCTTTACCTTGCCTATTTGTGCTCCTGTGAACTTCCTCCATGTATTTTTAGGTCTTTTGTGAAGTATATATGCATAGACTATTTGCTGCTTAGTGATAGAAGAAATAATAAGTTTTTCCTTTACATTTCACCTGTAATACCATGCATATGGTACTGATCTATTCACAGCAAACTTGGTTAGTTATTTTGATACATTTAATTATTTAAGTAATATAAAGAAGCATAATTAATATTAGTAATTTAAAAGTATTAGTAGAACTATTAGTACTTGGAAAAATAATAAGAAAGTCTGAAAAACAAGAGCAGAGAAAGAAACCAGCAAACACATTGAAAGTCTGCTGCAGGCAGAATGTATAGAATATAATTCAGGAAAACCAAACAGAAGACCTGCAGAGACTAAGATATTCTGACATAAGTTGCAGAAACTAAGGGCAAAGGTTAAATGGGGTTGGGATACACTGATGGCAACTTTTTAATTACTTTAGGGCCAGATTTTATAGTAATGCCAAAGTAAATTCCAGCAGGAATAAATGAATACTTAGAAAAAAATCAAATAATAGATGGGTGTTGAGTTTTGTCAAGTACAAATCATGTGAGTTTTCTCTTCAACCTCCTAGCACTGTGAATCACATTGGTTCATTTTCAAATGTTAAGCCAATCTTGCATCTCTGGAATAAACCTTACTTGGCCATGGTATACAGTGCTTCTTAGTTTTGCAGAATTGTATTTGCTAATCTTTTGTTGATGGTTTTTGCATCTATAGTCATAAGGAATATTTGCCTGTAGCTGTCTATTTTTATACTGTCACTGTCTGGTTTTGCTATCTGGGCAATACTGGCCTACTAAATTGATATTTTCTGTTTTCTGTAATAGATTGTATATTAATTGGTAGAAGAATTCTGGTTTAAATGTTTGGTAACATTCTTCCACAAAACCTTCCTAGCCTACAGATTTCTTTCTCAAGAGTCTTAAATTTATGAACTTAATTTAATAGTTTACCAGTCTGTAAATTATCTATTTCATATTCAGTGAGTTTTATTAGTTTGCATTTTTAAGATATTGCTCCACTTCACCTGTGGGGTCAAATTTATGTGCATAAAATTTTGGTAGTATCCTTTCATTATCTTTTTGATATTTTGAATTGTCTGTAGTGATATGCCCTGTTTTATTTCTGCTATTGATAATATTTTAATCATAATATAATAAAAAAATGTTTCTCAGGATAAAAATTTTCATCACGTCATAAAAATGAGTTCTATCAGATATAACAGAATAACTTCTATATGTGTGTATAGAAATAACAGAATAATAGATATAACCTTAAACTGTAAATGAAGTTCATTCAGATTCATAAGTTCAAGTTTATAAATGGCAAATTCAAAGCCCCAGTGAGTGAAAATCTTTGAATGTTCCCTGCTGAGAGGCTGGGAAGCTCTCAGATTCTTCTGGATCCTGTGCCTGACAAATGCCTGGCAAGAGACACCAATAACGTGGTTCTGGTCAGATGGTGAGTGGCTGTGTGGAGGCCACGAGGCTGGCAAGGCCCCCAGCGCTTGGGATCCTTTCTGCAGGAGTTCCCTCCAACCAAGGGTTCCTTCGGGTAGGCTGCTGAGTTACTGCAGTGATTGGCAGTGGGGCTTTTAACCAAGCAAGTAAAGTTTGTTCTAAATAGTATTTTTAAAACCTAAGGAAAATATAAAATGCAGCTTTACATTTGAAATAAAAACATAAAGACTCTGAGAGGAAGTTTACATGTTGGAATAAAACAATAGCAATGCCCTTAACTTTTTTGTTAACAGTTCTTTGAAATCACCATAAAGTGTCAAGATGCAAGATTAAAAAATAAGATAGGGAAGAAAACCTGCTATGTGCTAATATAAAGATTTTCCATTTGTGTATGTGAAGTTATTTTTAAAGTCCTCACTACCTTTCCCCACATCCTTGAAGGTGAAGGTGAAGTCGCTCAGTCGTGTCTGACTCTTTGCGACCCCATGGGCTGTAACCTACTAGGCTTCTCCGTCCATGGGATTCTCCAGGCAAGAATACTGGAGTGGATTGCCATTTCCTTCTCCAGAAGATCTTCCCTACCCAGGGATCGAACCCAGGTCTCCCGCATTGGAGGCAGACGCTTTAACCTCTGAGCCACCAGGGAAGCCCCACATCCTTACAGCCCCAGTAAAGGCAGTGATTAAAGGTCACTTGGCTTGGGACCCCACCACACACCGTTTCTTTTCGTGATGGATCATGTTTTTCGTTGCAGGCATGGCTGGCACTGTTCACTTCCTCTCTGACATCCTGGCCCCAGAGGCATCACGGTTTCCAGCATTTGAACTCAGCTCTTCACAGAGGGATACAAAGGTTCAAAAAGACTATTAAGAGACCTGACTGGACCAGAAGCCACCAGGTTGCTTAGTGCCTGACCCAGAGCCAACTGGGGACCCTGAAGGTGGGAGAAGAAGGAGAAGCAGATGTCTCCCTAGACCCCCTGTGTCAGAGTGTGGCGACAGCCGTCCCATCAGCCTTCTGTGACAGTGCCCCCTCGCTGGTGTGAAATATGACCTCCTCGTGTCCAGTCCTCTGTCGTGTGTGCATGACTCTTGGTGTTTGCTGTCTGTAGGTGCAGGTTGTT
>SJYX01016331.1:54761-168508 GCA_006410675.1 Oreotragus oreotragus | reverse complement strand
CTTTACAGCATCCATCCTCTGTAATGAATTACCTTCTCTTCTGTGCGGCTTCCCTGGTGGCTCAGAGGTTAAAGCGTCTGCCTCCAATGCGGGAGACCTGGGTTCGATCCCTGGGTAGGGAAGATCCCCTGGAGAAGGAAATGGCAATCCACTCCAGTATTCTTGCCTGGAGAATCCCATGGACGGAGAAGCCTAGTAGGTTACAGTCCACGGGGTCGCAAAGAGTCGGACACGACTGAGCAACTTCACCTTCTCTTCTCTGCAGCTGGAATAGCACTAACTGTGTACGGTCCTTTGCATCATTGGGAAAAGTCATTCACAGCATCTTGTGTGGGTTGGAATTCTCTCCTAGAACCCAGTTAAGACAGGCTGGTTATATTTGCAGGGTCTCATCGTCCTTTAGTTTCTCAGGTAGGCAGTCCTCGTTCGTGTAGGAAAAATGTCTTTTACAGCATCATCAGCTTTTAGCCATGTGTTTGCCGAGACTGGAAAATGTAGTTCTTCCTTGTGCCCTGTGCTTGAACTGGTCACATCCTGTTTATCACCAGCTGCATCTGATTACTTTCTGGCTATTCCGAGCACTTGCTCCTAATGACATCTCCAGCCCCTCCTGCCCACCCCAGGTGTTCCTAAAGCATGGCTAGAGCAAGTAGTTGAAACCAAAATGTGAAGCACCAGGGGTTGGCTGGTTTGTTTGTTTGTCCTAGGTGAGCTTTTGAGTCTGCAAATTGTGGTTATTTTCATTCTTGATTAAGTAGGAAAAATTAATTTGTGGAATTTTGTAAATGTCAAGCTTTTACTTAACAGAAGCGGGAGAGTGCAGAATGCCACAGAACTTTCCTTTTCTCAAGTTTGTTTTCCACCTAATCCATCCTCAGCACACATGAAATCCAAAGGCAAATCTACCAATTTTTTAATAAATGGGGTTTGCTTTCTGTTTTTCTAAGAGGATATCGGGGGGAGGGGTTAGTTGTTTAATTTTTAACTGTTTTCTTTGCACTGGGTCTTCTTTGCTGCACCTGGGCTTTCTCTAGTTGCAACTGGGGGGACTCCTTTTCCTTGTAGCGCTCCAGCCTCTTATTGCAGCGGCTTCTCTTGTTGCAGAGCACAGGCACTAGGTGCACAGGCTTCAGTCGTTGCGGCGCATGGGCTTAGCTGCTCCACACGTGGAGTCTTCCCAGACCAGGGATAGAACCTGTGTCTCCTGCATTGGCAGGCAGATCACCGTACCACCAGGAAAGTCCAGAAAGGGTATATGTGATTCCTGCTTTGGCAGAGTTCAGAGGCTGGGATTCTAAACATTTTTGACACTTCCATTTCTACAGATAAAGTCACCAAGACTTGAAGAAGTGAAGCAACTTGTACCAACTCCATCCTTTGTTCACCTAGAATGCAAACTCCAGATCTCCTTGCTGCCTTTCAGAGGATGTTGAAAAAGGGAAATGTTTATTCAATAAGTTTCAGTAGATTTCACATATATGAAATATACCATATTCTCGTCATTGCCAAACAGCCACCTAAATGATGGGCTTTTCAACTAGTGCATTGGCTGCAAACCTCAGCGGACTCTTCAGTGGAAAGTGCCCTCCTGGGAGCCCCAGTCTCATTTCAGAAGATCAGTTGATCAAAACTGTTGTTTCTAGCCTTGGGGTTAAGGGGCTGGGATAGAGTGGGGTAGGGAGAGAATAAGAGAAAATAGGTTGAAAATGTAAATTAATTCTACAGAGTTTAAGTAGTAAAACTAATCTATGGTGGTGTCTTAAGAAAAGCAAAAATGTTTTGGGGGGAAAAACAGCTATGCTTTGTGACTGACACCAGGGAACAGCGTCCCATAGATGCTGCTGGCTGAGACCCAGCCCTGCATAGGGTGGCATGGAAGTTCTCAGAAGACAGATGAGAGCTGCTTTATCTTCTGAATGCCAATAATTATCAAGCTCACATTGCATAGTGAGAGGAGGATCTTTTATTCAACATGTAATACCTATAGTGGCTAAATTAAAGCATTTAAACGTCTAAGGCTCAAACAAAAGCTTTGAAATGCTCTCAGTTTCAGGAATGGCAGAGGCATTTTGCTAGCCCACCAGCTTGTGTCTTTCTTTGCTTACACATGTACCATCTCATCTGTTTAAGCTGTGGATAGTGATATACTACTGTTTCCATTTTATTAATTCATGCAGAGTACATGCTCAAGGTTACCCAAAACCCACTTCCTGCTCACAGCCCTGCCAGTGAAACTAAGCTGTGGGCTTGAGAGTCCTTTCCTTTCATGTCAATATTTTACCTAACTTCAAAATTTAGAAACATAAAGCTTTTTTTTAATGTGTGGGAATTTTGCTTTTGTTGTATTTGTTTCACAATTGACAAATGCCCACTTCTTCCTCTGGGTCCTGGATGGGATAATGTCTTAGAGTCTAGGACAGGGTCATCTCCTCTCCCCCAACCAGCTACCACCCTCTCAGACCCACACTGCCTGCTAGCTAGCCCGGTTTCATGCTCTACTTGCCTCTTCGAAAGAGAACACCTGGGACCAATGTAAGCCCTGAGGACAGGTGAGCCAGTGCTACCTGTTCCCAAAGACCTGTTGACAGAATGGGGGACGTTCTGTTTACCAGAGGGGAAAAGGATTGACCATAGATAGGCCTGCCATTCTAGCTACTGAGTGGAAAGGCTTGCTCTGTTCAACCCCAGATCACCTGAGCTAGCAGCCTCCTGACACCCGCATCCATCCACTTCACTGTCTCCTGAGAGGCAATAGCTGCCCAGAGTTCCATGTGATCAGTGCCGCCTCCCCGTCCAAGGTGGAGACGGTGAAGAACCTGCCTGGAATGCAGGAGATCAGGGTTCAGTCCCTGGGTTGGGAAGACCCTCTGGAGAGGGGAACGGCTACTCACGCCAATATTCTTACCTGGAGAATTCCAGGGACAGAGGAGCCTGGCAGGCTAGAGTCTGGGAGGGGTTGCAAAGGTTCGGACACGACTGAGCTACTAACACTTTCACACTTTTACTTTCAAATGCTCATGTGTATAAATAAAATGGAAACCCTTGCAATAGGAAGAATACTGAATATTGCTTTGGTGGCATCAGTGGCTGAACTATATTTTGGTGGTAAGCTACAATAAAAATAACACAAATTGGGGTCATAACTACTAGTTAACCATCTTTAAAAATTCAAAATATCTGGAATTCCCTGGTGATCCAGTGGTTAGGATTCTGTGCTTACACTGCAGAGGGCCCAGGTTCCATCCCTGATCAGGGAACTAAGATCCCTCAAGCCAGGAGGCCAAAAAAATAAATACATTGTGTATAAGACAGGGCAGAGCCCTACTTTTATTGATCTGAGTCGGTCCTGCAGCTTTTCTTTCCCTGTGGCGATGACTTGTTATTTTTCCACTGAGGTGTAGTTGACACACATCCTTTGGCTCTTCATCAACTAAGCAACAGTCTTAGCCAGACTCTCCCGTAACGTTCTGAGGAGGAAGGCAGAGGGATCACACATACAATTTTCAGAGCTCAAAGAAACCCTGGAGATCATCCAGGGCAACTCCTTACTTTACACCCGGGGACAGAGGCCCACAGAGCTTCAACAGCTATCCCGAGACACACGTCCTCGCCTGGCCTGGAGTCAGGGTTTCCCGGTTCTCTCCGAGCAGATTTTGCTTAGCGTTTCTGTATGATTCCTGGATGGCGCAGATTGGCTTCTTAAGCAGTGTCTTCACTTCATTTTCTGTGCCTTACTCAAAACACGCAGGCCTGTCACCCTCCAGAAGCAGCTGCTCGGAGCAGGCTCGGCTCTGCCTGCTGTGTGTTCACAACAGCTCATGTGCTCCTGAGGACACAGGGAGGATGAGGAGGCTGGACTTGTGTGCTTGCCTCTCTGGAGGTGGCATTCATCCCATTTGTCTCCATCCCCAAGAGGGAGAAGAAAATGAATGGTTGCCAGCCTTCCAGTGTTTCTGCTACCAGTGTGGACTTGGTCAGGCTGGTCACATCTCTCTTTATTATTTGGAGGTTCCCGGCACCCACCGTTTCATGTCTGTACCCTCTGACTCTTGCTTCCACCTCCCTTCCCTTTCTTTTCTCAGCCTCCTATGTTTCCTTATTAAAGTCTTGTCTTACTGCCTTGTTAGAGGGCTTTAGAACCAGGCTACGCAAAGCTTATTACTCAAAATACATGTTTTTCTATAACCATAGAAAAATTTGAAAATGTAGTCAAAGGTATACCCCTTAAAAGGAGGACTAAATTTAGGTGGTAAAAAAACATAACTCCCATACATGAAATAGATAAGCAAGAAGGATGTACTTTGTAGCACAAGGAACCATATTCAGTATTTTTTGATAACCTATAATGGAAAATAATCTGACAAAATATATATGTGTCTGAATCACTTTGCTGTACACCTGAAACTAACACAATATTGTAATTCAACTATACTTCAATTATTTTAAAAGAAAGAACTCCCCAAAGTAGAGAAAACGGTAGAACACTGCCTAGCTCAGTTTGCAGGACTAGCATAACCCTGCTGTAAAAATGGGCAAGAATTCAAGTAGAGAAAAACCGGAGTCAAACACACTTATGAATGTAGATGTAAAGTTTTAAACCAAAATGTTACCAAATCACATCAGATATTTGTAAAACAAATTTAATGAAAGACCAGTAAAATAGATATCCTAGGCATGCAAAGATGGTTAATATTTAAAAAGCTTAACTGTTTGATTCATACATTAATGAAACAAAGGTGAAAGACCATAATCCTCTCAACAGACGCAGAAGAGCCATCTGGTTACATCCAGTATTTTTTGGTGACAATCCATAGCAATCTGGGCTTCCCCAGTGGCTCAACGATAAAGAATCCACCTGCCAGCGCAGGGAGATGCAGGTTCGGTCCCTGGGTTGAAAAGAGAATTCCATGGACAGAGGGGTCTGGTGGGCTACAGTCCATAGGGTCACAAAGAGTTGGACACGACTGAGCACACACACTTTGCAATCTAGAATGCAAAGAGACTTTGGAACTATAGCCACTCCAGTTATCTGGAACGGTTATATACGATCGAGAATTGTTAGAAGTTGTCCCATCAAAGTCAAGTTCATGACAGCAAGAGCTGTTTTTCCACATCATGCTGGAAACCTTGGCAAAGATACAATAAACAAGAAGTTACAAATAATGGAAAGGAAACCAGACTGTCTTTTGTGGGTGATAGGAATTTGCTTAGAAAAACCCAGAGAATCACTGAATAAAACACTTGAACTTTATAAGGAGTTAAGCAAGGGGACCGGATCACAGGATCAGTAACTTTTTTATAAAATCAATAGTAACTGTTTCGAAAATGGAAATGATTAATCTCATTTTGTTTTTACAGTTACCCTGAGGACAATTTTAGCTCCATTTTACAGATTTGAAAACTGGAGTTAGAGGTCACCTTGTCCAAAATCAGACAACTTATAATTAGCAGAGAATTGATTCAAATCTAGTCTGCCTGGATTGAGACCGTGATACTTAGCATTATGACATTCCCTTGCATTTCTGTTGTTCGGTGCTTCCTGTTAGGTTACAGGCCTCTTAATCGGACATCTCTTTAATAGCAGGCATTGACACTGAGCTGGAGTCACACCCAGACCCAGAGGCAAGGTTTTCTGGCAGCATACGTGGAGGGAACAGTGGTTGTGCTCACACTTTCACGTCGCACAGGACCTCCCCCAAGTAGGCGGCACCGCATGGCAGTGTCTGGCCTTGTTCACAGTGGGTGACATCAAAGGCTGTCTCTGACTGCTCGCTCTGACTCAGGAAGCCTGCACCGAAGCCAGCCCACTAAGCAATCTGAGGGCCCCAAGCACAGAGGACCTCTGCTTTTGTTCTTCTTGAGCTCACACCTACAGCACTTCAGAGATTTCCCCGCCCCACCAAGAAGGCGAGTTGAAAACGGCAGCCATTATTTCCAGGTTGAAGGTGAAGCTCTCGGATTAGTAGGTGGGTGGGTGTCATGAGCTTGTGCGCACAAGTGGCAGGCATCTTCTAGAATCTTGTTTGTTGAGGTGCATATGTATACAGTCCGGTGAGTGCTTTTTTCCACAAGCAGAGAACGGCGGCATTCGTCCAGAGGTGCGTATGGTGAAAGGTTTTCCCTCTTGCCTCTTCTTGGAAATACCCTAATAATACATTCTTTTTGCTGGTAGACACTTGCCTCTTGACAAGATTTATCTGATATCACAGATATGGAATAAGCCTCAACTTCCGATGGAGCCTCTTCTGCACGCTTTAGCCCAGAGCAGTCGGGCGAGGGAGGCAGTGAACTGATAGCCCCCCTCAGTCTTCTGGCCTCCCTGCTCCTCTGTAGAAATTTGTCATCAGATTAGGAGACGTCAAAGGCCTTTCTCAGGCTCACATTCTCTGAATTGTCAGAAAATGGTCCAGGAAACTTTGCGCTTGACTTTGCAATGGGAAGAGGCTGGTCCAGGCTGGGGAGGAAGGCTGGGAGCATCAGAAGGGGGCGTCTGATTGGCTGAGGATGACTAGGAAGTACTAGGTGTGCCTCATTTCTCAGAATGATTTTCTATACGTTGTTAACCTGGACACAGGTCACAGAAAACAGGGTGGATTGGGGTAAACAGATGACTAACACCGAGGTGACTGTGATGTGTGAACTGGGTTTCTGAGAACTAAATGCCAAGTGCACATTACAGTGTTTAATGCTGAGGTAGCTTCTAACCTGAGATGTGACTGTCACATGGGTACTGGATAAGAGTTTAACCCTTGGATTTGAATCATACAGAAGGGCCCTTATCTACTCATTCGGAAAGTATTTACTGAGATCTGTAGAAACCTTTGTATTCTGAGACAGCACCCCTTACCACCTGGGTCTGTATGAGTCAGGGCACATCGTCTTACTGGGTAGAGCTGTACTTGTGTTAATCTCACCACGATGAACACAGAGCGGGTGGCTCTGCTGGGCTTGATAAGCCGCAGGGTGCTGCGAGGAGATGCCACTGGGCTTGGCGGACGGGGGCTGCGTCTCAGCCCCGCTCTGCCAGTGGCTGCTTGCCGTAGTTGGCAGAATCCCGAATTTCTTCAGGTGTCTGTGTTCCTGTGCATGATGTGGAGACGATATTTTCCCTGCACTGGTGGATCACGTGCAGCCAGTGCTGGCACATCATAAGCCTTCACATAGAATGAGACTGTGAAGGGTTGTATGCTTTGTTGTACTGTCAACTTGCAACCACTCATGTGTTAAAGAGGGCGGCAGTACCTCCAAAGACGTAAGGAAAGAGGGTGGGTGAGAGTTAGACGGACCTGAATTTGAACAGAAGTAAAAATTCTGTGTGTCTCAGTTGGGTCTCTTTCAGTTTCTGGGATTTGAGGGGTAAGCAGCAACTCTTTCCTATCAGGGTTCTAAACCAATTGAGAAAAAAGTGAAGAGACCCTTTATTACTGATGATGTGAGTCCCATCTTAACATCTGCAGGAAGTGGACATCCCAGGACTGGACCCTGAGATTAGACAGACCTGTCCTACTAGGCACGTGTGCGCTGGGTCTCCATACCCTCCCCACAGTGGGTGGGCCCTCAGCCATCCAAGTAGACTGCACAATCCCAAGAAAGGTTGCCAGCACATGCTATTTGCCAGTTGGGTGGCTCCCAAGAGGCAGAGGAGAGAAGTAGCAGGCTCTGAACACCCTGTTCCACTCTACCTGCTGTGGAGAGGACTGAAAGGGACAAGAGAGAGGCCAGGAATGTGGTGCAGGTGGAAGGCTGCCACAGAGAAGGAATCGGCAGTGGCAAAAAGGAAAGTGCCCCCGACGGATGAGCCCCGTCATTCTGAGTTAAATTACCGAAGGGAATTGGCTCCTCCCTATGGGACATCCTAGGGTGGGTCAGGATTCAGGCTTGGCTGGATCCAGAAGTTCAAGTGGTATCTGTGGGATCCTTCTTCCCTTGGTTTTTTGCTCCCCTCCATCCTCAGGTTCTTTCTTTCCCTGCACCTTCTCCAGGATTCCAGGCTTACAGGACCCTTAGCTCTTAACTAGATAGAGACAAGCATCTTTTCTGACCTGTCCATCAGAAGTCTCTCAGGATTGCCTCAGGGAGAAGTGTGTGTCCATATCTGAATTAGCCACTAGACTGTGGGATTGGAAACAGGCATCACCCCCCGCATCACACAAACCAAACAGAATTAAAAATCCAGGAGGGCTGCACACATGTCCACCAAGCTTTAAAAATTAATGTCAGTTGTGCTGCATAGAGGAGATACGGGTGTCTTTTCTTTTTTGCCCACACTGTTACAGCGTGTGGGATCTTAGTTCCCCGACCAGGGATCAAACCCACACCCCCTGCAGTAGAAGCACAGAGTCTTAACCGCTGAACCAGCAGAGAAGTCCCTGAGTGTCTTTTCTTTTTCCTGAATACTTGCACTCCTATTTTCCTGAGCACTTATTACTTTATAAGTGGACGTAGTGGAGGGGCGGAGAATAACTCTCATAAGCCTGTTTGTTTTAATCTTGCCTTGCCCTGGAAAGGATCGATGACACTAACAAAAAACAGTAAAATAAAAGGATGTAAATAAGCATATGGGGTAAGGGGGATATAAGAATGAGAAACAACAACTAAGGAGTTTCTAGATCTCTACCAGAAATAGGACACCTCAATATCAAGGAAAATCTTTTCGTTTGTGGAAAAAAAAAGAAAAAAGAAAAGGAGAAGAAGGGCCCATTACTCTGAGGAAGAAGGTGGAGTGGAGTGAGGATAGGATTCACATGGGCCCTGGTTTTCAAGGCAGTTGCCCCAGCTGCATTTGACAAAGCCTTTTATGAGCATGTGGCAGCTGGGCCCCAAGGTTGTGGAAAGTGACCATCACACCTGGGATCACCTGGGGGTGTGAAGCACCCGAGGTGTTCTGGGAGACAATGGGGCCTGTGCTCTGCCCACAGCCACAGTCTATTCTGATACCTGATCACCTTCCTAAGACCTTCAATGGAGGCTCCAATCTGAACTCGTCACCTCTACTAGGAAAACAGCTCTGTTCTCACCCTCCAGAGACAGTGACCCTCAGGCTTGCCTCCAAGCCAAAGATTACAAAATTTTTTCCTGGAAAGCCAGTACCCATGATACCCCTGAGGTGTCCTTATCTCTGAGACTCCCAGGCTGGGCTTAACCCCACAAAGAAACATATGGGTTTGATTTTTTTGCTTGTTTGCATTTCCTCCGCTTGCCCAAGGACCTCAACCAGGGCCACAAACGAGTGGCCATTCTTGATCAAACTGGAGCACACCCGCAAGTGGCCTGGTGGTGGTGAGCCCTGCCCAGAGCCGGTCGCGGCTCCCACAGTCGCGAAAAGAAGCCCAGCTTTCCAGGGGCTGGGGGCTGGGCTTCTCTGCCGGTCGTGTTTAGACAACGGGGCCCTTCAGGGGTCCTCCTGCCTCCCATGGCCAGGATAAACTCAAGATTTCGGGAAGTCCAGCGAGACGCCACAAGTGGGGGTAGACGGTGTGTTAGTTTTGGGGCAGACTTGGTTTTTGTTTTTAATTAACTCA
The DNA here is from genome assembly GCA_006410675.1 of Oreotragus oreotragus. NCBI lineage: Eukaryota > Metazoa > Chordata > Mammalia > Artiodactyla > Bovidae > Oreotragus > Oreotragus oreotragus. Next base: position 158,987 of record SJYX01016331.1, on the reverse strand, counting down.
TGGTTCCCTCCTTGTACACAGACAGCTACAGACAGTTCTTCTAATTCGTCTCAGAAGAGGGAACAACCTACTCGCACAATCTCCTCCCCAACATCCTGTGAGCACCGGAAGGTTTATACCCTGGGTCACCTCCACGACCCATACCCCACGGACCACTATCACCTCGAGCAGGTGAGCGGGGATCCTGTTCCTTGGCGGTCACAGGGGGGACCTCCTGATCGGAAACAGAGGCCTTGCCCTCCCTTCAGCCGCATGCCCGAGCCTAGGCCTCTTCTGTTCTACTCTGTTCCCCCATCCCATATTGGAGGTTGTACAGGCAACTCACCCTCACTCAAGGGTTTTCTGTGTGCCAGGCACCTTGCTAAACCCTTCATGTGATTTATCTCCTTTAATCCTCACAAATTACCCAGAAGCAGGTCTTCTGCATCCACAGTTGATAGATGAGGAGGCTGAGGCTTAGGGAGAGGGTCCCTGGTGGAACAAGATTTAGATGGCAGACTCTGCTCACCCAGAATGCTACCCTGCCTCCTGCATTCCTCTGTCCAAAGGGTGTGAAAGCACAGAACCACGATTGGTACCACAGAATACTGTATGTTTGGGCCGAAGGCCTGGCATCATGGGCTGCAAGGCCCCAGCTTCCTTGGGGAGCTGTAGCTGGAATTCAGTAATACAACAAATATTTACCCAGCGGCTGTTTTTTGCAGCAAGTTCGCAAACTGTGTGGGTGTGGACTGGTGCCCATGTGGGTGATGTGGCTACCAGTCTGCTTTGAAAAGAGAAAAAGCATGAGGCACTGAGGTTTTATAACATAAAGCTAGATTTATATGACTCTCTTTTTCAAAATTGTTTTATTGGGTGTGTGCTTCCTAATATTTTGGCATGAAAATGTTCTTTTTAAAAATCACAGTATGGTAGCAATAGATGGGAATTGACTTTTTGACTTCTTTCGAAATAAATTAATAGCAAAGACTGTGTCAGCTCCCAAACTTTGTTTTGAAATACTGCAGGATTGTATTTTTTCCAAAGTTGGGGAAACTGACGTCAAGAATCTGACAGGAATTAGGACAAAGCCTGTGAGACATGGCCTTTGCCCTCAAGGAGCTCACAGTCTGGTGGGAAGTGATGGGTAAATTTAATTAGTGTGTGCTAAATTCTAGGACAATATTATAATGACAATACTGGCAACAGTTATCATGTGCATCCTGTGTGACAGAGCCCTGTGCTTACACCATTTAGATTCTTTCTCTTTGTTCTCACAATAGCCCTGTGCAGTTTGATCATCAGGGAAGCGAAGTCCGAGGCTTAGCGACTTGCTAGTAAATTCTATAGTCTGAATTCCAGTCAAAGCCATGCTTCTCACTCTTTAAAAAGCCTTCATGCTCAAAGGGCTTCTAAGGTGGGAAATGTCATTGTCTGCCACAACTGGGATGCCCTGTGCAAGGCAGGCTTACCTGGATCCACTCAATAACTGTATTCAGCACCTGCCACTCTGGACAAGGCACTGATGCAAACTGTAGGAGGCTAACCACAGGATAACAATTTCATCATAAGGGAGAATGCAGGTTAGGTTTGAAGTCTAGACAGTGTGGCTCTGGGTCCAGCCAGCCCAGGTTCAGATTCCACTTTGCCACTCACCACCTGTGAGATCCTGGCAGGATTCAAACACCATCGGCCTCTGGAACTTGCACTCTTACCCTCTGTGTATTTGAGCATCTTATCTCCCCAACCAGATTACAAGGTACCTGTGAGCCTTCGGAGTCCCTGGTATCCACTTTTGCTTTTTTGAACGTGACCCACAGTGAGACACACATTCAATATCATGGACTAGTATGCACTTGTTAAGTACACAGATAACAGACGTACTTACCTGGTAATGGTCAATGCACTCCAGAGTTCTTCTGCTTCTCTGGGAAAAAACAGAAGTCTTGAGAGAGGATGGATGGCCTACAAAAACAGGTGAAACTAATCTAAGCTGTTAGAAATCATGGTGCCAGTCACCATCACCTTAGTGGTGAGAGGTAACAGAAGGGAGATAAAGATATTCTAGGGACGTTTCAGGTCTGCTTTTGATCTGGGCATGTTCAGCTTCTGGAATTTCAAACTATTCTCACAGTGTGTATACCTACCCACATCTATGGAAAACTGCAACAGAAAGGGGGGAAATGCCAGTCTCGACCCATTAACATGATTTCCTGACCCAGGAAGGGATTGAGACAATTTGAAATACATCTTTGACCCACAAGCTGTTAAGTACAGGATGGGTCTGTTTCTCCAAGAAATGCCCTTTGCCAGGGTGAAGGATGCATTATTTGAAGATTGGTTTGTTTGCTGCTGCTGCTAAGTCACTTCAGTCGTGTCCAACTCTGTGTGACCCCATAGACAGCAGCCCACCAGGCTCCCCCATCCCTGGGATTCTCCAGGCAAGAATACTGGAGTGGGTGGCCATTTCCTTCTCCAGTGCATGAAAGAGAAAAGTGAAAGTGAAGTCGCTCAGTCTGTCCGACTGTTAGCGACCCCATGGACTGCAGCCCACCAGGCTACTCCATCCATTGGATTTTCCAGGCAAGAGTACTGGGGTGGGGTGCCATTGCCTTCCCCGATTGGTTTGTTTAGCTGCTGCGATAAAGTAACGTCTCCTTTTTCCTGGGGCAGCCGATGCCAAGGCCCTACCGCCAGGTGAGCTTCCCGGACGACGACGAGGAGATCGTGCGCATCAACCCCCGGGAGAAGATCTGGATGACCGGCTACGAGGATTACCGGCACGCCCCTGTGAGGGGCAAATACCTGGACCACACGGAGGACGCGGACTCCTACGTGCGCTTCGCCAAGGGCGAGGTGCCCAAGCACGATTACAGCTACCCTTACGTGGACTCGTCAGCCTTTGGCCTCGGCGAGGACCCCAAAGGGCGTGGGGGCAGCGTGATCAAGACCCAGCCCTCCCGGGGCAAGTCCCGGAGGCGGAAGGAGGACGGGGAGCGCTCCCGGTGCGAGTACTGCCGGGACGTGTTCAACCACGAGGAGAACCGGAGGGGCCACTGTCAGGACGCCCCCGACTCCGTGAGAACTTGCATCCGCCGGGTGAGCTGTATGTGGTGTGCAGACAGCATGCTCTACCACTGTATGTCGGACCCCGAGGGGGACTATACAGACCCGTGCTCGTGCGACACCAGCGACGAGAAGTTTTGCCTCCGGTGGATGGCTCTTATTGCCTTGTCCTTCCTGGCCCCCTGTATGTGCTGTTACCTGCCTCTGCGGGCCTGCTACCACTGCGGAGTGATGTGCAGGTGCTGCGGGGGGAAGCACAAAGCAGCCGTGTGACTCGGCTTCACTCCCAAGCCCTCCCGTCCACAGCCCCAAGGGGACTCGTCTTCTGCATCCTCTCATCTCTCCCCCAGCTCGCGGGCACCCAAGGCGCCTTTCCAGCCTGGGGAGCCTGCCCGGTGGACTCCGCACCCCCGCCGCCCACTCTGCATCAGCCACACCCAGGCACGCGCTCACAGTGTTCTAAGGAAAGGACCCTCTGCCTAGACGCTCCTGTATTATTAACCATCTGTAATCAAGCTAACTGTCTCATACAGGTGTTGATTTCATGTCCTTCCTGCCCACCTCGTCCAGTTTCAAGGCACCTGCAGCAGGAACTGCTGATTTTTTTGGTGGGGTTTGTCGTGTTTTTTTTTTTTCCAAGAGCTCCAAAGGCCATCTTCCTCTTGGTTCTAGCTTGCCTATTGCTAACGAGCTTGCTTCCTCAGGTTCCTCTGGTAATGGATTGTCAGAATGGTGAAACCCTATCAGATGTATTTTTGAACCTGCAGTCAGTTACTATGTATAGGAGGTGATCTAGTTAACAAAATTCTACCACAAAACCAGATCGCTTTAACGTTTCTAAAGCCAAACTTCCCATGTAAGCTGCGGTTACTGTCTAGAGCCCATCATCTTGTCTCTCTCGACCAACACCCCCAAAATCTGTCAGTTACTCACTGATGCAAAACATTCACTCCTAAAATGACTGAGAATTGAGCCTTAACTTCAGATTAACTTGTGAGAATCAGGAAAATCCTTTAAACTGCATTGTATCCTCTCAGACCAGGGCTAGAAAGGGGAGGGGATTTCAGATTTCTCTGAGCCTCCCCACTGACCCTAAAGTAGATCTTTTTAAAATTTTGTCACCACCACTTGTAAAAATTTAGCAATACCAGAAGAAAACGCTAATGAAGTAAGAAATTTTGCTCATTGTTTTGCAAACCAAATAGTCTCTTTCAAACAAACCAGTGTTCTCCCGAACATGGTCCAGTTAAGAAACACTAAGGTTGTGGTAAGTAAAACTTTAAAGGAGCTTTCTTTCCCCCCAGTGGCTATTTTCTATTAACTGGGGGAGATTTTAAATGTCATCAATTTGAAGAGTGGTGAGTTGCATTCTGTTCATGGGTTTGTCATTTTGTTTTCATTTTGGACTCAAAAAAAACATTTCACTTCACTAAATTCTTCATTTATACTTGGGAAAAAACAAGGCCATATATAAAAAACCCTTCCAATGCCTAAGTGTCTTTCTCCTGCAGCCCCAAACCCAGACTTGCCACTTTGAGTGCACGGATGGTTAGTTCAGCAGTCTGGGTCCACCTGTCGCCTTGCCACGTAGGAGGCTTCTAATTAGCTGGAAAAGAGTATTTTTCTAATATATTGCAAGGAATAGCCAAATCTTACTGCAGAAAGGGAAAAAAAAAAGTGAAGAGTGGTTACCTATACCTCGCATTGTACAATCAGAACACCATGGAGAGCGCAGGGGACAGGCTTGTCTGCGCCAGCTGTTCTTCCTGCCGTGATCTTCCTGTGGCTGCTGCCAGCTGAGTGCACAGCCTCAATCTTCTCTCCCCACTCTCCCCTCCCCCTTAACCATCCCTTCTCTACAGCACACAGGACATCAGTCTCCAAGGAAAGGAACTTTTTTCCCAGTCTGCCAGTCATACTGGGAAAGTGCTGGCCATGCTTACCTTCATGCGAACGTTCTCAATGTACCTGAGAGTGCTTTGCATTTCTTCCTCAGATCATCCATGTAAATACCCAGTGTGCTTATGAGTTTGTTTGGGAGGTGTTTTCGTTTGTTGGAGTGACTGATTTGGGTCCTCCGGTCTGGGAAAGGAGCAGAGGTCTATTAATCTGGTGGTGCAAGATAAGAACCACTTCCCAGCCTGGAGAGCATCTAGAACACCTTCAGCCAAGCCTCCAAATGCTGTTGAGAGAGCATCTTCTCCCCCACCTCAACCCCCATCCTGAGGCATCTCCTCAGGGTCTTTCTCAAGGTCTCCTCTCTACAAAGCACAACACTAATGTATGTTCTGTTAGACCTCAGTTCAAGTGTCCCTGTTTGTTTCAATAAGAACACACCTATTCTGGCCACTTCTTGTTTGCCATGCCTGTCTAGCCGTCATCTGTTTCTATCTTCCTTCACCCCTTGTCCTTTTCCACCCCTTTGAAGGGTTCATGCTGGTGAATCTTAGGCCGCGTATCCTTTTTGGTTTGTGAAGAAGGCAGCGGTTAAGGGTACAAGGACAGCCGTGGGGACATTTTATGTAAATACGTCTCTGTAGTTGCCACACTGCAGCCAAACAGTGTGTAGTATTTTCCCAGTCAGCTTTGCCATGCTTAACGTCAATCATCTGAGAGAAATTATTCAGATTTTATTTTTGTATCTGTGGTAACAAAACATTAACCAAAAGATTTTCTGTTTGGAAGCTTCCCCTGACCCCAACTACGAAGCTATTTGCTCACATTAACAAATTAAAGTGCCTGAAGCATAATTCATTCTTTACCTGTATACTAAAAACCCCGTTGTATTGATTTTTTTATAATAAGCCTTTTTACCTCTGTGTAAAAAAATATATATACAAGTGTATGATGTACATTTTAGTTCTTAACTTTTTTTTATGGTTTCTAATATGTATGACCAATGTAGCCATTGCTTTAAAATGTACCATGTAAATATAAACACATCCTATCAGATCGCTGGCTTTGGGCTGTTTCTCTGGCTGGAGACAGGGTGGTATTTGAGTCTGTGCGGACGTGGGAGCTCTCGCACACAGGATGGGAAGGGGCTTCCTTTGGAGAAAGATGTGTGGACACCGGTCTGTTTTTGTGAGGCCCTTCCCGCCTCTGGTTATGTCATATTCCCCAGGGGAGACAGCAGCTCCTCAGGCTCGGATGCCTCAAGTGAAAAGAATGCCGTATGTCACCATCCGGGGAACACCCCCTCCTCCTCGCCTGGCTTTCCCCACGCGTGCTCCTCAGAGGGAACAGCTGTACTTCCTCTGAGTTGTTTTCAACTGGTTCCTGCTGAACCTTTAGAGAGTGTGTGTGTGTGTGTGTGTGTGTGTGTGTGTGTGTGTGAAGTTTGGAACACAGTTTCTCACAGAACTCAATTGTTAAAACTACAAGATCCTTAGTCTCCTCAGAATGGTTTGATTTTAGTGATATTTGGCCCACTTTCAGTTCCAAATGGGCTCTTTGGATGCTCAAACGTTACATGCAGTGACAATACCTTGGAGAAAATGAAGTGTGGGGTCTTTTAAGGGTCACAGAAGAACGTTTCAGCTTATTCTCTGGAAAGCCAAGTAGGGGCCTTAAAAAGAGATGTGTAGAGGGGCCGCTTCATCCTAGTCTAACTCTTCCCAAAAGGCGTGACATTTCCAAACTGCTGGCAAAGATAAAAAGCAACAGGAGATGCTGGAAATTAGAAAGTGAGGGGAGAGAAAGAAGCCATGAAGATTGGTAATTAAGAGATCATTAAAAAAAAAAAGATCATTAGAACTTCATGAGAGTTCATACATAAACTAGGAGGCACACAAACCAGATTATAGAGGGTGAAAAGTCAACATGAAGGGCATGTAAATATGGATGTCAAATGTAAAACATGTTTCAAAGAAGTCTGATGGTAAAGGAGTAGTGGGAATGTCTGAAGGACAAGAAGAAAAATAATATCTACTGAGACAATATCTATACATTTACCCATAACAATCTGAATAAGTTGCTCTGAAAAGAGAACTTGGAAGACACATCCAGAGTTACCGGGGGCCCAAAATCACCTGGCCCTCATGCCACCCCACAAGGCATGTCCCTCCTGGCATCTCTGTTTGGAGCTGAGGAACGGAGGTTTAAAAAGGGTAACTGGGACTTCCCTGGCAGTCCAGGGTTAAGACTCTGTGCTCCCAAAGCAGGAGGGATGGGTTTGATCCCTGGTTGGGAAACTAAGATCCTACATGTCCCACAGTGCAGCCAAGAAATAAAATAGCTACTTTCTTTAAAAAAAAGAAAAAAAGGGTAAGGAACTAAAGTAACCTGCAGTCATAAGAGGCGATGACCCAACCAGGTTGGGTTGACTGACTGCACAGCCTAGATCCTTGCCAGGCCTCACTGATAGCTCTGCTCATCCCTCCCCGTTTGTGGGCTTAAAAAGTGGGCACCAGGCAAGAGCCTTGCCTACTCCTCCCTGTTTCCTGGGGCCCATCAGGCTGCTACAGGATTAGTTTGGTGCCCTACGTGCTCAGCCAGGAGCTGGGCACACTTTATCCACCATCTCCTTCAACGCTCTGTGGAACAGAGTTTCTACTTCACAGGTGAGAATGCGGGGATAGAGAAAGCACGTGAACCCGGTCCCTGGACAGTCTTTCTGCCGTTACTAGCCACTAGCCTTTGGGCAAGTGATGTCACCCTTCTGAGCCTTGGTCCCCACAGGTGTGGTAAGTGAGATAATACACACCGAAAGCATGTCGTGAGACTCAGTGATTACAGTTCACCTGTCATTACAGCGCAGCATACAGGGTACTCCTTCCTTCCTCAGCTTCTCCTCTGTTCTGGAACTCAGAAACCCCAAGAACTGGAGAGGACGCCGTCTTTTGAAGCACAGGAGGCTGAAGCCATTATGGAATTTTGTGAATGTTTAGACCTACAAAATATACGTGCTGAGATTTCCTTTTCTCACCCTCCCTGCAATACTAAACTAGGTTTCGATTCCTTGCTGGCCCGCCCAGACCCCTTCACAGCCCTCGTGATGGCTGCAGAAGGGCACTGAGCTGACTGATTGCTCAGGAGCCAGGGCACACAACTTGCCTTTCCAACTGCCTCCTCCAGCCCCTTCTGTGGCATTTGGGGTGTGAGTCAGTGGCCTCATCTGGGCCTCTGTTTCTCCTACTGCTCTCCCATTGCTAGTTACCACTCACTCTTCATGGTGGGCACCCCCCAGAAAGTCAGACCTTCCCAGGGAAGAGAGTGTTGGTGAAGAATTCTGATACCCAGGGACTAGTGGTTTGTTATTTGAGCACAGCTTTCGAGTGCATCCTTGTGAAAGAGTGGTCAGAGCTTTTAGAAGTGTGAGGCATTCTGACTGCAGGCCCACTGGGGTTTCTGACTTGTGGGTTAGCTGGTTAGAAATATCACACTGTGTGTGTGTGTGTGTGTGTGTGTGTGTGTGTTAGTCACTCAGTCGTGTCCCAACTCTGCAACCCCATGGACTGCAGCCCACCAGGCTCCTCTATCTGTGGAATTCTCCAGGCAAGAATACTGGAGCGGGTTGCCATTCCCTTCTCCAGGGCATCTCCCCAGCTCAGGGTTCAAACCCAGATCTCCTGCATTGCAGGCGATTCTTTACTGTCTGAGCCACCTCTTCAGGCGCAAACCAGATGGGTGGAATGAAAGGAGAGGACCCTGGTGACATCTTGCACCACCAGATACCAGGTGATCTTGCAAATCAGGGCCCTGCCATGTCCTCAGCTAAAGAAGCCACTAGTGTTAGCGGTTCCTTCCAGGCAAGCTGACCCCTTGGCAGTGTTGGAACCAGGGTGCAGCTGGGATTGGAGGGTGGAGAATGGGTGACAAGCTCTGTAAATTTATAAAGAGGAATCAAGCCAGTTATGTGACAGTCACGCTTCATATGCTTTTCTTCTCACTGTGTCTTATCTCTTTATTCCCCCTAGTTTTGGGGGAGGGCTCTGATTATTATAAAAGTAATTAATACATAGTTATAAAAATGTCATAGGCCACAGAACTATAAAAATGAGCATCTCCTGTGGGCCTGTTCACGTCATCTTCCCTCTCTGTGTATCTCTGTGTCCAAATTTCCCCTGTTTATAAGGGTATCGAGGCTTCCCAGGTGGCGCTAGGGGTAAAGAACATACCTGCCAATGCAGGAAACAAGAGATGCAGGTTCAATCCCTGGGATGGGAAGATCCCCTGGAAGAGGGCATGGCAATCCACTCCAGTAGTCTTACCTGGAGAATCCCATGGACAGATGAGCCTGGTGGGCTACAGTCCATAGGTTAGCAAAGAGTCAGATACAACTAAAGTGACTTAGCACGCGTGCACGTCTAAGGGTATCAGTCATTAATGGATTAAGGTCCACTCTGTGGCCTAATGTTAACTTGATTATATGTCTGTAAAGACCTATCCCCAAATAAGCTCACTTTCTGTGGAAAGAGATCAGGGCTCCATATGAATTTGGAAGAGACACAATTCAACCCATAACATTCCTCTGTCCCACCCAAAATAAGCTCTGCATCCTTCTAGATTTTTCTGTGTATTTGTACACAGATGTGTGTATGTGCACACATATTTCTGTTTGAAGAGGAACAAAAATACAGCTGTGCATCTACCTACACTGCTCGAAAGCCATTCTGTGCCTTCTGATTGGAGAATTTACCCCATTTCCATCTCAATTGTTTGATATGTCTATCGCCATTTTGTTGTTTTCTGACTGTTTTGTAGTTTCTCTGTCCCTTTATTCATCTCTGGCTCTCTTCCTTTGTGACTTGATAATTTTCTTTCATGGCATGGTTAGATTACTTTATCTTTTGTATGTCTGCTATGGGTTTTTGCTTTGTGGTTACCATGACACTTACATGTAACCACTTATAACAGTCTATCTTAAGGTGATTACAATTTAAGTTTGAAAAGCGACATTTTTAATCTCCCCACACTATGCTTTCTGTTTTTGCTGTCATATTTTACTCCTTATCTTGCGTATTCCTTAATTATTATAATTGTGGGGTTTTTTTTACTACTTTTGTCTTTTAACCTTCATACTAGCTTTATAAGTGATTAATCCACTATCTTTACAGCATTCCATTATTCTAAATTTTACTATATAGATATCTTTACCAGTGAGATTTATAGTTTCGTATGTTTTCTTTACTAATTAGTGTCCATTCTTTAACATTTTGTATAGTGCTAGTTCAGTGACAATGAACTCCTTTAATTTTTGCTTGTCTAAAAATCTTTATCCCTCCTTCAAATCTGAAGGACATCTTTTCTGGGCTCGCAGTATTCTTGGTTGGAAATTTTTTTCTTTAAGCACTTTGAATATATCACTGCCACTGCCTTCTGGGCCACAAAGTTTCTGCTGAAAATCAGCTGAAATGGTTAGATTACTTTATCTTTTGTATGTCTGCTATGGGTTTTTGCTTTGTGGTTACCATGACACTTACATGCAGCCACTTATAACAGTCTATCTTAAGGTGATTACAATTTAAGTTTGAAAAGCGACATTTTTAATCTCCCCACACTATGCTTTCTGTTTTTGCTGTCATATTTTACTCCTTATCTTGCGTATTCCTTAATTATTATAATTGTGGGGTTTTTTTTTTACTACTTTTGTCTTTTAACCTTCATACTAGCTTTATAAGTGATTAATCCACTATCTTTACAGCATTCCATTATTCTAAATTTTACTATATAGATATCTTTACCAGTGAGATTTATAGTTTCGTATGTTTTCTTTACTAATTAGTGTCCATTCTTTAACATTTTGTATAGTGCTAGTTCAGTGACAATGAACTCCTTTAATTTTTGCTTGTCTAAAAATCTTTATCCCTCCTTCAAATCTGAAGGACATCTTTTCTGGGCTCGCAGTATTCTTGGTTGGAAATTTTTTTCTTTAAGCACTTAAAATATATCACTGCCACTGCCTTCTGGGCCACAAAGTTTCTGCTGAAAATCAGCTGATAATTGTGACAAGTTGTTTTCCTCTTGCTGCTTTTAAGATTCTCTTCTTGACTTCAACTTTTGACATTTTAATTATAATGTGTCTCTGTAGACCGACCTTATGTGCTGCCTATAAGAAATTCACTTCTTATATAAAGACACACAGAGACTGAAAGTGAAATAATGGAAAAGGGTATATTCCATGATATGGAAATCAAAGGCTAGGATAATATATTCTTATATCAGATGAAATAGACTTTAAAACAAAGACTGTAGCGGACTTCCCTGGTGGCTCAGTGGTTCCACCTGTAGTGCAGCGGACACGGTTTCAATCCCTGATCAAGGAACTGAGATCCCACATGCCATGGAGCAACAAAGCCCATGAGCTGCACCTCCTGAACCTGCACATTCTGGAGCCCATGTGGCACAACTAGAGAGCCCATGGAACACTACTGAGCCCGCCACCACAACATGATGCAACAAAGATCCTGCGTGCCGCAACTAAGACCCGATGTAGCTAAAAAAAAAAAATAAACAAAGACTGTGGCAATAAACAAAGAGCATTATATAATGACAAAGGGGTCGATCCTATAAGATGATATAACATTTGTACATATTTTTGCATCAAATGTGTGTGTGTGTGCATGCATGCGCTTGCGCATGCTCAGTCATGTCTGACCCTTTGCAACCCCGTGGAAGGTAGCCCACCAGGCTCCTTCTTCCATGGAATGTCCCAGGCAAGAATACTGGAGTAGGTTGCCGTTTCCTTCTCCAGGGGATCTTCCCGACCCAGGGATCAAATCCACATCTCTTGTGTCTCCTGCAATGGCAGATGGGTTCTTTACCAGCTGAACCACCAGGGTTCATGCATGCTAAATCGCTTCATTTGTGTCCAGATTTTTGCAACCCTGCGGACTGTAGCCGGCCAGGCTCCTCTGTCCATCGGATTCTCCAGGCAAGAATACTGAAGTGGGTTGCCGTGCCCTCCTCCAGGGGATCTTCCCAACCCAGGGATCGAACCCACATCTCCTGTGTCTCCTGCACTGGCAGGTGGGTTTGTTACCACTAGTGCCACCTGGGAGGAACACCTAAATATAGAAAACAAATATTGAGACCTAAAGTGTGAAAGAGACAGAAACACAGTAACAATAGGGGACTTTAATATTCCACTTTCTTCAATGAACAGATCATCCAGACAGAAAATGACCAAGGAAACAGCCTTAATCAACATGTCAGATCATGTGAACGTAACAGAAAAATATAGAACATGCCATCCAAAGGTAACAGGATACGTGTTCTTCTGAAGCACATGTGGATTTTTTTTTCTCCAGTATAGATTATGTTAGGCCATAAAACAAGTCAATAAATTTAAGAAAATTGAAATCATAGCAAACATTTTTTTCAACCATAACGGTATAAACTAAAAATGAATTGCAGGAATAAAGCTGGAAAATTCACAAATATGTGGAGATAATACTACCAAACAACCAATGACCAAAGAAGAAATCAAAAAAGAAATCAGAAAATACCTCGAGACAAGTGAATATGGAAATACAACATACCAAAATGTATGAGTGCTATGTGCTCAGGCATGTTCAACTCTGCGATCCCACCAGGCTCTGCAATCCCACCAGGCTCCCCCATCTCTGGAATTCTCCAGGCAAGAATACTGGAGTGGGTTGTCATTTCCTTCTCCAACCAAAATGTATGGGGTACAGCAAGAGCCGTTCTAAGAGGGAAGTTTATGGCGATAAATGCCTACCTCAAGAAACAAGAAACAGCTCAAATAGACAACCTTAATTTATACTTCAAGGGACTACAAGCGCTTCCCTGGTGGCTCAGTGCTAAAGAACTCGCCTGCCAGTGCAGGAGACACAGGTTCAGTCCCCGGTCCAGGAAGACCCCACATGCCGTGGGGCAACTAAACCTGTGCGCTGCAACTACTGAAGCCCGTTCACCTAGAGCCCCGGCTCTGCAGCAAGAGAGGCCGCAGCAGCGAGAAGTCAGAGCACCGTAGCAGAGTAGGCCCTGCTCATCGCAGCTGAAGAAAGCCCACACACAGCAACAAAGACCCAGTGAAGCCATAAATAAAATAAATAAAAACTTTAAAAAGAAGAGCAAATGAGGCCCAAAGTTTTCAGAAGGAAGGACATCGTAAAGATCAGAGTGGAAATAAATGAAACAAAGACTTAAAAGGCAACAGAAAAGATTAAGAATGCTAAAAGCTTTAAAGTTCTTTAAAATGATGAAGCTGCCAAACCTTTAGCTACAGTCACCAAGAGAGTGGACTCAAGTAAGTAAAATCAGAAATAATAGAGGAGACTTTACAACTAATAGTACAGAAACACAAAGGGTCTTAAGCAACTACTATGAATAATTATACACCAACACATTGTATAACCTAGAAAAAAAAAATCTAAATTTCTAGAAGCATGCAACCTATCAAGATAGAATTGGGAATTCATTAGTGGTCCAGTCATTAGGACTTGGCACTTTCAGTGCTGTGGCCTGGGTTCAATCCCTGCTCGAGGAACAAAGATCCCACAAGCTGTACTACACAGCAAGGAAGGAAGGAGGAGAAAGAAAAATTAATACTAATCCTTCTCCAATTCTTCCCCTAAAAAATAAAAAATAAGTCTCCCTGTTGGCTCAGCGGTAAAGAGTCTGCCTGAGCAATGCAGGAGGCTTGGGTTTGATCCCTGGTCCAGGAGGATCTTACATGCTGTGGAGCGACTGAGCCCATGAATCGCAACTTCTGAATCCGCACACCTAGAACATGTCCTCTGCAGCTGGAGGGACCAGAGGCACGAGAAGCTCACAGCCCTCAGCTAGAGAGTGGCCCCCACTCACCGCAACTAGAGAAAGCTTGCACAGCAACAGAGACCCAGCACAACCTAGACAAACTTATAAATAAGAGAGGAGGAGACACAAACTCATTTTATAAGACCAGCAGTGCGCTAATGCTGAAACCAGACAAGGATGCCACAAGAAAATTCCAGGACAATAAGCCTGATAAGCATAGATGCAAAAATTCCCTACAAAATCAGTATACAAATGACTGCTGCATTTCTAGACATTAATAATGAATTATCAGGAAGACAAATTAAGAAAATAATCCCATTTACAAAGAACAAACTGCCTAGGAATAAAATTTATCTGAGGTAGCAAAAGACCTATACACTGCAAACTGTAAGACATTGAGGAAATAAATTGGAGAAGATGCAAATAAAGGGAAAGATATTCTGTGCTCACAGGTTGGAAGAATTAACATTGTTAAAATGTCCATAATACCCAGAGCAATCTAAAGACCCAATAGATCCCTATCAAAATTCCAATGGCTCTTTTTCATAGATATGGAACAAGCAGTCATAAAATTTGTGTAGAACCACAAAAGACTCTGAATAGCTAAAGCAGTATTGAGAAAGAAGAACAAAACTGGAGGCTCTCTGATTTCAAACTGTGTTACAATGTTATAGTAACAAAAACATCATGGCATCAGCATAAAGTCAGACACACAGATCAATGGAATATAATCGAGAACCCCCAAATAATCCCACACTTACATGGTCAATTTATTTACAGAAAAGGAGCCAAGAATGTAAAATGGGGAAAAAATTGTCTCTTTAACAAATGGCAGTGGGAAAACCGGATAACCAGATGGATAAGAATTAAAGCTGGACCGCTAGCTTATACCACACACAAACATTAAGTAAAAATGGACTAAAAACTTGAACGTAAGACATGAAACCAAAAAACTTCTAGAAGAAAACGTGGGTGAAAAGTTCTTTGACACTGGTCTTAGTGATAATTTTTTGGATTTGACACTAAAAGCAAAGGCAGCAAAAATAAGTGGGACTACATCAAACTAAAACGCTTTGGCACAACAAAGGAAACCATCAACAAAGTGAACAGGAAACCTATGGAATGGGAGAAAATACTTACAGATCATATATCTGATAAGGGGTTAATATCCAAAATATATGAAGAACTTATACAAATCAATAGTAAAATCACAAGCAATCTGATTTATTAAAAATGGACAAAGGAAATAAACAGACATCTTTCCGAGAAGACATACAGATGGCCAACAGGTGCATGAAACAGAGCTTATTATATTAACAGTACATTAATCATTAGGGAATTGCAAATCAAAACTACAATGAGATATCACCTCACCCTGGTTAGAATGGGCTCACAGAATGGGCTATGAATCAAAAGAGAAATAACAAGTGTTGGCAAAGATGTGGAGAAAAGGGAACCCTTGTGCACCACGGAAATGTAAATTGATGCAGTTGCTATGGAAAACAGTATGGAGGTTCCTCAAAAACTTAAAAATAGAATATAAGATCCAATATAATTCCACTTGTGGGTGTTCGTCCAAGGGAAGTAAAAACACTAACTCAGAAAGAAATATGCACCCCAGTGTTCATTCTATGAACAGTATTTATGGTAGCCAACTACACACACACATACACACACACACGCTAGAATATCACTCAATATTATTTAAAAGCCAGAAAGCTTGCCATTTGTGACAACATGGATGTATCTTGAGGGCATTATGCTAAGTGAAATAAGTCACAGAAGACAAGCATATATAATTTCACTTCTATGTAGATTCTGAAAGGAAGAAAAAAAATGATCTCGTAAATACACAGGACATATTGGTGGTTTCTAGAGGGAGGGAGTGTGTAGAGGGCCAAATGGGTGAAGGGAGTCAAAAGGTACAAACTTCCAATAATGAAATAAGTCCTGGGAATAATGTTTAGTATGGTGACTATAGTTAATAATCTATACTGTGTATTTGAATGTTGCTAAGCAAATAAACTGTAACAGTTCTCATCATCACAAGAAAAAAAAATTTAACTACTTGTGGTGATGAACTTACTGTATTGATCGTTTCACAATATATACAAATACTTAATCACATGTTGTACATCTGAAACTAGTACAATGTTATATGTCAATTATAGCTCAATTTTTAAAAAAATTATGAGAATACAGATTTCTTCCATTAAGTCAGACGTCAAAAAGACTTGCAAATGTAAGCCAGTGACTCTCTTCTCACTAAAACATTTTAATTTGGAAAGTAGTTATGGCTCAGAGGTTAAAGCATCTGCCTGGAATGCAGAAGACCTGGGTTCGATCCCTGGGTTGGGAAGATCCCCTGGAGAAGGAAATGGCAACCCACTCCAGTACTCTTGCCTGGAAAATTCCATGGATGGAGGAGCCTGGTGGGCTACAGTCCATGGGGTTGCAAAGAGTCAGACACGACTGAGTGACTTCACTTATTTTTCCTTAAAAATGTTATTTATGTCAACATGCAAAGGGTTTATTATCTAAAATAAAGTTTTAATAAATACTTTTAATTTCTCAATTTCAGTTTCTAATGTAATCATATCAATAACTATACCCTAGTCAAACTGAAGCTTTTTGAAGTCCTCAATGATTTTTGTAATGGGATCCTGCGAACAAGAAGTTGTGACCTCTTCCACTCTTGGATTAACAGGCTGTTTCTTAATCCTGCCCTTTTCCTCCTCAAATGCAGTTCTGACTCTGGCTCTTTTGGGGACTTTGTGTTATCTTCTTATTTTTGCCAGCTCTCATTGTATCTCTTCTTATATCTCAGACTGTTTTGTTCCTTCTGTTTCCTTCTTCGGCCAGTTCCACTGAGACCATATCTTCTTGCATCTCTCAGAGGACACACTGCAGCCCTCATCTAAGATCAGCATCTGTTTCTTGTAGAAAAGTCAAAAACAGTCATGTTCAGAGAGGTCTGCTGCCTTTGGGTCTTGCGGACAGTTTTTCTCTCCTTCAGGCTCTGTGTCTTTCCATTGGTCCCTTGCTGGAATTTTTCCATCACATAAGAGAGCCCTTTATTCAGATTCAGTCTTGGCCATCCGACGAGGTAAATGCAGTGTCCTCAGCCTCCCACTTGGGTGCTGGCAGTTTTCTCTCGGGAATTGAAGCCTGCTTGACTCAAACACTCATGCTGGCGGGCCTTGTCTGGGGTGTCTCTGCGCCACACTAGGGCTACTCTTCTGCTCAGCTCCCAGGATCTCTGATTAGGTTAGGCTGGAGAATCAAATGCAGCTTGCAGATCTTTGAGCAACCGTTCCTAGCACCCTTCCTGGCTTTGCTTGTTTGTTTCACCACTGTTGATGTTACTTCCTCTAGCAATTAAACCTCTGAAGATGACGCATGCTTTCAGCCATCCTTCTCTCTCACTGTGCTGCCGCCTTGCCATTTAGAGAGAGGCAGTAAAGGAGGATGAAACTAGCCTTTGACCTTGAAGATAATTCCTGCCTACCCAGGTAAAAGATCACCACTAACAAATAATTTGAGTAAAACAAAACTGTTTCCTTCCTGCATGGGGGCTGTCGGTCCCATTCTGGCTCAGAGGGGGCAACCCAAGTGGTACGAAATCCAAGAATGTTCTACACGCATCCCAGCGGACAATGTGGTTAGTGAAAACTCTGCCTGGAATTTGGCTCCCAGCCTCCTCTTTGGTCATAGGGCCGTTGCCAGGTTTCATATTTGTGTGGGACTTTCTGGGAATCTTAGGGGATGCTGTGCGGGGTATCAGGTGTTCTGCGGGGTATCTGTTCTGCTTCTGCACTCACCTGGGTGTCTTTGGGAGTTATATTTGTGGCTTGATGCAAAACTTTTCTCATGTTTTTGTCTTCTTTTGTCAAGCCTGGGTAATAGCTACCTCTGTCTCTTGCTCACCATGCTCCATTAGTAACTGTGGTTGCCTTTTGAGCATCTTCCAAAAGAGCCTTTCCTTGCCAAAAGGGAGAAAACTGATCATGTCTGCTCAGCCTGAAAGCTGACATTGTAGGCCATCACAAAACCATCCTGTGCAGTGTGCAGTGGAGGAGAAACACGGGACCCGCGGCTGTGGTCCCTTTCTGACTTTCCCCTCTGGGGCCAGGTTGTGGTGTGGTTCCTGCATGCTGCTTTTGAATAAATGTCTTTGCTTCTTTGCTGGCTTGATGCAAGGAGCAGGAGCCACTTTGAAGATGCCTCAACTCGATGGGGCCCAGGTATTTACATAGTGGGCTTTCATTCTAAGAACAGTGTGCGCCTCTGCAAATATTTTAGGCCTTCCTGCATGCTTGCAAGCCCCTAAGTACCATTCATCAGCTTTTAAGTTTGTTTTGCAGGCAGCGAGCCACTGAGAGGGAGGCCTGACTCAGAGCACAGGGGGCCTGGCTGTCTGCTGCCGCCACCTCCTACCACTGCAGACTTGGCAGGGAAGGAAGCAGTGGGTTTTACAGCTGGTGTTTTTGGTTTGGGGGTAAAAAAGAGAGAGAGAAAAGAATTAAAAAAAAAAAACCACCCTGCACATGTAAAATGACACTAAATGTAAGTGTGTATGCTGTATCTTGGACGAGAGAAACGGCATGTTTTGCATGAGTCATCACTCCTCCTGATGATAGCAAACAAGGTTTCCACTCAGCCCTGTGGTATTTCAGGAGTTTGTTCCAAATGCTCCGAAAAGACAGAGAGAAGAGGTTCCTTGCCCTTTCCTCAGAAGGAGGGCCGTGTCTGGGCTAGGTTAGGGCAGCAAGGCTTTGCTTCTGCTCCTCTCTTCCAACTAGAAAAATTCTTATTTTCCTATCAAAAACTGGGTCAGCTGCTTCATGGGTGCAGGGGGACCAGGGTGTGGGGATAGGAGAAAGCCAGGCTTTCCTGGTCTGACTTGAGCCTAGAAGTATGTGTTGACAACGCGAGATGGGAGCGTCCTGCCCTTGCTGCCTCCCAGCAGGTGCGTTGGGCTCCCAGGAGGCGGCTGAGCATCACCAAGGTGGGGTAGCCGGCAACCAGGAAGATACAGTCTTTCTAGGATTCGGCCTTTGCAAAGTCACCAAACCATGGTGTGCTGCACTGAGGCTGACATAATTTGGCAGGGGCGATGGGGCTTCTGCCCAGAACTGGGAGTCCCCAGGGTCAGACTGACCTTCAGGCTACAATTTGGCCCAGAGGAGGAAGGGCCGAACAGTGGATGGTTGGGGTGGCCTCTCTGGACGGACGCATGGCCTGGGACCACTGGGGCCACAAGAAGCAGGCTGACCCTGGGACGAAGGGCACAGTTAGGGCACTGGGGGAGAGTCTGGCGGCAGCAGGCCCAGGCACCCTACAGCCCTGCCCTCACATTTACTGTGAGCGGGGAGGACCTCTTCACGGCCTCTGTCACAGGCACACTGCAAGTTCACTGCCAAGATTAGGCAGCCCTCAGAGCCTCATACTTCAGAAATTCAGAACTTCACTTTTCCAAATCTGCATTAGACTCAAGTTGGACAAAACAGAGAGCTGAGTCCAAACGTTAAAATAATTAACTCTACCATTAATTTTTATTTCTTACCTTGAGAGGCAGTTTCAAGCGTATTTGCTTTATCAGAAAATCTTAATAATAGACATTTCTCCAAAAGAGACATACAGATGACCAGTAGGCACATGAAAAGATGTTCCACCTCACTCATTTT
This sequence comes from Oreotragus oreotragus, assembly GCA_006410675.1. Classification (NCBI taxonomy): domain Eukaryota; kingdom Metazoa; phylum Chordata; class Mammalia; order Artiodactyla; family Bovidae; genus Oreotragus; species Oreotragus oreotragus. The sequence continues at coordinate 139,533 of SJYX01016331.1, read as the reverse complement.
TAGACAAATGCAGATAAAAACTACAGTGAGGTACCACTTCACACCAGTCAGAATGGCCATCATTAAAAAGTCTACAAATAAATACTAGAGAGGGTGTGGGGAAAAAAGGGTAAACCTACACTGTTGGTGGAAATGTAAGTTCATGAAACCATCATGGAAAACAATATGGAGGTTCCTCAGAAAACTAAAAATAGAAGTATCCTATGATCCAGCAATCCTACTCCTGAGCATATACCTGGACAAAGCTATAATTCAAAAAGATACGTGCACCCCAATGTTCATAGCAGCACTATCCCCACAGTAGCCAAAACATGGACGCAAACTAAAGGTCCATCAGCAGATGAATGGATGGAGAAGATGCGGTTCATACAACGGAACACTGCGTGTGGTTGTGCTCAGTGACTTCAGTCGTGTCCAACTCTTTGAGACCCCATGGACTGTAGACCACCATGGACAGAGACTCCTCTGTCCCTGGGGTTCTCCAGGCAAGAATGCTGGAGCGGGTTGCCATGTCCTCCTCCAGCGGGTCTTCCTGACCCAGGGATCAAACCCACATCTCTTATGTCTCCTGCACTGGCGACAAGCTCTTTACCACTAGTGCCACCTGGGAAGCCCACAGTGGAGTACTATGCAGCTATAAAAAATAAAGTAATGCCATTCACAGAAACATGGATGCAACTAGGGATTATCGTACCAGGTGAAGTACGTCAGAAAAAGACAAATACCATATAATATCCCTTATGTGTAAAATCTAAAGTATGGCATAAATGAACTTAGCTCCAAACAGAAACAGACTCACAGGCATAGAGATCAGACTTGTGGTTACCAAGAGGGAGAGGGAGAGAGAGAAGGATAAACTAGGAATTTGGGGTTAGCAGATGCAAACTATTACATGTAGAATAAATAAAAAAGAAGGTCCTACTATAGGGAACTATATCCAATGTACTGGGAGAAACCATAATGAAAAAGAATATTTAAAAAAGAATGTATGTACGTATATAACTGAGTCACTTTGCTGTACAGCAGAAATTAGTACATTATAATCAACATTATTTAATTAACTTCAATTAAGAATTATTAAGATTAAAAATGTACTTGTGTCATAAAATATGATATTATCTTTGCTTCTCTTAACATATAAAACACAACCTGATATTGTATTAAGCCTTGAAAATGTGCTGGTGTACTACAATTGAAAGTAAACACAATCTGAGGATTTTCCTGGTGGTCCAAAGGTTAAGAATCTGCCTGCCAGTGCAAGGGACACAGGTTTGATCCTTGATCCAAGAAGATCCCACATGCCACTGAGCAACCAAGTCTGAGCCTGTGCTCTAGACCCGCGAGCCGCAACTACCAAAGGCAGCAGGCTCTAGAACCGATGCTCTGCAACAAGGGAAGGCACTGCGGTGAGAAGCCTGCGCGCTGCAACAGAGAGTAGCCCCTGCCCGTAGCCACTAGAGAATGTCCCCGAGCAGCAGCGCAGACTCAGTACAGCCAAAAATACATGCATTGACAAAAAAAATTTTTTTAAAGAAATACCCATATTGAAGGCATGAAATTGACAATTTCAATTTATATAGAAAAAAATATTTGCCTTGTAATAATATTCTAAGGTTAATTTGTTGTGTGCGGTTTTACGTATGTGTATTTTATTTGGTAATAAGATAGTTGAGAAAAATAAAAGTCAGCTGCAGAAGAACTAGCAATTGAGTAGCCCCTAAAAGCTAATATTGGTTTCCCAAGTGAAATGAAAGTGGCTGAGTTGTGTCCAACTCTTTGAGACCTCATGGACTGTACAGTCCATAGAATTTTCCAGGCCAGAATACTGAAGTGGGTAGCCTTTCCCTTCTCCAGGGGATCTTCCCAACCCAGGGATTGAACCCAGGTCTCCTGCATTGCAGGCAGGTTCTTTACCAGCTGGGCCACAAGGGAAGCCCAAGAATACTGGAGTTGGTAGCCTATCCCTTTTCCAGCAGATCTTCCCAACCCAGGAATTGAACCAGGGTCTCCTGCATTGCAGGCAGATTCTTAACCAACTCTCCTGTTATTAACAATAGTTACTACAGGCCTATTCATGCAACCCACATTCACCTGGCCCTATTAGGCTGTGGCTTGACAGACATATGTACTGGTCAGGGTGACCCATGTAACACCCTCCCCCCACTGCCTCACCTTGCAATTAGGTGTGGCCACCTGCCTATATCTGACCAATGGACAATGAGTGAAAATGACCTAGAGAGACATTTAAGAGTCAGCTCTTAGTGTGACCCTCCTGTGTTCTCTCCACACACCCACAGCACTGCACAGCCCTCATTCAGGGCAATCATAGAAGCCACCCACTAAGGTGAAGAACCATGAGGGGAAAGCAGATTGGGTCACTGAGTCACTACAAAATGAACAGCTGACATGGGGAACAGCCTGAGTCAGAAACTGGATGAATAAGAAAAAAGAAATCTTGGTATTTGGCCAATATAATTTTTTTTTTTTTTTTTTACCACTAAAGACTGTCCTGACTGATACAAAGACAACAGCAGTTTCTATGAGAAAATTTCAAATGAGACAAAAAGTCAGCTTCACTCAAGTGAGAGGAAGGCAAAAGGTGACCAGAGGACAACCCCTCCCCCTTCTAATGGCTCTTGCACAGCCTCCTCTGGTCTCCGGAGGGGCTTCAGGGGCTTCTCAAGCCTCAGTATGGCCAAAAGAAGAGGCAAAACTCTGTTGAGCAGCCTTTCTTGATTCATGAAGAGGCAGTGGAGGGGGCAGTGGGTGAGGAGTTGAAGACCCGGCTCTGGCCCTGCCCCTCCCACCGTGTTTGCTGTGTGACCTTAGCAAGCTGCTCCACCTCTCTATACTTCAGCCTACACCCCTTAGGTGTGACAAGTCCCCACCAGCCTGGGGTGGCAGCAGAACAGATGGCCTCTACTGCCTAAGGGTGATGGGATGAGATGGTGGCTGGAGAGAGGAACCCCTGAACTCAGCATTCCTGTTCTCATGCAGAAATGTCCCTGGGGTACCTGGCAGTGCTGAAGTCTGTTACTATCAAACCGAGAGGGCAGTACAGAGGGGACGTCCCAAAGCCAAAAGCCTGTGTGTCCCCTGGGTGCTATCCGAAACACCCTAGAGATAAGTGCACTTGTCGCATCAGTGATCTGAAAATGACCCCAACCATGCCAGGATGTCATCTTGCTCTTGTGATCAAAAGCAGAATGTTGCTCTCACACACAAGCAGGGGCATTTACCTGAGAAAGACCAAGAAAAATCTAGAAAGCCCTAAATGTCTCTAAAGAGCAGACTGGTTAAATTTTGATATATCCGTGTTATGAACTACTATGCAACCATTTAAAGGCCAGGCGGCTGTCTCCATACTAGCGATAAAGCCGTCCATCAACTGTATTGAATGAAAGAAAGCCCAGTGCATGCAGTAAGGAAAGCACACAGCCATTGTACATGCACACATTTAGACACACAACCATGTACACGTCTTTGTGTGTACTCTATACAGCTGGAAGGCAACACAACCAATCGGCAGTGGTGGCTGCAGTGGACTGGGATCTGATGAGACAGAATTAATTTTCACTGTAAACTCTTTCATCCTATCTTTTGCCATGTGAAAGTGAAAGTGCTAGTCACTCAGTCGTGTCCGACTCTTTGCGACCCCATGGACCGTAGCCTGCCAGGCTCCTCTGTCCATGGAATTCTCCAAGGAAGAATACTGGAGTGGGTTGCCAATCCCTTCTCTAGGGGATCTTCCCAACTCAGGGATTAAACCCAGGTCTCCTACATTGCAGGCAGATTCTTTACCATCTGAGCCACCAGGGAAGCGCGTCTTTTACTATATATAGATATATTTGGTTTTCCTTATAGTTTTTGGTCAAAGAAGAAAGGAAACATTGGCTTTGGATTGCAGTCCTAGATTTCACACCAAGCTTCACGTCATCATAGCTGGTGATCTCGGGCAAACCTCAGTTTCCTCATCTGTAAACTGGGGATAACAGTAGTGCCTCCCTCACTGGATTGTTGTGAGGATTAAATGAGATCATGCGTAAGAGTTGTTTAGCCCAGGGCCTGGCACCCATTCAGCATTCTTGGCATCCATTCATGACACCCATTAAAGCTATTTTTGATCAAGCACAAAGCTCAATGTCCATTTGACCACAGGGCCCAGATATCTGACAGAATCATTAAGACCATTCCTTGAAGAGCAAGTGTTGGTATTGGTTTTAATATTTTATCACCTGGCAGCATCTTCTGGAAAACACTCATTTGCCTCTTCCTGTACCCTGCCCAGCCTGCTGTTAACAGTCTCCAAAGCCGTCTTTAATATGGTTTCCTAAAACTCCTGCTCAGTAGACAGGGTTGATGTATAGCTGGGTGCATAGCCTTTTCTCCTGGAGCTTTTACAGAGGATGTGAGGGGATGGGCTCTTCTTACCAATTAGAGAGAAAAGACTCTTGAAGCCATTATGTGTCCGACACCAATTCAATTACCCCGTCCGTGGCCTGTGCAGCTCATTAGTGCTGCAGCGCTGCCCCATCCACCCTTCTCTGAAAGTCCTGCACCACAGAGGACAGACTCCACTGCGACAGGTCACTGCAGCATTTCTACCTCCTGAACAAAAGGGGCCTCCCAGCTGAGAGGAGGGCCCACGTGAGGTTGGGCGGTGTGGGGGGGTGGGGGCGGTACAACCCTACCCCAGCCTGCTTCCCAACACTGAGTTTCAAGCGATCTTAGAAACAACCCTGGTGCTCCCAGGTAGGTGAACACATCTCCATGCGGGGAGGGTGGGCCACCCCAGTTCCCAGGGCACAGAAGCTCCTGCCTTTGGGACCCTTTCAGACTGCACCTTGGTGGTTCATCTGTATCCTTCATGATAAACAAACAAATTAAGAGGGGGTAAAAAAAGAAAAAAGGAGGGTCAAAGAGTGACCACAAAGGACAGCTGGAGAGAGAAATGTTCCCTAAATAATTAGGGAAAGAAGCAAAAGCAGAACATACACGAAGACAGAGAGGAGATTCAGCTGATTATCCTTTCTAGTAAAAGACTGACTGTGATTTGTAGTAAATACTCTCTGGAATAAAACCAGAAGAAGAGGAAACTGAGGCTTAGCGAGGTCAAGTAATTTGACAAGGTTAAGTGACAAACCCAGTTTTCTCATCTGATTGAAATGAGCCCTGAAAGTCCTTCCTCCAAGAAAAAGTAAAAATATAAACTTCTGTTTCTGGGGGACTTGCCTGGTGGTCCAGTGGCTAAGTCTCCATGCTCCTAACACAGGATGCCCAGGTTCAATCTCTGGTCAGGGAACTAGATGCCACTTGCCCCAACTAAGAGTTCACATGCCGCAACTAAAGATCCTGCATACTGCCACGAAGACCCAGTGCATAAGTTTTTAAAAATAAAAAACAAACTAAAAAATTACTTCTGTTTATTTTAAATAATAAATATTATTTATTTATAGATACATTAAAAAAAATAAAAATAAAAGATAAACTTCTGTTTCTGTTCTGCAGTCTTAAGAAATTCAGCACCTTTTCCAGGAACAGAAGCAGCCTGTTGTATGCCTTCCTTTGCTGCACAAAACTATAAGTGAATAATTTTTGTATTGAAAGTGAAAGTGCTAGTAGCTCAGTTATGTCTGACTCTTTTCAACCCCATGGACTATAGCCTGCCAGGCTTCTCTGTCCATGGGATTCTCCAAGCAAGAATAATGGAGTGGGTTGCCAATCCCTTCTCCAGGGGATCTTCCTGACCCAGGAATTGAATCCAGATCTCCCACATGGCAGGCAGATTCTTTACCATCTGAGCCACCAGGGAAGCCCATTTGTATATCAGTCACATTAAAAACTGAAGATTACACTAAATAAAAAAAGCAATAACTTAAGAATGTGGTTTGTATAGCCTACTTTGTCTTACTCTTTTTGCAAGCAAAATAGCTCTAGTCTATCCTACTGCTCGACAGAGCCCGGCCACAACTGCTTTGCTTGTCTATTGTACCAAAGGTTATAAGAGGCTTGCGGAAAGGAACTGTGCCTTATGAACCCATCAAGCATCCATTCATGACCTGATTGCTGAGAGTAGGAAGTGCATCCCAGGGAGACTGTGTTTTTACAAGCTGCAATCCTGGAACCAAGGGAATGCTCTTGGAAGCCCTGATTGGCACAGAAGGATAGGCTGCTTGCCTTTGAAAAGACCACTGGGCTTGGACCGTGAGCATCTTGGCATCATCCACAACAGAAGAGAGACCAGAGGCCCTTCCCCTCCCGAGCAGCTGTGAGCTACTGGATTCATACGGAACCACGGAGGAAACGGAAAACATTTGCCTCCTGAACTAGGACTAAATGTGAACTCCTCGCTGCCATAGTCAGTGGAAGCTCAGAGTTCTACTTAATAAGGAGGACAAAGTAATTATGACGGCTCTGTATCAATAGTCAGGAACTAAAAGGCCTATCAACTACATTTGTAGCCCTGGGGCCCAGCAGATGCCTTGGCACACAGTAGACGTACAATGTATGAATAACCAATCCTTGTGAGATTGTCAGTCATCAGATGAAAATTCATTTCCTTTTCATAAGTTCTACTGTTTTCAGAAGTAGAGAGTAGGCTCTCACCATTTAGAAAATTGTTCACTCCCATGAGAGAATAGAAATTCTTCCTTGTATCACATACTACTCCCCTGCTCCATCCCTCCTACGGCTTCCCATCTCACTCTGAAGAAAATCAGAGTTCTCACTGTGACCTTCACAGTCCTACAAGGTCTTGCCCCCACTGTCTCTCTGACCTCATCTCCTACCACCCTTCCCCTTTTTTACTCCCTTAAGCCACACTGGCCTCCTTGTTGCTCCCCAAACATGCTCCTGCCTCAGAACCTTTGCACTTGCTATTCCATCTGCCTGAAATGCTCTGCCTTGAGATCTATGCCTGGCTTCATCCTTGACTTCCTGTAGGTCTCTGCTCTATACTTGTGCTTTAAAATAGCTTTCCCAGGTCATTTTATCTAACACAGTGACCCCTCTCCATCTCCCCATTTCACATTCAATGCTTACACTACTTTATCTTCATAACATTTAGATTATATATAGAGATAGAGATATAGATATGATGCTGTTATTTCTTGGTAGCCTGTTTCCTCATGAGAGCAAAAAGGGAAAAGATCTTATCTGATTCCCTCCTGAATCTCCAATGCTTAGAACAGTTCCTGGCACATAGCAGAAACTCAAGAAATATTTATTGATTAAATGAGTGAAGTTAACCAACAAATTTGATGGCCTAGGCTACCATACCTCCTATGGATTCTCTTCAAGTGAGATTTGATTGGTATAAATTTCAGAAACAGAATATTAGAGCCAGAGGAGATCTTTCGAGATGGTCAATTTCTGCCCTTGTAGGGCCCTGCAGGGGCTGGAGCGTGGACACCCAACACTTGCATGAGGCCTGGAACTTTCTGCTGATGGTAAAGAAGCCACCTTGATGAAGAGAGATTCCCAGCCTGGTGGTCTGTGGTGTGTCTTCTCCACCATCACTAGGCTCAGAGCAAGAGGGAAATCTCATAGATGGTGAGCATCGTTCTGAGAAAATACATTTGGGAAACCCTGGTGAAGGCCAGTTTCCTTACTTGCTAGGGCCTAGGGTAAGCATCTGTGCCTTGTTATTTTCCCAGGTGGGGTGACTTTAGATTCTTTTCTCAAACTCTTTTTTAACCCTTTTCTGGGGAACTGTTTTTGTGGGATTTGTGTACTCTGGAACACAACTTGGAAAACGGTGGTCTCATGATTTCTTCCTCCCAAAGTGCCAGCTGAAGGTATGTGAGAGGCTGTAGGACTCCGGTTGCTTTGCTTACCCAGAGAAGGGACTTTTCTTTGCCACAAAGCCAGGCTCGCCAGCATTCTCCATCTCTTGGAGGAACCTCAAAGCACACTGCTTCCTACATTCTTTCTGCCTCCTTCAAGGTCCCCTAGACCTGAACCAGTTCCTTTCAGCATCTCTGTGCTCTCCACACGTCTCCAAGCTCATCTTTCCCTCTTCCAAGCATCACCTTCACCACCTGCCTCCTGCCTATCTCCTGAGGCCCAGCTTGGAGAGACTCCTGGAAGTGCCCCTCTGCCATGCCCTGCAAGTAGCCACCTTGCAGGGAAGCACTAAAATAGCCGTGAGCCTCTTAAAGGAGACAAGCAGGTTCCTGAATAGTATATAAAATATGGACACATTGCTGGCAAGTTCACATCCATCTACACAGAGAAAGAAGAGACTGGGAGATGTCTGTTCTTCACAAGGGTGATGGTAGTTATCCCTGGGCAGTGGGCTCTGGGGTGGTTTTTCCCTCCTTTTTAGGTTAGCTGTATTCTTAAATTTTTCCATGTGTGTTTTAAAGGGAAAAAAAGCTCAAATAAGTGTTACAGACTCTACAGCTGTCATCCCATTCCTCAGTCACTGCATGACCTCAGAGCACGCAGCCTCTCGAGTTCCTCATCTCAGAGACGCCCCACCTCGCTCCTTCTCTGAGGTTCTTCGGGAACCACCTCTGTTCTGTCACTAGATTGCAAGCAGCTGGAAAGCAAGCAAGCTCCTCTGTGTCCCACCTCAGCGTCCTCCCGCAGGCCCGTGCAATGCCTTGCATGCTGCAGCGTTGTGACTTTTTATTACTGCAGGTGCTAAATAAATCCTCAGTGACGGAGCCCGGAGCCAAACACATTTATCCTTGTCACCTCTCCAATTCTGTGTGGCTGGGATGGAGCCCAAGGCGCGGGAGACGCAATAAATCTGCTCTCTGGGCTCCACCCGTTTCTCCACCAAGCAGATGTGGTTGCCGGGAGCCAAGCCTGGAGTGATGGACTGAGGCCTTGTGAGTTGGGAGTCCCAGGGAAGGGCTGGCCAGCTCCACAGATTCCCCTCCCAGGAGGTGTGAGAGTTGGCTTTTGGCAATGATTTCCCCAGAAAGAAGGAATGAGGCCCTGACCAGGTACAAAGGCAGCAGGTAAGAGTCATGCCTGGACTCAGCTCTGCCTCATCCTGTGGTCCCCACCACTGTGAACCAGGACAATTCCTATTACTGCTTGGGCCTCACTTTCCCCATCTGTGAAAAGGGACAATAGCACCTATGTTTTGGATTATCATGAGAATTAAATGAGATTATGGATGTATAATCTAGCACATAGCGAGTGCTTATAATGATCAAGTGGTATCTCTTAAAATGATTTGAGAGACTTCCCTGGTGGTCCTTAAGACTTTGCCTTCCAGTGCAAGGGTTGTAAGTTCCATCCCTGGCTGGGGAGCTAAGATCCCACATGCCTCACAGCCCAAAAACCAAAACATAAAACAGAAGCAATAATACAATATTGTAATAAATTCAATAAAAACTTTAAAAATGGTCTACACACACACACACACACACACTGGTTTGAGGGTCCAAAGTGAAAGTGAAGTCACTCAGTCGTGTCCGACTCTTTGCAACCCCATGGACTGTAGCCTACCAGGCTCCTCTGTCCATGGGATTTTCCAAGCAAAGGATACCGGAGTGGATTGCCATTTCCTTCTCCAGGGGATCTTCCCAAACCAGGGATTGAACCCTGGTCTCCCACATTGTAGACAGTCCTAAATGAGAAAGTAGCCTCTAGGTGGCTTAGCATTCAGGCCTGGCTTGCTGCCTCGGAGCCCCCCGCCCAGGGCTATCCAAGCTGCTGTGGATGTAACTCATTTAAAGCAAGATTCAGTATAGACACTGGGGGCCCCATCTTCCTCCTGTGCTGTACAGCCCTGAACTGTCTGTGGTATGTTTTTCTGTGTGCCAGACATCTGCTAGGTGTTCCACATCCCTTGCATAGAGAGGGCATCCATCAGGGTGCAGACAAATAGACTGGGTCCAAAGATACACAGCACGGTAAGTGGTGGCGCGGGGACTAAGTGCTGCTGAGTTACTCCACTGAAGTCTGCTCACCCCTGTTTTGTTTTGCAGACTCTGGAATTTTCCATGCCATTTGTTTTACGCCCTTTGTAGCAAAAGCGTTTCAATGCATCTTGGGAAGGAATGTGCTAATGGTACTATATACAAACTCGCTTCTCCCGCATCTTAGCCACATGAAATGCCACGCCTTTAAGTAATTCTGAAACATTCTTCTCAGGATATTTGTGGCACGGGGCGGAAGCCCTCATTGCCTCCTGGCAACTGTGTTGCTCTAGGTTAGGGACACCGATGGTGAGCCGGAGCTGGACGCTGACGGAAGTGTTTCTACCAAACCCAGGTGACCTGGACCCTCCTCAGTGTTCTCTCAAAACTCATTGTCAGATTGGAGGGGAGAAGACGAGATCCACCAAGTGCTGAACTAACGTTTCCTGACATGAGGAAATGGTCAGGTGCTTGGTGACAGTCACTTGAGGAACACAGCTAGGGGGTGGGTGCTCAGCCATTTAGACACACTAGAGTTTCACATTTGACCTCTGGCTTCCACATGCGATTAAGGGAAAGAAAACTTTTCAGTCACTTATTATTTACATAACTAGTTCAAGGGCAGCGGTGGACATGGCAAACCCAAGGTCTACCTAGATTACTACTTTTTTATTTAGGTCAGTGGCTTAGTGCTTGTTTAACAAATATTTTGTAAACTCCTTTTAGTATCCCAAATGAAATTCATGGATTATATAAGCCATCTGTTGTTGTTGTGTAGTCTCTAAGTCATATCCAACTCTTTTGCAACCCCATGGACTGCAGCCTGCCAGGTTCCTCTGTCCGTGGGGTCTCCCAGGCAAGAATACTGGAGTGGGTGGCCATTCCCTTCTCCAGGGTATCTTCCCAGCCCAGGGACCGAACCCACATCTTCTGCATTAGCAAGCGGGTTCTTTACCACTGAGCCACCAGTAAAGTCCATAAGCCAACTATACACATTAAAAAAAGTTAATGTAATACCCTAACTCTAACACAGTTTTTAATGTGAGAATTACTGACATGGGGTCATGTAACTCTTGAAGTGCTGTCATGCACACTTGTAGATGTTCAGCAGCATCCCAGGCAGCAGCATGTTCAGCAGCATCCCAGGCTTGTAGATGTTCAGCAGCATCCCAGGCTTTTACCCCCAATAATGACAACCAAAAACTCTCCAGATATTGCCAAGTGTCCCCTGAGGGGAAAGTCATCTTCTATCNGGGTCATGTAACTCTTGAAGTGCTGTCATGCACACTTGTAGCTGTTCAGCAGCATCCCAGGCAGCAGCATGTTCAGCAGCATCCCAGGCTTGTAGATGTTCAGCAGCATCCCAGGCTTTTACCCCCAATAATGACAACCAAAAACTCTCCAGATATTGCCAAGTGTCCCCTGAGGGGAAAGTCATCTTCTATCAAGAACCACTCCTCTGATATAAAAGATAAACAGGTGATAATGTATAATCAAGTAATACATATTTCAAAATATACATGCTCAAGTATGGCTATACTGGGGCACACAATAAAGCAGCCATTTTCTCGTACCTAGTGATAGTGAAGGGGTTTGGATTTAAGAGAAGAAGATCATAAGTTCTTTCTGTAAGAAAAACAGGAAAATGTAACGGTAGTGGTATCAATCGACATTAGAAGGAAAATGATTGTTAGGCTAGGTAATAATAGAGAACACTTAACTGTATATAAGTGGAAGAATAAAATAACTATAATTAAAAATGGAGACAGTATACTAAGATCAGCTATAGACTCAATCATAAATGAGCTGGGACTTATTTTATCATTACAGCATCAGAGTGGTTTCCTACCTTGCTGCTGCTGCTCCGTCGCTTCAGTTGTGTCCGACTCTGTGTGACCCCATAGACGGCAGCCCACCAGGCTCCCCCGTCCCTGGGATTCTCCAGGCAAGAACACTGGAGTGGATTGCCATTTCCTTCTCCAATGCATGAAAGAGAAAAGTGAAAGTTAAGTCGCTCAGTCTGTCCGACTCTTCGCGACCCCATGGACTGCAGCCCACCAGGCTCCTCCATCCATGGGATTTTCCAGGCAAGAGTACTGGAGTGGGGCGCCATCGCCTTCTCCAGGTTCCCTACCTTATGACTAGGGATATCACTATAGTGATGGACTCTCTAGTATTTAACAAGAACTTGGGGTTGTATCCCATGAGAGAATGGACTGAAAAAAGGCCAAGTGATAGGAAGACCTCTGGGGAAGGAAACAGAATGATGCTGAAGAATAGACCAACTGAAAAGTAATTTGAAAGTGAAATTCTTACAACGTAGATTTCTTATCATGTACCTATGTGTGTGTGTGTATACATATGTGTATATATATATGGCAATATTATAACAATATTTTCAAAACAACAATGAAATTCATGATCTTCATTTCACGAGTCTGCTAATTTCTATCTGGTTTGAGGTCTTTTCAAAGAAATCTCAAATCAGTTACATGTTTCAGTTCATTTCACTGCATAGTACTGCCTTCCTGCACTGAAACCCTCTTTAGAAAAATTTTTAGTTAAAAACGCTTAATGCAGGGCCTTCCCTGGTGGTCCAAGGATTAAGAATTAGCCTTGCAATGCAAGGGACGTAGGTCTGATCGCTGGTTGGGGAACCGTGATCTCATGCCACAGAGCAACTAAGCCCACACATCATAACTAGAGAGTTTGCGTGCCACAAGAGAAGACCTCACATGATACAATGAAGATACAAGGCAGCCAAATAAATACCAATTTATTAAAAAAATTTTTTTAATGAAATGAGAAAAAAAAGAGAGCTTCTCTGGTGGCTCAGTGGTAAAGAATTCGCCTGCAAATGCAGCAGTCACAGGTTCAAGCCCTGGTCAGGGAAAATCCCACATGCCATTGAGCAGCAAAGCCTGTGCACTGTAACTATTAAGCCCATACTCTAGAGTCTGGGAGCCACAACTACTGAGCCCACAGGCCACACCTGCTGAAGCCCTGTGCCTAGAGCCTGTGCTCAGCAACAGGAGAGGGCACCGCAGTGAGAAGCCTGTGCATCACCGCCAGAGAGTAGCCCCCACCCACCACAACTAGGGAAAAGCAATGAAGACCCAATACAGCCAAAAGTTAACCAACTAAAACAAGGCAAAATACTGAAAATCTAAAAAGAAAGAGAAATGCTTAGTGCATGGAGTCAGCAACCTGTACAGCATAAGCTGAACCATCATTGCCAGACAGGGTCTTGCTTCCATTTAAGTTTCTCTCTATGGAATGGTCTTCTAAATTATTGGGCTTTTCAGTAACTTTTTAGAACTTATTTTCAGAACTATCATGTTCTATGTATTGCTGATTTACCTTTGCAGTGTTTAATATGGGGGAATATTCAAAAGTCACGTAGGACGTGAAACAATTCTTCTTGTATGAGACTCTCCCAAACACTGCGGGACATCCAGCTTCCTCCTCATCCCCAGATGCCAATGGGCAGGTCAACCAAAGACTACATTCACTAGTTTCCAAAAATGCCACCTCTGGAGCACCACAGCTTCTGCTGATTATCCCAGGCTTATAAGACCGCATCCCAGATGTGGATCACTGGCACCCAAGACCTCACTGACAAGCATCCACTTCATGGACACAGAGTCAGATGTCCTTCCCACCAGCTAGTGTGGGGGCATAACATGGGTACTTCTACTATCTCCACTGCTAATATCTTTACTACCTATAATACTTCTATACAATTTTTATTAATCATGACTCACTGACACCCTCCATGAATGGTACTAACAAAGGTAAGTGGGTAACATCTGTTGAGTGTTCCCTGTATGTCAGACCCTGGATGTGTCAGTTTTGCTACTTCATTCAGGCTTCACAATAACCCTATTGAGGGGAATACTATTATTAGCCACATTTTATAGAGGAGAGGTTTGGTGACTGGTCCAACGTGACCTGACTAATGAGTGGCAGAAGAATTTGAACCCTGGCTCTTACTCTATTTGTCATACCATTTCCCCAGAACTGTGCTCTCTGTATTCAATTTAAGTAAAGTGGCAAACTTATACCTATGGTCAATTCATCTTCAAAAAAGGAGGCAAGAATATACAGTGGAGAAAAGACAGTCTCTTTGGCAAGTGCTTTTGGGAAAGCTGGACAGCTGCATGTAAATCAATGAAGTTAGAACACACTCTAACACCATACACAAAAATAAACTCAAAATGTCTTAAAGACTTAAATATAAGACACGACACCATAAAATTTCCAGAAGAGAAATAGGCAGAAACATTAACATAAATCGTACCAATGTTTTCTTAGGTCAGTTTCCCAAAGCAATAGAAATAAAAGCAAAAATAAACAAGAAAGAAAGTGAAGTTGCTCAGTGATGTCCGACTCTTTGCAACCTCATGGACTGTAGCCTACCAGGCCCCTCTGCCCATGGGATTTTCTAGGCAAGAGTATTGGAGTGGGTTGCCACTTCCTTCTCCAGGGAATCTTCCTGACCATGAGACCTAATCACACGTATAAGCTTTTGCACAGCAAAAGAAACCATAAAAAAAAATGAAAAGACAACCTACAGACTGAAAGAAAATATTTGCAAATGATGCAACCAACAAGGGCTTAATTCCCAAAATGTACAAACAGCCCATACAACTCAATAACAAAATAAACCAAACAACCAATTTAAAAAAGGGTAGCAGATCCAGACATTTCTCCAAAGAAGACATATGGATGGTCAATAGGCACATGAAAAAGTGCTCAGCATTGTTAATTATTCAGTTCAATTCAGTTCAGTTCATTTCAGTCACTCAGTCGTGTCCGACTCTCTGCGACCTCATGAACTGCAGCACACCAGGCCTCCCTGTCCATCACCAACTCCCAGAGTTCATTCAAACTCACATCCATTGAGTTGGTGATGTCATACATCCATCGAGTTGGTGATGCCATCCAGCCATCTCATCCTCTGTCGTCCCCTCCTCTTCCTGCCCCCAACCCCTCCCTGCATCGGAGTCTTTTCCAATGAGTCAACTCTTTGCATGAGGTGGCCAAAGTACTGGAGTTTCAGCTTTAGCATCACTCCTTCTAAAGAAATCCCAGGGCTGATCTCCTTCAGAATGGACTGGTTGGATCTCCTTGCAGTCCAAGGGGCTCTCAAGAGTCTTCTCCAACACCACAGTTCAAAAGCATCAATTCTTCAGCGCTCAGTTTTCTTCACAGTCCAACTCTCACATCCATACATGACTACTGGAAAAACCATAGCTAGACCGACCTTTGTTGGCAAAGTAATGTCTCTGCTTTTGAATATGCTATCTAGGTTGGTCATAACTTTCCTTCCAAGGAGTAAGCGTCTTTTACTAGATAAATACAAATCTTCCCTGGTGGCTCAGATGGTAAAAGCGTCTGCCTACAATGTGGGAGACAGGGTTCGATCCCTGGGTTGGGAAGATCCCCTGGAGAAGGCAATGGCAACCCACTCCAGTACTCTTGCCTGGAAAATCCCATGGACGGAGGGGCCTGGTAGGCTGTAGTCCATGGGGTCGCAAAGAGTCAGGCATGACTGAGCAACTTCACCACCAAAGACAAATCAAAACTATAGAGAGAACCCTCACACCAATCAAGAATAGACTTCATTAAAAAGTATACAAATAATAAATGCTGGAGAAGGTATGGAGAAAAGAGAATCCTCTTGCACTGTTGGTAGGACTGTAAACTGTTGTAGCCACTATTAAGAACAGTATGGAGGTTCCTTAAAAAACTAAAAACAAATTTACCAGATGATCCAGCAACCCCACTCCTGGATATCTAGAAAAGACAAAAACTGTAATTCTAAAAGAAACACCACAATGTTCATTGCAGCACTATTCACAATAGCCAAGACATGAAAGCAACATAAATGTCCAGACATGTAAGTACAGAAAGAGGATGATATATAATGGAATATGATATATTCCATATATCAGATGATATATAATGGAATATTACTCAGCCATAAGAATGAAATCATGCCATTTGCAGCAACATGGATGAACCCATAGATTATCATTCTAAGTAAAGTAAGTCAGACAAAGAAAGACAAATATCACGTGATATCACTTATATGTAGAATCTAAAATATGATACAAATGAAATTATTTATAAAATAGAAACAAATGCACCAAAATAGAAATCAAACTTATATTTACCAAAGGGGAAATTGGTGTCAGTGGGATAAATTAGAAGCTTGAAATAAGCTAATGCAAATTTATAAAACAGGAAAACAACAAGGTCCTACTGTAGAGCACAAAGAACTATATTCAATATCCTGTAATAAACCATAATGGAAAAGAATCTGAAAAAGAATATATCTTATTCAATTTGCTGTATGTCAGAAAGTAATGCAACATTATAAATCAACTACATTTCAATTTAAAAAGAGAAAAAAAGAAGTAAATAGCAGCAAAGCATACTTTTATAAAAATCTGTATGTGTTTATACCCAAAGTTTATTGAGTGTGCACAGTATACCCTCAGCACAGTCCCCTACATTACCTGTTCAATAGTCATATGTACTTGGAAGAATTGGAATGGAAGAAGGACTATTTGGAAAGTGACCTTCGCCGCCCTGAAAGATACCCCATTATGAAAGAAATATTGAGCTAAATTCACCATACCCAGAATGGCAGACAGGTTTCATCTCAAGTCAGCAAATCGTTTGTGGCTGCCTAAGTTTGAGAAGGACCTTTAAGGCACGTTGGAGGTGTCATCAATTAGTAATGTCTGCCTCGGCTAGGGAAAGGGCAGGCGGTAGCCCCATGTCAGGAAGTTATTGTCCCTGCTTCCCTAGGCAGGAAACTGTACACTTCGGAAAAGTTTTAAAAAATGAATAGAAATTTTTGGTGCAATTCTAAGTTAACCAGAAAACTCCAGTTTTTCAGAATATCCTTCTCATGTAGCCATAGAATCATCAAGGTAAGAAGGACCTTCACAATTACTTAGACTTATCCACTTTAGAAATATTTGCGAAAGAAGGAATAGAAACAAGAAAGAATTTTCAGTGATGAATTTTAAGTTCACCAGAAAATTCATTTCCTCTGAATGTTCTATTCACAACTCCTAGATGCTGAAGGGAAGGAAGAACATGTGAGATTATTGAGGCCTGTGGTTCTCCAATCTGGCTTACAGTGGAATCACCTGGGAACTTTTGAAAAAGTCCAATGTTTCTGGGTTCTGATTTCATTGGTCTAGGAATAGGCCCAGGAACTGGCATTTTCTTAACATTTCCCTCCTGGTTCTAATACCCAGCCTGGACAGACAGCAACAAATCTGGTTAAACCCCTCATCCTACAGATAAGGAAATGAAGGCTGAGAGGAGACAGTTGGTTTTCTTGGGGATGGAGCTGGGGTAGGGGCAGAACAGATTTTGGTCTGGGTGTGCAGTGAACCCTTGGGTCCTTGAGGTTGCAGAGCTGCAGTCCTAGAGCCCAAGTCAGTCTCATAACCTGAGTCCCATTGGCCTTTTCCTGACAGCCACCTCTCCAGCCAAGTGTGACCACAAGCTCAAGACAGCAGTTTCGTTGCGGCCTCCACCCCCTGCAGTGGTTCCCTGGGTTGAGAAGATCCCCTGGAGAAGGGAAAGACTACCCACTCCAGTATTCTGGCCTGGAGAATTTCATGGACTATACAGTCCATGGGGTCAGAAAGAGTCAGACGTGACTGAGTGACTTTCACTTCACTTGGGAACCAATATTAGCTTCAGAGGCTTCCCTGATGACTCAGAGGGTAAATCATCTGCCTGCAATGCTAGAGACCTGGGTTCAGTCCCTGAGTTGGGAAGATCCCCTGGAGAAAGGAATGGCAACCCACTCCAGTATTCTTGCCTGGAAAATTCCATTGACGGAGGAGCCTGATAGGCTACAGTCCATGGAGTTGCAAAGAGTCAGACATGACCGAGCAACTTCATTTTCCTTTTCCTTTCCCTTCCACTCCCTGCTCCTGGCATTTCCAAAGACATCTCCAACATTTCCCATTGGGCCTCTGTTGCAAGGCGTTTCCTGCCTCTTGCCATAGGCATCGCACTGTATGACTTGCTGGTCCTGATGTCCCTTCATAGCAGTGGAAACAAGAATGGGATCAACAAACCACTTGCTCTACAGTAATCTTTAAAAGGTGGAGGTAGGAAAAGAGAAGTGCACTAAAGTTTGTGCAAGGTCTCCTGAGCGCCAAGCACTTTACATATTTATCTTCTTAATGACACTGGAAGGGAAATAGTTTTACTCCATTCTACAGATGGGGAAAGGTGGATCTGAAAGGTTAGGTAATTTGCCCAAGGTCACACAGCTAGTGAATGGCAGTCAGAATATAAGCCACTTCTCAAAATTGGCCTCTGCAGCCTCCTCCATCAATGCAGTGTCCCAGTCCCTTAGAAGACAAGGCATATCGCCCCACAGATTGCTTATTGGTTAAAAGGCAAAAACAGTCACTCTGCAATAGAGAAGCCTGCCCACACATTGATCAGGTGAACAAAAGGAACCATAGCAGATGGACATCACCCAAAATGACCTATGTCACTTGGCCAAGTTTACACAACTTGAACCTAGTCACAAGGAAACATCTGATGAACCCGAATTGAGGAACATTGTAGAAAATCACTGGCTTCTGTTCTTCAGACATTTCAATTTCCACGTCAAAGTTGAGGAATGGTTCCAGAGTAAAGAAACAAGAGAGAAGACATCTAAATGCTGTAGGTGGTGTGGGATTTGATTCTGCACTAGGGTGGGGGACATGCTCTGAAAGTTTGTTGGGCCAGTTGACAAAACTGAAATATGGAGTGTAGAAGAGAAAAAATTACCGTAACAGTGTTAGATTTCTTGAGTTTGATTGCCGTACAGTGGCTCTGTAAGAGAATATCCTGTTCTTAGGAAATACACACTGAGAGATTAAGAGATAAAGGGCAAGATGCCTCTTAAATCATTCAGAAAAAAGTAAATATTGCCACAGTGCTTTTGGCTGTGGTGCTGAAGAAGACTCTTGAGAGTTCCTTGTATTGCAAGATCTAACCAGTCAATCCTAAAGGAAATCAACCCTGAATATTCAAGGAAGGGCTGATGCGGAAGCTCCAATCCTTTGGCCACCTGACGTGAAGAGCTGACTCATTGGAAAAGACCCTGACGCTGGGACAGATTGAAGGCAAAAGGAGAAGGGAGCGTCAGAGGATAAGATGGCTAGATAGCACTCAAAGGACATGAATTTTAGCAAACTCCCCAGAGATAGAGGACAGAGGAGCCTGGTGTCTACAGTCCATGGGGGTCACAAAGAGTTAGACTCAACTTAGTGACTGAACAACAATATTTCTTATGGTAGCCAGCAGATTGCTAAGCCTATATAGTAGAGAATGAATTTTGAATCTTTGGTTTTATTTGATTAAATAATTCTACAGTTCCCTGACATCAAGGAAAATATTTTGCAGTGTGGTGTTCTTAGTTTCTAATACTTCTGGTTGATTTCAGAGGAGACACAAATAAAATTCTGATCCTTCAACTTCTGCCTCCTCACTTGACTCACAGCTTTTCTAGGAAAGGGGGAAAAACCCTATTATGAACTTGTCTTACTTTACATTCATTTATAAATTCTTCCACATTTCCTGGAAATTTATTTGGGATTTTATTACTCTCACCATATTAGTAGGGTGAAAAAACCAAACTCAGCAGGACGTAGCTGAGTACACTCTCTGCTCTCCTTCTGACCTTCCGTTCCTATGAGAATCTTAAGTCGGATGTTCACTCTACCAGATGGAGGAGGACTGAGTGGAGCCTCTCACTTGAAAAAGAAAGCCATCTTAGTTTGACAAATTCTGAGCCAGCCTCTACTCTGCGTGGTATACAGAGCTCTTGTATCAGACATTTGAAAAAATAAACACATTCTATTCTACTGAACTGTTTCAGAAATACCTTCATGTCCTTCAGTGCAAAGTATAAGACAGAATTGCATCCTGGCCATTTGGGGCAGGGAGTACCTATACTATGGGCTTCTCAAGTGGCTCAGTGGTAAGGAATCCACCTGCCAATGCAGGAGACATGGGTTCAATCCCTGGGTCCAGAAGACTCTCTGGAGGAGGAAATGGCAACCCACTCTGGTATCCTTTGCTTGGAAAATTCCATGGACAGAGGAGGCTGGTGGGCTATAGTCCCTGGGGTCATAAAGAGTCGGACATGACTGAACAACTGAGCATGCCTGTATATACATATATTAGTTAGGGGCTTAACTGCAAACAACATAACCTGCCCTGGATGGTTTAAGCAGAAAAGAAATTACCAAGGGATACTTGGGAGCTCATTCAATTACTAAGGGGACCCCTGCCACCTCCCCTTCCAGACACAGCCTCTGCTGCCCACATCTATGACCCTGGGCCCTAGATACCAGGTGCCTTGAGTTGCTCTGGTGCAGTCCTGTGCTGCATCCAGCCCCCTGGGCAAAAAACTATTCCTCTGGGGTCTGCTTACTAAGAAGGAGTGTCTGATAGACAGACCTTCCCTGGAAGAAAGGCTAGGAGGCATTAGTGACCTCTGTCTCAAGGAGGCAGCAGCTACAATGTAGGGAAGGGGAAGGGGGGGAAAGTCGCTCAGTTGTGTCCAACTCTTTGCGACCCCATGGACTGAGAAGCTAGTCCATGGGATTTTCCAGGCAAGAGTACTGGAGTGGGTTGCCATTTCCTTCTCCAGGGGATCTTCCCGACCCAGGGACTGAACCCGGGTCTCCCGCATTGTAGGCAGACACTTTACCCACTGAGCCACCAGGGAAGCCCTACTTACAATGTAGAAAAGCCGCTAAATATGCGAAGAGAGTTCCAAAGATGCTTGGTGGCCACAAGCATCATGAGCAACATCCCCGAATACAGCACCAAAGAGGCAAAAGTCAGCCCAGGAAAAGTGCCCAGCTGCTAGATTTTCTTCACGCGCACGAGTCTACTGTGCTTGCTTTTGCACTCACTGCCTTCTCTCTCTTGTTGTGGCCTTCCAAGGCTTATTTTGAATATGAACAATAAAATCTGGAAACTCCTCAAATCTCAGTTCTAAAGTGAACTTTTTGAGGAGACTGGAAGTAGTAACTGTTTCAAGCACCTGGAAATCTGTTGCTTCCAGATGAGAAGAAGGGGCCCAGAAATTTGGGGTTTGGCCACAACTACTGTGTCTGTGCTGCTTCCCCGGTGCCTCAGTCGGTAAAGAATCTGCCTGCAATGCAGGAGACACAGGTTTGATCCTTGGGTCAGGCAGAGCCCCCGGAGAAGGAAATGGCAACCTACTCCAGTCTTCTTGCCTGGAGAATTTCACGGACAGAGGAGCCCAGCAGGCCACAGTCCTTGGGCTCACAGAGGGTAGGAGACGACTGAGTGACTAAACTATTGCCACTGTATCTGTGCTCCTGGCCATGACCAGGGTTTTCCAGAAGGCACTTTGCATCGTATTAATTGATGGGGGGCCAGAAAGAGGAAGTGAGAGGAAGGAAGCAATGATTATGAGAGGGACTTTGCACTGGGTAGATAAAAGTCCGCCCCCATTTCCTTCCTGTTACACTTCCCTGAGACTCTAATATGCTGCCAGGGAGGCTCAGGCAGTGATGCCCTAACTCGCTGGACCACTCTTAACACCTGGCCCGTAAGGTATCTTGTGGGGACTTGGGTTTCACGAAATACTCTTAGGGAAATACCCTAGGCTGTCTCTCACCCAGGTTAGAGCCCTTGCAGAACGCTTGACTTCTTCCAATTCAAAGCTCAGCGAGTTTCATGCAAATACAAGTGAATTGAAATGTCACTGGCTTCAGACCTGTTTTGAGGGCTGCTTAAAAAGGGAAGAAAAGGATGACACCTGCAGACACGTAGTTCCTTTCAAGTTCTCTTGAATGCCTTGGGGAGGTTCTTTATGTCCTCCACTGTTTGATTTAGGAAATGCTGCTCGAGGGTTTTCAACAATGAGACTCCTAACCTTACACGCAAACTTTCCGATTAAATGACTGTAACTAAAGATGCTTACTCCTTGGAAGAAAAGTTATGACCAACCTAGATAGTATATTTAAAAGCAGAGACATTACTTTACCAACAAAGGTCTGTCTAGTCAAGGCTATGGTTTTTCCTGTGGTCATGTATGGATGTGAGAGTTGGACTGTGAAGAAGGCTGAGCACCGAAGAATTGATGCTTTTGAACTGTGGTGTTGGAGAAGACTCTTGAGAGTCCCTTGGACTGCAAGGAGATCCAACCAGTCCATTCTGAAGAAGATCAACCCTGGGATTTCTTTGGAAGGAATGATGCTAAAGCTGAAACTCCAGTACCTTGGCCACCTCATGAGAAGAGTTGACTCATTGGAAAAGACTCTGATGCTGGGAGAGATTGGGGGCAGGAGGAGGAGGGGACGACTGAGGATGAGATGGCTGGATGGCATCATGGACTCAATGGACGCGAGTCTGAGTGAACTCTGGGAGATGGTGACGGAGAGGGAGGCCTGGCGTGCTGCAATTCATGGGGTCGCAAAGAGTTGGACACGATTGAGCAACTGAACTGAACTGAACACAGGGTAAAAGAATGCTATCCAGTGAGGAAAAAAGATGTTTCCTACAAAGTCAGTACATAGGAACTTTCAAATGTGCTTATATTGCACAAACCGAAACAAACATTGTCATGAGCTGATTTTGGTTGTTTTCTTGTTTTGGTTCACTGTCAAGTTCAACTTGACAGATCTTCAAGTTAATTCAACACATATACATGTATAAAGCTTGCAAAAACTTTGGCTCCCATGCGAGCTGGCCCTCAAGCCTCTCACCAGAACAGCTGCACTAGGCTGATATTTGCAATTGCAACATACCATTTGGCTTAATAATCCTTGGCACCCTTTATATGGAGATAATTTAGTAGCCTATTAAAATGCCCACCACTCCTACTTTTTAAAGGTGTTTATTTGGTTCTATCCAAATCTTTCGATGTTAAGATGTCGGAAAAAACCCATCTCTGACACGTTGCCCACAGCATCAATCCTGAAGAATCTTTGATTAGAAAAGTACTGAATTGTGAAGGTCACCAGGCAACAGTCTCCTTCCTCTAAAATAGTTTCTGCTGGAGACTACTTCATTTGGAATGGGTTTTGATGAGCACTCGAGAGATCATTTCATACTTTTTATTCATATATTCACTTCTTTTAAACCATAGTTTTTTTTTTTTAAGTGATCAGTTATTTTCAACTAAATCAAATAATGTATATTTCATCCTGTCATGGAAAATTGAAGGCAGACCGGCAATATAAGCGGCCTTGTGGTAAAACCTGCTGGATACACTTGTAAACAATTTTTGTATAGGACTTGATGCACCTAAAGATTCAGAAGCATAAGAGCAATCTGTTTCCAGGATCTCTTTAAACCAAGCCAGGCCCTCCACCCTCTCCATTGCTTTTTTCCTGGTATTTCCATTTCATATGAAAACATTTAACCCAGGTCCTAACCTTCAACTGTCCCATGAGTATGTGAACTACAGATCCTTGCACATCTGAAATACTCTGCCTGCAGCTTTTTTTGGTTTTGCTTTGTTTTGTTTATCCTACACAACTTCCTTCCTTCCTTCCTACCCCTGGCTCCCCAGGGCTTTTAGAGATAGGCTAACCACTAATCACGTCCTCCTGCAGTCTTCCTGCAGCAGCAAGGGAGACGAGAGCCAGACTCCTCCAGGAGCAGATCCTGGCCAAAGGGGGATGAAAACAGTAATGGCCATCTTAAACAGCACTGCAGGGATCTCTGGGAGACATCCTTGAATGTAGGGAGCAATCGAATTTAAGTGACACACAGCAGCTCTGAATGGGAGCAGAGTCACGGTCCCCAGAAGGCAACATCTCTATGGTTTAGCCTCCACAGACGGCTGGCCTCCCATTAGGTCGTTCCCCCATGGATGACAGTCACTCTGAGAGCTTGCTCATGCACTCGCCACACTCCCGAGCATTCCACACAGGGCAAGTTCTCAGCAGATTTAAGTGATTCAAATGTTTCCCTTCCCCCTGTGTTCTTTTCAAGGGCCATTTGGATTCCAGGGGCCACTGCTAACCATAATGACCGACATTCTTTCCATTTCTTGCCTTCCTGTTGGGAGTGGAGATTTTGAAAACTCCATGGATGAATTTGTCAAGTTCTGATCTAAATTCAGGGCCAGAATGAACACCTGCTAGGCAAAGACTTCCCCCGCTTCCCACACCCCACAAAAAAGTTTGAGCTTGATAAATCCTCAAAGTGTGTGTGACAAGCCCCTCCAGATCTAAATGCCTTTGCCCAGCCGACCACTCACTCACTTGTTCACTCCCAGTATCCACTTAATTTTCTTCATGGGAATGGTTTGCTATAAACAGAAGAACAAGTTCTTACGGAGCACTTCATATCAAAGCGCTTTTTAAATGGCACTTGGGATGTCAACCACTCCGTCCGGGCTGGGGCACTTTACTCATCGGCCTGGGTTAAATAAAGGCACACAAGAGACAAGTGCTTTTTCCCAAAGTCTCTGAGGGGTGGGGTCATCAAGGCTTGGCGAGATGGACGGACTTGATGACCATCACGGGAACTGCTGCAGGGTGGAGTTGAAGCCAAGGTCGTGCAGTCAGAGAGATGCTTGGGTTCAGCTCTACCTCTGAGTTTCCTAGCTCTGAGCTCCTGTTCCGGTGACTTTATCTGTTATCTGTTTTCCTATCTACAAAGTTTAGGTAATAAATCTGACTTAAATTATAAGAGAATGCTGGTAAAGGACCTGAGGGACCGCACCTGGTTTCTAGTGTGCGCTGAGGAAAGGATGATGGGTGATGACGATTACAGCTTTGTGTTGCCACTTCATCCTTGTTGCTAATGCTTCCTGTGTGACTCCATTAATGAATGTAGGGCCTGAAGACCCCTGTTGGCTCAGCTCACAGAAAGCCAAAGAACTTTAAAAGTTCAAAGGAGGCTTACGTAAGATACATTCTTAGAGACTTCCCTGGTGGTCCAGTGGCTAAGACTCCATGCTTCCAATGCAGGAGGCAGAGGTCCAATCCCTGGTAGGGGAACTAAAATGCTGCATTCCCCACAGTGCGGCCCCCAAATTTAAAAGATGTATTCTTGTTCTCTGAAAGGCCTCAAACCATGATCCTTTTCCAGAAGGGTTTTCAAACAAATGGCATTTGAAACAGATGAGACTGGCAACACTTTCCTTAGTAAGTAAAATTAGGGTATAAAAATAAAGGAAGCCGAGTTTCTCAAGGCATATAGTAGGGAGAGAAAGACAGAAATTAATCAGGAATCCAAGAATCCCTGTTGGCGAAGTTCTAGACTGGACAGCCCTTATCTTCACTGTTAGAAAACTCCTGACTAAATGAAAGCTTTGGGGGGAAAAAAATGCCCAGATTTTTATCATTGAGGGTGTAGCTTAATTCTGAACAAAACTTCCGAGGTTTCTGATTCATGTTTTTCCAAGTGCAAATGTGCCTTTCTGAGAGGATGACCTCAGTTTCCGGAAGGAGGGCCAGGTATCTGCGCCATCATTAGCTCCCCAAGAGGTTCTCAGGCACCCAAAAGTTTGAGAAGCACCAGCCTGAATGTCGCTGGAAAGGCTAGGCGAGGAAGAGTCGAGGTGTGGGGAAGGGAACACCTGGGAGACCTGGAACTCTCTCTTGGTCTGAATGGAATCACTTTACACCGACACTGCCACAAATCCAGGAGATCTGGGTAACAGGTTTCCTCATTTCTCTTCGTAAATCAGCATGGATGTTCTTGGCCAGCCCTCTCCTTGCAGGGTGGGCAGCTGTGAGTTAAAACGAGGGGTTTATCTCCTCTTTGTCTCCGAACCCTGTCCTACCTTTTGCAGATGTTAACTCTTTCCCTGTCTGCTTCACAACTAATTGTTCCAGCAGACAGACAAGCTGCGAGCCTCAAGAAAACAGGATATATTCTTGGAAGTAATTACTGTACTAAAATTGAGTGGGGAAAGGCCCCAGCTTTTGAATAAAGTCAGCTAGTGAAGCAGCACTTAGTTTCGTCTGGCAGTTAACAAAGCTTGAGTTCTAAGAGTTTAAGGTGTCACTTCACAGAATGTGGGAACAGCAAAGGTTTTTTTTTGGGGGGGGGACCGTATTCAAAAATTTTCCAGTCTCAATGATTTGATGGCCGATATGGGGGTGGGAGGGCCATAAATCTAAGCCTCTCTAGACTCTGAACACATGGGAATTTCATTACATAAATCTTTCCTGTCATATATTTGTTCAAAGACCCACAAATGCAACAAAACACAACTTTCATTTAGAATGCTCAAGGAAGACTTTTTTTTTTTAAAGACCTTGCAGAGTTCCATTGGCTGACACCACAAATCTTGGCTTCTTTTGAATGGGATGAACAGAAACATGTTTAAGGCCTAAGGATGCTACATATATAAAATGGAAAAGAAAGATAATTTTCAGCCAACTCTTTTCTGAGAATAGACTTACTCAAAACTTAAAAAAAAGACAACCATGAAATCGTCACACCATTTTAAAAGAATAGTAGCATAAAGTCGTAAGAGTAAGACTGTTTTCCAAGCATCGCCTCCACTTGTGTTTAAAAGAAAAGGCAAATAGCAAATCCACATTGTGAACAGCAAGCATTCTGCTTTGGGGAACCTTGTAATTTTGCAATCAGTTTTTACGTCCCAAGAAAATGTACTGATAGCAGTCATTAAAATAACTATTGGACATTTATAAACAAACACTTCCACTTTTGGACAACCTTTGGGCCAACATTGAGAACAAACAAGGCTTCTAAACATCTGATGTGTGAATCCCAGGGACGGCGGAGCCTGGTGGGCTGCGTCTATCGGGTCGCAAAGAATTGGACACGACTGACGTGACTTAGCAGCAGCAGCAGTACTATCAGACATGGTGCTTAAAAGGTTGAACGATATTTGCTGTATGCTCTTGGGTGAAATGGAAAATTTAAGAGAACCTATCATGGTGAAAACAGTAGGAATGAGATATGCAGGCAAACAAGAAAATGCATCCAGCATCAACCACACACTCTCCATCTACAGAAAAGGCTAAAACTTACCAATATGGGCTATGTAAGAATTAGGTTCAGAAGATAAAAGTCACTTCCTACTCACCCAGAGGGTCCACCAAACTCCTTAGAGAAGGTTCCTGCGCTGAAAACTAACCATCTGCTCACCTACAGCTGGTTACTTGTTTCTCTGGCGCATGGTACTCACCTGCAGCTGGTTACTTAATTCTGATACAGAGTAGCTACACGGCCTCCTGTCTCCTCTCCATTCAAATCTCTGGCTAAAACTGTTCTTGCCGAAAAGAGCAAATGCAAGAGTAAGTTTTTGTTTCTCTCTCTAGTAGCCGTCAATTAACATATTAAAATTTCACAAACTTCCTAATTATGTAACGAACTGAGCTTATATTTGAAAAAAAAAAAAAAATCAAAACCCGAAACAACTATATACAGGCTTCCCTGGGTAGCTCAGGTGGTGAAGAATCGGCCTGCAATACAGGAGACCCCGATTCAATTCCTGGGTAGGGACGATCCCCTGGAGAAGGGATAGGCTCCCCACTCCAGTATTCTGGCCTGGAGAATTCCACGGACTATGTAGCTGGTCTCCACATTGCCTCCACCTTCCCTTGTATGTTAGTTGCATAGAACTTGAAACAGATTTCTTCAGAGTAAAACCAAGTCTGTGGTAGGTGGGCTCCTTGACTCGACTGCAAATCATTTCAATCCATCGAGCTGCTGTACTGAGGTCAGGGAGCTGGGAACCACACAAGTCAGAAGCTAAGGAGAAAACATCTCTAAAAACAGTACTTTTGGAATAAGCACTGGATATTTGACCACTTCCAGCACCCAAGTCGCATCTGTCTACCTAGGCCCCAGGAAAGCAAGCTTGCCCTCGTGACTCACCTCTCAGGAGCCTGCCTGTTTTCCCCAGTAGACTCAGGCCAAACTTACAGACCTTCCCTCCACTTAAATCACAAAGAGCTGCTAATCTTCATTAGGCATCTGTTTGAGTTACTGGACTCCCTTTTAACTCTCAGAAATGTGTAAATATGCTTTAACCGGCCCAGAAGTATTTGCATTTTGAGTGAAACATATTATCACCACCTAAATTGAGGATATGTTTGGGGCAGTGGGGTGGAGGACAGTTGGTTTCTAGGGCTTGTTCACTTCTGAACCTGTTTGTCGAAAGCGCTAGAATTTTTCAGAAGAGCAGGAAAAGGGCATGCAGGTGTGGGCCCTGGGGAGTTAAATATCCTGTTAATATCCTACAGCAGGGGAGCGAGAGCTTTGGCAGGACTCAGAACCACCAGCGGGGAAGGCAATGGCACCCCACCCCAGTACTCTTGCCTGGAGAATCCAATGGACGGAGTAGCCTGGTGGGCTGCAGTCCATGGGGTCGCTAACAGTCGGACAGACTGAGCGACTTCACTTTCACTTTTCTCTTCCATGCATTGGAGAAGGAAATGGCAACCCACTCCAGTATTCTTGCCTGGAGAATCCCAGGGATGGGGGAGCCTGGTGGGCTGCCGTCTATGGGGTCACACAGAGTCGGACATGACTGAAGTGACTTAGCAGCAGCAGCAGCAGAACCACCAGCACAGCTGGGAAACAAGCAAATACTCAAACCCCAGAGTCAAATTTAGTATGCCAGAGTGGGGCCCAGAAATCTGCACTTTTAAATACTCCATGTGATTATGACTTCAGAAAAATATCGAGGGGCAAATAATTTGAGTAAAAATTTTAGGTAAATACACCCTAGCTACTTAATTTTCTACAGGACACTTAAACATTAAATTCCACCTAAGCTGCTAGGTAGAAACAAGCAAAACAGTTTCCCTAACTGGTTAAGATCCTTTGAATTGTACCTAGACAACAGTTTCAGGTTCTAAACCTATATTCCTTGTCAATAGTTATTAAATTTAACTAATGCCAGATGCTTTCACATGTAGATAGATCTAAGAAAACATATACAAGCACACACACACACTTGGAGGTATACTGAAGATTTCATTAAGGGGTCAAAAATGTGTATTTTCAACTTACTTTCAATATTTGAACCTCAGTTAAGGCCTAAATTTTTTTTAATTTTTATTTTATATTGGAGTATAATTGATTAACAATGTTGTATTAGTTTCAGACATACAGCAAAGCAATTCAGTTATACATATACAGCTTATCTATTTCAAATTCGTTTCCCATTTAGGTTAATACAGAATATTGAGCAGCCATCCCTGTGCCATCCAGTAGGTCCTCGTTGATTATCTATTTTAAACATAGCAGTATGTACATGTCAATCTCAAATTCTCAATCTATCCTGCCTGCTCCCACTTCCCCCATCCCCTGTAACCCTAAGTTGTCCTCAGAGTCTGTGAGTCTGTTTCTGTTTTGTAAATAAGTTCACTTGTATCATTTTAAAAAAATATTCTACATGTAAGTGATATCATAAGATATCCACATAGCTACAAATGAAGGGCCAAATTTCTTACACTTCAAACACTAAGATGGCATGAAATATGAAAACATAAAAAGTTAATAGAACTAATTCTCACTCAGGAAACCCTTTGATTTTACTTCCCACAGACAGGAAATTTTCTTGTACAGAATAGACCTATAATAAAAATTCCAACAACCCCTGTACAAGGTACTCATTTAACAAAAAAGATCAAATTAAAATGTCAACCTTTAGTTGGTATTAATACCTTTACATTTGAATATTTGTGATTACTTTTTTATGCATGGAGTTCTTACTCTTGAGAGTTGGGGCTGTTTCAAACCTCTGTTCAAGGAAGTACAAAGCAGCTGACTAGTTTCCTTTTTACTAATCTTAAACAAAACAAAAAAGCATTCAACAGGTAAAAGCTCAACTTGATGTTAATGGCAAAAAGCAGTGTTCTCAGGGGTCTCCCTTGGCCTTGAAAACTGTACCTTATCCTGTGACTGGTTTCTGCACATCCCAAACCTTTCTATTTCGTGGAAGCCTTGTTAAAATACTCTCTAATTCGTCTGTTTCAAGGGAAATTATTTGCAGAGTCCTTTCTAGTCTTTCTCTTTTCCTCTAGTGGGTAGGAGGTATGAGAAAGACAGGCCAGGAACTCTGTTCTGCCCAAGGGAAGAGAAAGAGGATTTGATTCCCCCTACAGTTAGACGGGGCTTCCCTAGTGGCTCAGATGGTAAAGAATCTGCCTGCAATGCAGACCAGGATTTGATCCCTGGGTCGGGAAGATTTCTGAATGGCACTCCTATACTCTTGCCTTGAGAATTCCACAGACAGAGGAGCCTCAGAGGCTACAGTCCACGGGGTCACAAAGAGTCGGACTGAGTGACTAACACTTTCACTTTACCCAGTTAAGATATTTTACATCTGCACATAACAAAAATTGAGATACAGCAGGTATAAAATTTATTTTTTTGTCATTGCTACAGTGAAGATGACTTAAACGAAAATATAATACCTTCTTTTTCCTTAACTTTGTATGTTATTTAACCAACGAAAAGCAAGATGCTTAAGGATGCTTTTAAAATGTTAAGTTTAATGTGAAAAAAAAAAAATCACTGGAACTTACATTTGGCCCTCTAAAAAACGGGTTCCACATCTGAGGATTCAATCAACTGCAGATTGAAAATATTCAGGAAAAAAAATTCCAGAAAAATCCAACAAGTAAAACTTGAGTTTTCTGAATGCCCTAGCAACTGTTTACACAGCCTTCACATTATATTATCAGACAAAATCTAGGAATGATTCACAGAATACAGGAGGATGTACGTAGGTTACACATAAATACCTCCACTTACCTTGGATGTAGCATTTTCAATTTTCTCATAGTTAAAGACATTTTAACTGGAGGAAAAAAGTGATCCTACAAATACCCCATGTACTGTGGGTCGTTGGACAAGTCTAAGGTTAGACAGCATGTTAAATATTGAGATAAAATCAATCCTTGAGTTTCTGGTTCACTTTTCTTTGGGTACCCTCCTCAAAGGTTCTAAAATTAGCAGTAATCACCACACTCAATTGTACAAAGTTTGCAGTCAAAGTTTGTAGGTGGAAAAAAAACTGTGAAGAGCGCCAAGACATTCATTGTATCCACAAAGACACCTAATACAGGGCCCGAAATTTTCTTCCTCTGTAACACGGACAGAGGTCACATGACAACTTAGGTGACCAGGAAGAGACCCTGCATGAGACACCAGAGGATGTCCTGGGAATTCTGGCAGTGATAGGGAGCCATGAGGTTCTAGCATTCAAGGTCATGGAGAAGGAGAAACAAAAATACCTGCATCTACTCCTCAAAGGCTAGTATAAAGTAAGAAAGAGCTGGCTTAATAAATTTTCATCTGTCTTTAGCTGTTTTGTTAAAAATAACATGCCTAAAAGTCTGCAGATATGAGCTAAAATGTCCTTGAGAAGAGGCATGTTCATATAGGCCTCTCAACCATTTCTAACACTGACAAAGCCTCCTTAAATCTTCCAGGAGACAAAACAGTCTCCTAGAGGGAAAAATGTCTCTAATAGAGCTTTAGCTATAACTTGCTCTTATTCTGTTTTTTTCTTATGTATTTAAAATCATTTCAGAAATAAAGAACATACCAAAAGGTAAGTTCTTTTTTGTCAAATAATCTGACAGTGAACTGAACTTGGCTTAACAACTAGCATAAAATTGTCAATCTGTCCTGTGTTAGCAAAAATGAAAATCTGAATAAAAATAAGAAAATGAAACCAAAGAGAAATACTATCGAGAGGAAAAACAAAGAAAAAATTCAAATGTACTCTGAAAAATCTGATTTTTTCCCTCAATCAAAAAGAAGTGTATTTATGTTAAAATCAGGATGCTTGACTTTCCATTGATCTCTCAAAATACTTTTCAGATATTGTTGACAGTGCTCAGAACTGTGTAAAAGCTAACATCCACTCCATTTTAAGGAAAAAAGTTCAAATGTAGGACTTATTTCTAAGAAACTCTTCTCAAAGGTCAAGGCATTGGCAATTCTAATTTTAAAAGAAAAGAATTTTAAACATCATTGGGAATTTAAGTGACAATGGTTTTCAAGAGCTATAAATCACATCTCTTTTAAAACAAAACATTTTCATTTCTGAAGGGCTCATACCTGACAACTCCAATTAATGATATTTCCCCACCCCACCCCCAAATCACTATACTAAATGCATTATTTCACCTTAGAATAGGAAAATTTTTAAATGTAATTTAAAAATTATACTCTCTATATATTAATACATTTTAACGGTCATGTTTGAGAGCAAAATTACAAAGTTAAAACCAAATTCTACATTCAAGGGACAAATGTCTTCATTGTTTTATTTAAGAGTCTATTCCATTCTTTGTTGTTTTCTATCTTCATATTTTAAAATCATGATCAAAGGTCAGGAGTCAATCCATTTACCTGAAACAAACAACTGGTAGATACTAGTTCTGCATTTATGTCCTTTAACAACTCAGTATTCAAAAGTCTAGGGGGATTGCTAAGTACGTAATTTAGGGACATTTTAGAATTCCAAAGTAACTCTGACACCCATGTCCCTAAAATCTTACAGACATTATTCACAGGCTTATTCATGTGTACTGAAGCATGTCCAGCATGCAGGCAAACTTCTTTTATTTGTTCAAATTGAGGTAAAAGAGACAAAAAATACATAATATTAACAAAAGTGATACAATCTCTTATTACTTTATTTTTCAATTTAGAAGGAATTCAAGTCTGGGTACTATTTGATACTTTTTTCAGATACCAAGCAACACCGACAGGATTCATAAATACGCTTTCCTGACAGGAAAGTCTGCTAACATTTACAAAATACCAACTTTTCTTTCAAGCCTAAGATGGCTAAGATTTAGTAGTTATGATTAGTTTTTTCAGTACAAATACATATTTAAATCTTGATTTTTGGGGGGCCAACATTTTAAATAGTCATATTTTACTCCACTTCCAGGTCTTAAATCAAAACATACCAACAACAAAAGAAAACTAGTGAAAATTACCCAACTGGCAGAAAGTCCCATATTTCAATGTTATTTTTAACCCAATAATTATAACCTACTGCCAGTAATTATTTATATGTATCTACTTGTTTTTATTAAATAAGCACTGGTCGGTTATATAAAAGACTTTTTCAAGAATGGTACTTGGCACTGGGTTACCTTAATGCTTCTGGTATAAATAGAAGCACTTAGAAAAAATACCAGCTCTTAAGCACTTTTTGTCTGAAAGTTGAATTTCCAAAAGCATTTTTTTCAATGTTAATTTTCCACTGATAGATTCTAGGGAGTCTAATCCCAGCTGACATGGTTAATTTTAAAAAACAAATAAAAAATCCCCAAACCACATAATAATAGGACACTACACCTCCTTTTTACATCATATGGAAACAGTCCCAGGCAGACCAAAAGTAGAAGAAAACCTGCCAAATCAAAGCATTGTAAATAAAGTTCATCTCCCGTACCCCAGAGCAGAAAAGCTCAAAAATCAAAAAATGAATATCAAAAGACTACCCCTGTCCTCCACACAAAAACCCACCCAAACAGTTTAGTTCTGAGCCTACCATTTCCCTAAAATGTTAATACCAGAAGCTTTAAGGTACTTAAACCTGCAGCTGTAACTGTAGAAAACACCACACTACAGAGGAAACTCCACAAAGGGTTCAGCAGCCGCCCACCCAGTCCTGACCACCCCCACCCCAGTAATACGTAAAAGCTCCTGTTGAAGTTTTTTTCTTATGCTAATAAAGGCATACCACCTAGTGTGCTGAAGACTAAATCTAGCAGCATTAGAGCAGTAAAGTGAAAATAGGAAGCCTACAGGAATGATCTAAATGCCTACTGAGAAGAAAGCAAGCAGCGGACAGGACCCTTGCCCTCTCCTGTGTTCGCAGGGAAGTGGCAGAATTAAACAGTCAGATTTACCCACACTAACACAATTTAACACAGCTTCCGCAAGACACCAGAATAAAACCTGACCTTTCCAGTCAGAGGGCACAGACAGGCAGGCCTCTTCCAGGGCCTGGAGTTGAATGAGTTCAAAGACTGGCAGTAATGGAAAAAGAGAAAGCACATCAGGGCGTGGTGGGAACCGGCTTCACAGTTTATCGAACCGTCACCCCGAGTTTCTCGAGCACACGAACGCCCTTTTCTTGGTATTCCTGTCGGGTCATCCAGAAGTTGTCTTTGTCCTTCATGATGTCCGCTAGAACCGCACCTCCCAGGAAAACCATGTGCTTCCTGCGGGGCGGGTCTTCAATGCGGATCTTGAATTTCTAAAGGAAGAAAGAGGAGACAGAAAAATGTCACACGTGCACGGTGTTTTCTATCTTATGAAAATGACTTTTTCTTAAATTCTCACAAAGGTCCTATGATGTATACATGTGAAGGAGAGAGAGACCTCGTGTGACTTGCCCAACTCACAGTCAGGAGATTGCAAATCCATCCCAGTGTGTTCAGAACACTCCCTACTTACACCTGTGCACCCCTTGTCACTCTCAAAACCACCCTGATATGAACAATGAACTCCACGGTCACCCTACTAAAATCCAAGTGCCGGAGCCCTGGCTGGGACAGGTGTCTCACTGACGGGCAGATCAGCCAGCCAGCTATCAAGTGAAGAGTTGGGATAAGGGGACTCCTACTTTCTTCAAGGTCTCATGCCCTTATGCTTGCAGTCCCAGGCAACAAAGTAATAAGGTTTAAGTTCTTAGCAGCAAAGCTCACTTTCTACTCTCTCAAATTCAAACGAATGTTTGAATAAACAAGGCCAAATATGGTCAAGATAAATTATGAGGATGCTGGAAAAAAATGAACACAGTAAACAAAATTAAAGACAAGCAGGAAAGCTTTACACTCTGTAGCCACTCTTAGCTGTCTAACAAGGAGAGACCTCCTTCCGTATGGTAAGCCAACATATGAAAGAGAAACCTTAAAATGAAGTAGCAGTTTTATTTACAAAGTCACAAATTGTGCAAAAACACTCAAAATAACTATGTCATCTTAACCGTCTTTATGTCACTTACACGAACTGTAGGATCTGTCGTAATATATGACGTAAAAACCATCTGTTCACTGATGAGTTAGTTCTGAGGCTAGCCTGCCGCTCTCGTGCTTCTTCACGCCTAGGCGGGGTCACCAAACTTCTACAGGGATCAGAGGGTAGCTACTTGGAGCTCTGTGGGGTCTACTCTCGCAACAGCTGAAGGCAGCCCGAGGCTGTGACAACAGGTGACACATTAGGTGACAAGAGTCCGCTTGGCCATGTTCCCAAAAGCTTCATTCCTCAAACAGCCAGGTCTGGCCTGGGGCTGTGTTCTGGCCACCCTGCTCCTGGGGAAACCTGGCTAGCCCTTGAGGACACCGCTGCCCCTGCAGCCTTTGCAATGGGCTGCTGTTTCTCACTACTGCCATTCCAGAGACCCTCAGAAACTCGCCCTTCTGGGCCATTCCAGCCACCACTCCCCGGGCCCATGGCGTCCACAGAGCCCCATGAGGAGGAATTCTCCCCAGACCCGCTCGGTGGCACGTGTGCGCACTCTCCACCGCGTCCCGACACCATCCTCAGTGACCCTGTCCTCTGCCTTGCCTGGCAGAGTCCCGTTTTAGGTGGTCAACTCTCTGCTCTGCCCTGCCCTCAAGCAACTGAGCGCAGGGCGAGGAAAACTCCCATCCACTTCCAGCTTTACCTCCACTGAGCCCCTCAGATGCTCAGCACCCCCACGGCATCGCTCTCTCTCCCACTCTCTAAGACACCCCTTCACACCTCCTCATTCACTTTACAGACATCTACCAGCTCCTCCCTCCTCTGAGAGCCTCCTAGCCCATACTGCAACGGCCACCTTTCTTCCTCCCTCTCAAGCATGTACTCACCACTTCAGACTTAATGATCCTTTAAACAAATCAGATACTACTTTCTCTGCTCAAGATCCTCCCAAGACTTTCTACCTCAATACAAGGAAAGCCAAAACCTTTACCATGGCTGAACAAGACTTGCATCCTAACTACCTTCCTCTTTTTTTGGTCGTGCCATGCGGCATGTGGCATTAGCCCCCACCAGGGATCGATCCCATACCCCCTGCAGTGCAAGTGTGGAGTCTTAACTACTGGGTCACCAGGAAGTCCCCTGACTGCCTTTTTGCACTCACCTCCCAGTCCCCTCCCTTGCTTACTCTGTCCAGCCATTCCTACACACTGCCCATAACTCAGGACTGTTACTACTGCCTTCTCTGATCACTCTACCTGAAGGAGCACACCATCTCCCCCAATCACTATCACTTTCGAGCCCCTAACCTGACTTTTCCTCATAGGGCTTATTACTAACCAAAGTATTATTCACAGACTAAAAGCAGAGATTTTTAGTTTTGCTCACCACTATTTTGCCTAGACAAGTGTTTGGCACATAGAAGGAGTTCAAGAAGTATTTGCTAAATAATCATCTAAGACTGATTTTAAATTATATGTATAACTCAATAAAACCACACAGATGAGTGTAGTACTTCGACAACATGCCTCCTTTAAGTCTTTTAATCTGTTTAATGTATGAGTCCATACAGAATTTAATTTCAGTAATTTGAGTCACAAATGAAAGATGTAATATAGTGTGTCTCCAATATATAAAGCCCTCTGTATGATGTAACCTCATTATCTAAAACAACTGATCAGAATTGGCAAGATGAACCTGAGATTTTTTTTTAAACAAAATTAAAATGTTTTATTTTATGCTGCTTTTCTTTTTTTAAATATACATTTATTTATTTTAATTGGAGGCTAATTACTTTACAATGTTGTAGTGGTTTTGCCTTACATTCACATGAATTCACCACAGTGTACATATGAACTTCAGAGATTAACTGAGACGACTCCTACTTGAGCACGTAGTATGTATAGTGTACTTCACACAGTCCAGGGTTTGTAGAGAAAAATCAGTGTCAAATAACCATCAACTGTTACACCCTGGTTTAAAATTTTTTTTCCATTCTATGTATCAACAACTCATTTAAAGTCTGCTTTAAGAGCTATGATTGTTGACATGGATGCAAAAGAACTGGAGACTATCTGATTGGGGAGATAAAAGACATACGCAAGAAACAGCCAGAAATAATTTTAAATCAGAAATACAAAACAGTCCAAGAATAGCACCGAATGTTGATGACATATTAAAAAAAAACCCAACAGCCTTTCTCCACAGTACAGCAGGTTCTTCCCACCCAGGTACAGGCACCCTGGTTCCAGGCTATTTGTTACAGATGAACCAAAACATGTGTCTCTGGACCCACTGCCTCAGTTCACTGAGTAGAAAGGTGAGCTGGCACTAGGACCAAGACAAAGCTCATCTTGAACCACTTACTTCTTCCTACTTTTCAAGGCTGCACTGGACTTCAGTAGACATTTGTTTAGGAAGACTTCTTGCTCCCTCTGGTGGCTGTCAAGATTCACAAGCTATTTTACAGGGTTTTAACAGTATGCTAACAGTTGGAGTATTGACTGATACTTACAGAAAGTTTTTCCACATCACCCTTCAATACTCGTTCTAAGTAAAGCTGTTTAAGCTCTCGTTCCAACCGGGATGGCAGACCAGGGTACATAGTAGACCCTCCAGAAAGCACAATGTGCTTATAGAACTCAGATCTAGGAAGACACAACAGGTATTCATTAGGAGTTTCAGATTAGGAAAACAGTATCTCAAGAGTTGTTTTTATTTACATTAGCCTCAGGTGGTTGCTGGGAGAATTAAATAAAATCCAACACATAAACTGCAGGGCTGAATGCTTGCTCTTACTACTATATAAACAGATAACAAACTATATATAAAATATTTATTATCATTTTGATGACAATATTCCTAAAGCACATAACACATTTTCTTGCAAATGTAATTAAGTCTTTCAAGAACGACTAGTTCACATAGCAAAGGAGCGGTATTTGGGCTGTGCGGTAACAGTGTTTCCATGGAGCCACTTAGATGTGGCTGTCTACTATGATAAACTATACTCCACCATGACTCCGCTTCTAGCTTTTGAATTTTTCCATTTGCCTCTTGCAGTTTTCCCTTTTGCTCCTCTGCTTTGAGGCTGCTGGCTATTATTTTTGGTTAGACTGATGTGCTTGCTTCTAATAGCAGTCCTGTCTTTCTTCCTTAAATATGCTGTTGGTCGTGATACCAGATCTAAAATAAGTGCATATGGAGTAAAAGTATTAACAGTGTAATCTAAGTGAGGGGTGGAGGAGCTTTTTTAGTAAAACTCAGGAGCTAAGCTGTATCCATTTTAGCTTCATTCAAATTAGCTTCTAGGTTTTATTTCCTTTCAGGTTCTCAAAGGCTCAGGCTATTGTAATTCTAGCTTCTAGAAGTTTTGTACTGTATTTAATTGCAGATGCATGCATGAATGTAACATAAACTACGCAGCTGAAGTATAGCTACATGTGGTATATGCCCATGAGCATTTACATGTATGCTTTCAATACACTGAACATGCAGAACAAAATCTGAGTGCTGCAACTTTCCAATGCTAGCAGTGTGGAAAGGGTACTGAACCTGACTCCAGTGCTTTAGCATCACCAAACTTCAATCACCACCAACAGGTATGTACTTTTATATACAATCTTGCTATTAATGATCATTACATCAAGGGACAAAAGCATCTACCCAATCTCCACTATGAGAACTTATCGTAATTATGAGTCTAGATTAGACTTCTGATCATCTTCCATTAGATTTATAGCTTGTTCTAAGCCAATTGCTATTTTTACTAATTACCATTATTGTCTTGTTCCCCAGCCTCCCACAAAAATTAGGCGGTTATTTCATTACGGTTAAATAAAGAAGTTAGTAAACACTTGCTTAGTAAAATGTTTCTGAGTGAATTTCTCAACTTGGGTGAAGAGGAGAGCTTTCTGTGACTCAAACTCAAGCTGCAATAAAAGATTATAAATCTTCTTATATAACTAAATAAAACCAAAATTTTGTGTGGCCAGAAACACCAGAAGAGACAAATGAAAAATTACAAAATATCTGCAAATGGATCACAGAGCTCAAATAAAATGAACTTCTTTAAAAATTGAGAGAAAAAAAAATTATAAAAATTTTACAGATACAGGCAAAAGCCACAAACCGCTAATTCACCAAGAAAAGATATAAAAATGGTCCACAGGGCTTTCCAGCTGGCTCCAGTGGTAAAGAACCTGCCTGCCAATGCCGGAGACATACAAGGCTTTCCAATCCCTAGGTTGGGAAGATGCCCTGGAGGAGGCCATGGTAACCCACTCCTGTATCTTTGCCTGGAGAATCCCCATGGACAGGCGAGCGGGAGGGGCTCCAGTGCAAAAGGTTGCAAAGAGTTGGACACAACTGAAGCAACTCAGCACACAACACATAGAAAACTATATGCAACTTCAGCCTTAAGAGAAATGCAAGTTAGAATCACATTTCATTTCTCATTCATTAGACTGACATGCAAGTGAAACGCTGACAAACTCTGTGAACAGCTGTAGTGTCCTCAGACATGACTGTAGGAAAGAGAAGGGAATTGAGCAATAACAAAACCACACGCATTTGCCTTCTGACCCAACAATCCCCGCTCAGGCATTTTTTCAGGACACATATTCCAACAAATCAAAGATACAGTGTGTGCAAGGTTATTAACTGCAGCATTATCCGTCAGCATAAATACTGGACCCTACCTAGATAACCAGGATTCACTGAAGAAGCCATTATATGTACACACTGGAAAAAAGAACAACAACATATAGGAAGTGGTATGAGGTTGTTTAGGATGTATTCAGAGAAAAAAACAAAGTTCAAAAGAGTATTTATAGGACGCCACCTCTTGTGTAAGGACATAAGAAATAGAAGCACTAAGGTGAAAGACAACAGGTGGAGAGAGTAATACTTCTGAGTGTCCTTTCTTGGTTTAGTTTTTGACAGCCTCTTCAGAAACCAAAATTAAAGAGGAGCTGGGAATATCCTGTGCCACGAAACAGAACGAAATAGAACGTGCTCAAAAGAGATGAGGGTGCAAAGAAGAGCCCCTGGAGAAGGAAACAACCACCCACTCCAATGATCTTCCCTGGAGAATCCCACCAACAGAGGAGCCTGGCGGGCTACGGTCCATGGAGTCCCAGAGTGTCTGGCATGGCTTAGAGACCAATCGACAGCAAAGGACACAGAAGCCTGCCTGAAGGGGCTCTCATAGGCCAAATCACGAACAATTTAACAATTCAAAATGAAATAAGGCAGAGATAAAAAATTATAATCCACTGAATAAAATTACAAGTCCATACTGATAATTAACAAAAACAAGGGAGAAGGAAAGGCAGTTCCTTATGTGAGAATGCCAACTAATAAAGACACGAGGAATGACAGAATTAGAAAAATCATCTTTCGGCGACCATCACAATAAAAATGGATTTAGGAAAAAATCATCAACTGATGATAAAAGGGGTGGAAGTCAGAAACTGATGAAGAACAGGAGATTTACATGGTCTCTGAAGTATTTTCAGGCTCCTCTGGAGGCTCAGACGGTCAAGAATCTGCCTGCAATGCAGGAGACTCAGGTTCATTCACTGGGTTGGGAAGACCTCTTGGAGAAGAGGATGGTTACCCACTCCAGTCTTCTTGCCTAGAGAATTCCATGGGGAGGGGAGCTTGGCGGGCTACAGTCCATGGGGTTGCAGAGAGCTGGACACGACTGCAAGTACTTTCTCACAAATTACTTATACATCAAGAAAAAAAAGAAAACCTATACAATGGAGAGGATGCTCAGAGGACCCAAACGAACCTTGTGCGTACCAGGACCCAGGGACCTCACAGAGCCTGCGACAGAACTGTGAGCGCCTCCTGCGGAGGCACGCATTGGCAGTGGTCTGCTGCAGGGACAGGGGCTCTGGGTGTGGAAGTGGCGTAAGTCCTCTTGGAGGAGGGCGCCATTAACCCCACCATAAAGCTGCCAGAACTTACACAGGACTGGGAAATAAGACTATTGGAGGGTTCAACACAATCTTGTGCACCAGGACCCAAGAGAAAGGAACAGTGACCCCACAGGGGACTTGCCTATGGGTGTCCAGGAGCCTCTGGCGAAGGCATGGGTTGGTGGTGGCCTGCTGCAGGGCTGGGGTCTCGGACTGTAGCAGTACATGTGTGGGATCTTTTGAGGGAGGTCAGCATTATTTTCATTACTTCCACCATAGTTTGGCTTCAGCTAAATAGCTAGGCTCTTCCCTGGTGGCTCAGATGGTAACGCATCTGCCTACAATACGGGAGACCTGGGATCGATCCCTGGGATGGGAAGATACCCTGGAGAAGGAAATGGCAAACCACTCCAGAACTCTTGCCTGGAAAACCCGATGGACAGAGGAGCCGGGTAGGCTACAGTCCATGAGGTGGCAAAGAGTTGGACATGACTGAGCAAATT
Organism: Oreotragus oreotragus; assembly: GCA_006410675.1. NCBI lineage: Eukaryota > Metazoa > Chordata > Mammalia > Artiodactyla > Bovidae > Oreotragus > Oreotragus oreotragus. Next base: position 98,265 of record SJYX01016331.1, on the reverse strand, counting down.
CACTTTCACATACCAGGGAGGGAACACAGCTCCACCCATCGGATTAAAGATTTACTGAGCATGGCCCAGTAATACCTGAACCATGAACTTCCAGATGTTCAAGCTGGTTTTAGAAAAGGCAGAGGAACCAGAGATCAAACTGCCAACATCCGCTGGATCATCGAAAATGCAAGAGAGTTCCAAAAAATACCATCTGTTTCTGCTTTATTGACTATGCCAAAGCCTTTGACTGTGTGGATCACAATAAACTGTGGACAATTCTGAAAGAGATGGGAATACCAGACCACCTGACCTGCCTCTTGAGAAACCTATATGCAGGTCAGGAAGCAACAGTTAGAACTGGACATGGAACAACAGACTGGTTCCAAACAGGAAAAGGAGTACATCAAGGCTGTATATTGTCACCCTGCTTATTTAACTTCTATGCAGTGTACATCATGAGGAACACTGGGCTGGAAGAAGCACAAGCTGGAATCAAGATTGCCAGGAGAAATATCAATAACCTCAGGCAGATGACATCACCCTTATGGCAGAAAGTGAAGAGGAATTAAAAAGCCTCTTGATGAAAGTGAAAAAGGAGAGTGATAAAGTTGGCTTAAAGGTCAACATTCAGAAAACGAAGATCATGGCATCTGGTTCCATCACTTCATGGGAAATAGATGGGGAAACAGTGGAAACAGTGGCTGACTTTATTTTTTGGGGCTCCAAAATCACTGCAGATGGTGATTGCAGGCATGAAATTAAAAGACGCTTACTCCTTGGAAAGGACTTCCCTGGTGGCTCAGATGGTAAAGCGTCTGTCTACAAGGTGGGAGACCCAGGTTCAATCCCTGGGTTGGGAAGACCCCCTGGAGAAGGAAATGGCAATCCACTCCAGAACTATTGCCTGGAAAATCCCATGGACAGAAGAGCCTGGTAGGCTACAGTCCATAGGGTTGCAAAGAGTCAGACACGACTGAGTGACTTCACTTTACTCCTTGGAAGGAAAGTTATGACCAACCTAGATAGCATATTCAAAAGCAGAGACATTACTCTGCCAACAAAGGTCCATCTAATCAAGGCTATGGTTTTTCCAGTAGTCGTGTATGGATGTGAGAGTTGGACTGTGAAGAAAGCTGAGAGCCAAAGAATTGATGCTTTTGAACTGAGGTGTTGGAGAAGACTCGAGAGTCCCTTGGACTGCAAGGAGATCCAACCAGTCCATTCTGAAGGAGATCAACTCTGGGACTTCTTTGGAACGAATGATGCTAAAGCTGAAACTCCAGTACTTTGGCTACCTCATGCGAAGAGTTGACTCATTGGAAAAGACTCTGATGCTGGGAGGGATTGTGGGCAGGAGGAGAAGGGGACGACCAAGGATGAGATGGCTGGATGGCATCACCGACTGGATGGACGTGAGTTTGAGTGAACTCCGGGAGTTGGTGCTGGACAGGGAGGCCTGGCGTGCTGCAATTCATGGGGTCACAAAAAGTCGGACACGACTGAACTGAGCATGGCCCTGCCCATCAGAACAAGATGCAGTAGTCCCCTCAGTCAGTCTATCCCATCAGGAAGCTTTCATAAGCCTCGTATCCTTTTCCATCAAAGGGGAGACAGACTGAAAACCATAGTCACAGAAAAGTAACCAATCTGATCACACGCAGCACAGCCTTGTCTAACTCAATGAAACTGTGAGCCATGCCGTGTGGGGCCACCCAAGACAGACGGGTCACGGTGAAGAGTTCTAACAGAATGTGGTCCACTGGAGAAGGGAATGGCAAACCACTTCAGTATTCCTGCCTGGAGAACCCCATGAACAGTATGAAAAGGCAGAAAGATAGGACACTGAAAGATGAACTCCCCAGGCTGGTAGATGCCCAATATGCTACTGGAGATCAGCAGAGAAATAACTCTAGAAAGAATGAAGAGAAGGAGACAAAGCAAAAACAACACCCAGTTGTAAATGTGACGGGTGATGGAAGCAAGATCCGATGCTGTAAAGAGCAATACTGCACCTGGAATGTCAGGTCCCCATGAATCAAGGGAAACTGGAAGTGGTCAAACAGGAGATGGCAAGAGTGCACGTCAACATTCTAGGAATCAGCGAACTAAAATGGACTGGAATGGGTGAATTTAAGTCAGATGACCATTATATCTACTACTGTCGGCAAGAATTCCTTAGGAGAAATGGCATACCAATCACAGTCAACAAGAGAGTTCGAAATGCAGTACTTGGATGCAGTCTCAAAACGACAGAATGATCTCTGTTCGTTTCCAAGGCAAACCATTCAATATCACGGTAATCCAAGTCTATGCCCCGACCAGTAATGCTGAAGAAGTTGAACAGTTCTATGAAGACCTACAAGACCTTCTAGAATTAATACCCAAAAAAGATGTCCTTTTCATTATAGGGGACTGGAGTGCAAAAGCAGGAAGTCAAGAAAACACCTGGAGTAACAGGCAAATTTGAAGTTGGAGTACAGAATGAAGCAGGGCAAAGGCTACTAGAGTTCTGCCAAGAGAATGCACTGGTCAGAGCAAACACCCTTTTCCAACAAGATAAGAGAAAACTCTACACATGGACATCACCAGATGGTCAACACCAAAATCAGACTGATTATAATCTTTGCAGCCAAAGATGGAGAAACTATACAGTCAGCAAAAACAAGACCAGGAGCTGACTGTGGTTCAGATCATGAACTCCTTACTGCCAAATTCAGACTTAAATTGAAGAAAGTAGGGAAAACCGCTAGACCATTCAGGTATGACCTAAATCAAATCCCTAACAATTATACAGTGGAAGTGAGAAATAGATTTAAGGGACTAGATCTGATAGACAGAGTGCCTGATGAACTATGGACAGAGGTTCGAGACACTGTATAGGAGACAGGGAGCAAGACCATCCCCAAGAAAAAGAAATGCAAAAGAGAAAAACAAAGATATACCCATTTGAATGTAGAGTTCCAAAGAATAGCAAGGAGAGATAAGAAAGCCTTCCTTAGTGACCAGTGCAAAGAAATAGAGGAAACTAATAGAATGGGAAAGACTAGAGATATCAAGGTTACATTTCATGCAAAGATGGGCTCAATAAAGGACAGAAATGGTATGGACCTAACAGAAGCAGAAGATATTAAGAAGAGGTGGCAAGAATACACAGAAGAACTGTACAAAAAAGATCTTCACGACCCAGATAATCACACGACGGTGCAATCACTCACCTAGAGCCAGACATCCTGGAATGTGAAGTCAAGTGGGCCTTAGAAAGCATCACTACGAACAAAGCTAGTGGAGGTGATGGAATTCCAGTTGAGCTATCTCAAATCCTAAAAGATGATGCTGTGAAAGTGCTATACTCAATATGCCAGCCAATTTGGAAAACTCAGCAGTGGCCACAGGACTGGAAAAGGTCAGTTTTTCATTCCAATCCCTAAGAAAGGCAATGCCAAAGAATGCTCAAACTACTACACAATTGCACTCATCTCACACGCTAGCAAAGTAATGCTCAAAATTCTCCAAGCCAGGCTTCAACAATACGTGAACCATGAACTTCCAGATGTTCAAGCTGGTTTTAGAACAGGCAGAGGAACCAGAAATCAAATAGCCGACACCCTCTGGATCATCGAAAAGGCAAGAGTTCCAGAAAACATCTATTCCTGCTTTATTGACTATGCCAAAGCCTTTGACTGTGTCCATCACAACAAACTGTGGAAAATTCTGAAAGATATGGGAATACCAGACCACCTGACCTGCGTCCTGAGAAATCTGTAGGCAGGTCAGGAAGCAACAGTTAGAACTGGACATGGGACAACATACTGGTTCCAAATTGGGCAAGGAGAACATCAAGGTTGTATATTGTCACCCTGCTTATTTGACTTGTATGCAAAGTACACCATGTGAAATGCTGGGCTGGATGAAGCACAAGCTGGAATCAAGATTGCCAGGAGAAATATCAATAACCTCAGATATGCGGATGACACCACCCTTATGGCAGAAAGTGAGGAGGAGCTAAAAAGCCTCTTGATGAAAGTGAAGGAGGAGAGTGAAAAAGTTGGCTTAAAGCTCAACATTCAGAAAACGAAGATCATGGCATCCGGTCCCATCACTTCATGGGAAATAGATGGGGAAACAGTGGAAACAGTGTCAGACTTTATTTTTTGGGGCTCCAAAATCACTGCAGATGGTGACTGCAGCCATGAAATTAAAAGACGCTTACTCCTTGGAAGAAAAGTTATGACCAACCTNAACAAACTGTGGAAAATTCTGAAAGATATGGGAATACCAGACCACCTGACCTGCGTCCTGAGAAATCTGTAGGCAGGTCAGGAAGCAACAGTTAGAACTGGACATGGGGCAACAGACTGGTTCCAAATAGGAAAAGGAGTAGGTCAAGGCTGTGTATTGTCACCCTGCTTACTTAACTTATGTGCAGAGTACATCATGAGAAATGCTGGGCTGGATGAAGCACAAGCTGGAATCAAGATTGCTGGGAGAAATATCAATAGCCTCAGATATACAGATGATACCCCCCCTTATGGCAGAAAGCAAAGAACTAAAGAGCCGCCTGATGAAAGTGAAAGAGGAGAGTGAAAAAGTTGGCTTAAAGCTCAACGTTCAGAAAACTAAGATCATGGCATCTGGTCCCATCACTTCATGGAAAATAGATGGGGAAACAGTGGCTGACTTTTTGGGGCTCCAAAATCACTGCAGATGGTGACTACAGCCATGAAATAAAAAAATGCTTACTCCTTGGAAGAAAAGTTATGACCAACCTAGACAGCATATTGAAAAGCAGAGACACTGCTTTGCCAACAAAGGTCCATCTAGTCAAGGCTATGGTTTTTCCAGTAGTCATGTATGGATGTGTGAGTTGGACTGTGAAGAAAGCTGAGCACCAAAGAAATGATGGCTTTTGAACTGTGGTGTTGGAGAAGACTCTTGAGAGTCCCTTGGACTGCAAGGAGATCCAACCAGTTCATCCTAAAGGAGATCAGTCCTGAATGTTCATTAGAAGGACTGATGTTGAAGCTGAAACTTCAATACTTTGGCCACCTGATGCGAAGAGCTGACTCATTTGAAAAGATCCTGATGCTGGGAAAGATTGAAGGCGGGAGAAGGGGACGACAGAGGATGAGATGGTTGGATGGCATCACTAACTCAATGGATATGTGTTTGAGTAAACTCCAGGAGTTGGGGATAGACAGGGAGGCCTGGCTTGCTGCAGTCTATGGGGTCGCAAAGAGTCACACAACTGAGCGACTGAACTGAACAACTGATACAATGGAGAAAACAGGAAAGTTCACTGAGAGTTTAACACTAATATCACCAAACAGGAGCAAACTGACATCACTTCTGGATGTGATAACCTAAGAAGGACACATCACTTAAGTAGTGTCCCAGCCAAAACTGCACAATCTAAATTTAACCACGAGAAAACATTCACACCCAAATTGTAGTCTGCAAAAATATCAATGTCATGAAAGACTGAGGACCTGTAACAGATAAAAGGTTCCTAAGAGACATGACAACTAAATACAATCTGTGCTCTTAGTTCTGATTTTACCAGAAAAAAAGAAAAACTGTATAAAGGACATTACTGGGACAGAGAACGAAACTGAAATATGGATGGCAGATGAAAGTACATCAGCAATCAATCCCCTGAACTCAGTAACTGCACTGCGGCTGTAAGAGAACCGCCTTATTCCTAAGAAATACAAAGTAAATATTAAGGAGTAAAGAGGACTTACATATTCAATCTATTCTCAAGTGACTCAAGAACAGGAGAGAGAGAGGAAGGGAGAGCACACGAACATGTAGAATGCTAAAATCAGAAAAATGGAAAACGGGGTAGCGTACAGGAGTTCTCCGTTCTATTCTGGAAACCTGCAACATTTAAACTATTTCAAAAGAAGTCTAAATGGGCACCCGTGACACAATGATGGATGTCACTCAACAACCAGTGTCACCCTATCAAACCTTGGGTGAGACAACAGACAACCTGGCCACTCTGGCTGTTTATATCCCAGCTACTTCTGATAAGCTACTTCAAAACAACCGTTTCTAAAGTACCTGGTATCAATGTCAGCCGCCTGGATCGTGTTAAAAAGCAATTCAGCGACACCTACTCCCTCGACATTGATCAAGTGAGGCTGAAACAGAGCTTCCGGTGCTTCAAACCTCTCTCCCCCGACTTTGATAATGCGGCCATCTGGGAGCTAGAGACCAAGAAGAATCAGGCGTCAGCAAAAGAGTGTAAAAGCCCCAGTGTTCTTCAGGTGCTAGCACGCCTGTTTTATAACCAAAATCATTAGCAATATATTTCCCCCAAAATACATGTTTGAAAATAGACAAAGTAAAATACATTAAAATAATTGTTTTTATTATCATGCTCTGTTCTGCTTTTGAAATGATATGTCCTGCCTCCAAATAGCAGGAATTTCTTGAAAGAGTCACCAATACACAAATGTGTGATGTCCACTGGTGTGTGCAAGGGAGCACCACAGATTCCGCTGGTCACCCATAGCAACTGGACTTTTGCCGGGGTCAATGCTGCTTCGCATTATCATTTTAACACATTTTTGAGTTTATAGAGATTTTTACCATGTAGCACAGACACAGTCAATTAAAAATTTTAAATTTCTTTCAAGAAATAATGATTCTGGGGAACTATTTTTTTGCCATCAAACACTTTATATCATGTGTGAAACTTCTACCAAATCATTTAATCCAAGGTAAATCTTATAATCAAAAAAGCTTAAGGATGCTAACCTATTTTGTACCAGGCAATTCTGTTGTATCTTATTTACTAGGTTCTATTAAATCTTTAAATAGATAAATATAATTTTAAGAAAATCAGATCTAAGCAACTGGTAAGATACCACTAAAATATGACCCTGCTAACCCTTAAGTTACATCATATTTAGTTTAATTAAATGAGAAATGTTAAACAAAAACTCTCTCACAATTCATAGAATTGACCTAAGTAACAAGCATGCTGGTGTATACTGGCATTTGACACATTTCTATATGACAGACCAGAATTAGTTTTATATTAACATTTCTAACAGTATATCCATTTAAAATAAGTAATTATAACTATATTTAGATTCCCAAACTCACTTTCCAACATGACAAATTATCTCAAAGCAAGTTCTTAAAGACATTTACTCCATGTTTGCTCTAACTGCATACAGTATGTGCAACACAATCACATCTTTCAAAAACTCCACAATTATCTTTTCATAAATTTTATCAAATTTCTTTTTTTTTTTTTAAATTTAACAAAATAAACGCAACCATCCAGTGACTTTAAAAGCCTCATGAAATCACCCAAGATATATGGAAAAACTTCACAGGGCAGAGTATCATTAGCATAAAACATCTATACCTGGACAATGTGGCTTTTTTCAAAGCTCTGGTTGGAGATCAACCCAGGGCCACCTACCCTAGGAACTACTTATCTTTCAGAACTGTTAAAACTGTATGCCTCCCAATTTCTCTGCACCAAACCTTATCCTATCCTCTATTTGTCCACTATTTTCCCTCTTCATCAGTTCCCAGTTTATTTGTCACAAATACTTTTGTAACCTGCCTCAAATTCTGAGAAAGGAGGGAAGAGATAAAATATGTTTTATATTTCTAGTTCCCTTATCCTCTGTCTCACGACACTTTCTTCCAAAGTCAGGTAGACGATAAACTATAAATCTAGGGGAACTATCAAGAAGGCCTCAGGAAAGAATCCCTAGGGCAAATCTGTAGATGACTGAGTTGCAAAGTATTGATTTATTGTCTATTTGGATCAGTATCTTCTGAAATGAAACAATATAACTTATAAAAATTTTTAAGTATTTTTAAAATGACTATTTTGTACATATTTATGATATGCTCTGTTTATATGAATTAAATGGTGGAAGAATACTTGCTTTTATTGCCTATCACTTAATTTCAGTTTTGGTGGCTCAGTGGTAAAGATTCTGCCTGCCAAGGGTTCAGTCCCTGGGTTGGAAAGATCCCCTGGAGAAGGAAACAGCAACCCACTCCAATATTCTTGCCTGGGAAATCTCATGGACAGAGGAGCATGGCAGGCATCCATGGGGTCACAAAGAGTTAGATATGACCTAGCAACTAAACAACAGCAGCAGATCAAAGACACAGTGTGGAAATACTTTATACCCAGACGAAAATGACAGACTTAGGGCAGCAATACACTGAAAATTCAGCTCCCCTGATATAAACTATAACTTGGTTCTAATCATTAAGAAAATACTAAGTCAGGGAGACTGCCACCTACTGAACTGTTAAAGCAATCCTATAGGATGACCATTTTCCAAAGTATCTTAGAATACCAGTCCCATGAAACACTGAGGAATACCGTAATCATGTACAAATCAGCATATCCAAGGTTCTGCTGCTGCTGCTGCTAACTCACTTCAGTCGTGTCTGACTCTGTGTGACCCCATAGACCGCAGCCCACCAGGCTCCCCCATCCCTGGGATTCTCCAGGCAAGAATACTGGAGTGGGTTGCCATTTCCTTCTCCAATGCATGAAAGAGAAAAGTGAAAGTGAAGTCGCTCAGTCTGTCCGACTGTTAGCGACCCCATGGACTGCAGCCCACCAGGCTACTGCGTCCATTGGATTTTCCAGGCAAGAGTACTGGGGTGGGGTGCCATTGCCTTCCCCGATCAAAGGTTCTGAGAAGTCCTTTAATAAAGTGAAACTGACTCTCCCCCAAACTTATCTGACAATGTAACCCTTCATTTTAATTTCTGTCAATACCTACTAACATCTCAGAGAAGTAACATTATGTGAAACCCATGCTGAAAAATGCTACTCCAGGCACTGCTGCTGCTGAGTCGCTTCAGTCGTGTCCGACTCCGTGCGACCCCATAGACGGCAGCCCACCAGGCTCCCCCTTCCCTGGGATTCTCCAGGCAAGAACACTGGAGTGGGTTGCCATTTCCTTCTCCAATGCAGGCAAGTGAAAAGTGAAAGTGAAGTCGCTCAGTCGTGTCCGATTCTTAGCAACCCCATGGACTGCCACCTACCAGGCTCCTCTGTCCATGGGATTTTCCAGGCAAGAATACTGGAGTGGGGTGCCACTGCCTTCTCTGACTCCAGGTACTAGAATCTCAAACTAACATTTCATATCTAACTGTATCCTAAAGTAGAAAAGCAATATATGATTCTTGCCTTATTAAAATAACTAAATCATAGTATCATAATGTAGAAAGATATTAAAGGTCATACATATACAAATTATAACAACCCAAACCCCCAAAGTACTAGATTCCAAGAAAACCTCCTTAAGCACACACCAACAGTCACTGTCACCCACTTTAAATCCATATATATATCATACACCAGATATACTTACTGTGTAAGATTCAACCAATACCGTGGTTTCTAAGGCCAGTTTCTGCTCTTGCTCAATATTGTATCCCACATAACACAATTTTTCTTTAATCATGCGAACCGTTTCAAAATCAGCAGAATGGTTGAAGGCATAGCCCCGCAACAGGAGCAGCTGGTACAAAAAAACAGCAATAAGTCCACAGTTAATCTAAGTGAGTTCAAGTCCACAAAAGGGATTAATGCTAAGTATGTCACATCAACAGCAAATACAATGGACAGCAGAACCTTAGCTCTTACTATTTCAGAAAGGAGAATATTATTCACCATAGAAGAATTTACATTTGACTTTCACAGAAAAGTTTCATAGGGAGTGACAGAATTTACAGTTCATGAATAATAAATGGGCAATATATCTATTAATAAATAACACTTTAGCACTGGATTCCTATAATCTGCAGTTTACTCAGTCAACGCCATAATCGTGAAATATGATGGACACATATTAGAGGGGCAATAGTATTTGTTAAATAGACAAACAGAAACGAGAACTCAACAAAAACACACGATACACATCATAAACAAACCAGACTTTTCACATAAAAAACTAAAAAAACCCTCTGATCTTTGCGTTTACAGTCAAAAGAAAACTCTTGGATAATCCTTTGGCAGTCACCCTCAAACAGAATTCTGGCTTAGAATGATATTATAATTCTCATTACCAATCTTATTACTAACCCAATGTCAATATGAAGACAACGCAACCCAGAACAGTCTTCCCACAGCAGTACCAGTGACACATTGGACCTTATAATCCTTTGTTGTGGGGGATGCCCTGTTCATTGCAGAATGTTTAGCAGACTTCCTGCAAAGATGTTAACAACCAAAAATGTCTCCAGACATTTCAAAGTGTCCCTGGAGGAGTAGCATTATCCCTGATTGAGAACCACTCACCTGGAGAGAATGTACAAACTACAAAGTTCTGGTACAGACAATATTCTAAATCTTTTTTCCCCCACATTACAAAAACCACAGATGCTTCCAAAGAGTGGCCTTATATATATACTTTATCTAGCAATGTTTTAAAGAATATCATCACTAATTACATTCACAAATAAATTTTAATATACATCTTGTACAAAGAGGGTTTTATGGCTGAAAGGCGGCCCAAGTTGTTCAAGGAAGTTTTAAGAGTCTTCTTCCCCCTTTGACATACCTTTCTTCCATTCCTCAGGAAAGACAAATTATAATTACAATTACATAATGACGAACTCTCAGTAGTACACATGAGATCATGTGTGTGAATCTCATACAGATTTTTATATGAATAAAGTACTGGGCCCCTTCTCTGGTGGTGCAGATTCACTAGAATCCTGAGGTGATACACTCAATTTTAAGTAGATCTATATACAAACTTACAAAATCTAATTCCATGATATTCTCTTTTGCTTACCTTGATAAGATATCTGGTAATATCCCTCCCAGCAATATCCAGTCTCCTGGTAAGGTGGGGGAGAGAAAAGCCTTCATACACTGGGCAAATGTGAGTCACACCATCTCCAGAGTCTACCACGACTCCAGTTAATAAACCTGTGGAAGAACCATGAAGTTGTAAACAAAAAGCCAAATCAGAAATCAAAGCCAGCAAATTTCAAGTATTTCAATATTCAAAGATGCTGGCTTCTTTACTAATTGATTAGAAACAACACCAACCAAAATGGTCTAAAAGCTGGCATTTCTTTATTATTTGCTTATTGTGTAGTTTATTTGTAACACACAGACACTGAAGTCAGTGTTCTCTCACACGCCTCCTGTGAGACCTTTATTCTGATCATGTGCTCCCCAGTGATGGGAAGAAACAGGCCCTCAGACTGAGGACTGAAAAATACAACATGGTCTTTAATCCTAACTTTAATCTTGATTCCTGAATTCCCCTGAAGTCAAATTCTCTGCAGTATCATGGATAACTTTTATGAAAACCACTGTGAAGGGTAACTACACAAGTTAATAGTGAATCTGCTCAAATAATCTAGTTCTTTATTATTTTTTTTTGTCATATAGTATATTCAAAACTCTGCTGTTTGGAAAATTTTTGTTGATACAAAATAGCTAGAAATCTGAGACTAACTCATCTTGACTAGCCAAAGAATAACTTCAATTATTCACCAGAAATGAAGAAAGACAAAACTACACAAGTTAATAGTGAATCTGCTCAAATAATCTAGTTCTTTATTATTTTTTTTTGTCATATAGTATATTCAAAACTCTGCTGTTTGGAAAATTTTTGTTGATACAAAATAGCTAGAAATCTGAGACTAATTCATCTTGACTAGCCAAAGAATAACTTCAATTATTCACCAGAAATGAAGAAAGACACTGTCAGTTAAACTTTTTAATAAAAGACCAGCAAAGAAGCTATCTTCTCTCTTGTGAGTGCGTGCGTTCTAAGTCGCTTCAGTCGTGTCCGACTATTTGTGACCCTATGGACTGTAGCCCACAAGGTTCCTCTGTCCATGGGATTCTTCAGGCAAGAATACTGGAGTGGGTTGCCATGCCCTCCTCCAGGGGATCTTCCTGACTCAGGGATGGAACTCACGTCTGTGACATCTTCTGCATTGGCAGGTGGGTTCTTTACCACTAGTGCCACCTGGAAAGTCTCTTTGTTTCTCATTATGTGCTATTTAACGGTATAAATGGGGACTTCCCTGATGGTGCAGTGGCTAAGACTGCATGCTTCCAATGTAGGGGACACGTGGGTTTGATCCCTGGTCAGGGGGGTGTGGAATTAAGATCCCACATGCTGTGCAGTATGGCCAAAACAAAAAATAATAATAATAATATGAAATTTTAAACAATATATAAAAGTACAAATGGCTGAAAGTTAAGTGTTTCACCTTCTGTGTCAGAGTTAATTCAGAAAAAAAAAATTTTCTAAATCACATTTTCTAGCAGTTTTTAAGTCTAATGATATTTTTAACCAGAATACGCATCATCTACAGCTGCTTAAGCTTATTATTTTATCACTGTCCCATTCCTGAATAGACTCTCTCCCTCTTTCTTATTATGCACAAAACATCTAATTTATCTCTGAACACATTTATTCAAACCATCTCCTACTAAGTTCATATAATTTGCTTTTCCTTGACTGATTTTGCAAGTTTCATAAAAAAATCATAAGTTGCCTCTTAAGGTTGCTTTCTTTTAAACAAGAGACTTTCTATTGCAAGAAAGAAGAATCCACAGTATCATTAATTCAAAAATGCTCCCAGTAATACCAGCTAAAGCACTAGATTACTCACTCTTTCTACTTCAATTCTGAAGGATTCTTTAAAGCTCAATCTAGTTCTTAACTTTTCATTCATACCCTCCCTGACCATTTTAACCTCTAACTCAGGCTCCATAATTCCAGTTATTCCCCTCAATCCTGTACACAAAATGCAGTCAAACATACTTTCTTGAATCACCATGTCACCTCTCTTATTCAAAAACCTTTCCTGGTTCCAAATGTAGCTTCTTACTTTTTTGATTTAACTGGTAGCTTTTAGCCACCTTGTTTTTATGCAAGGTGAAGAGTTCTCTTCGGCTGAAGAGTTCTTTTGATTAGAATTACTGAAGTATCACTTCTCAAAACTAAGAATTCAATATTTAAACAAAAGCAGCTAAATATCAGGAGTTAAGAGAGGATATCTTCTCCTTGGACAGAAATAAGTTGATGAATATTGCTAGAAATATCTGTTAAGGTGAATTTTATTCAATTAAAGCAAAAATTCATTTCAGCAGAAGTGTCCCATCTCCACCCCCTAACTGGAATCACCAGTTTCAAAGCTTAGATTCAAAAATTTTAATATCTATTTTTCCAAAGTATTTTCTAAAATAAATCCTGAAAATTTACTTAAAAAAAAAAAGAAACACAATTTCCTAGATGCAGACAAGCACTAGCTCCTCAGAGCCNTAAAGCAAAAATTCATTTCAGCAGAAGTGTCCCATCTCCACCCCCTAACTGGAATCACCAGTTTCAAAGCTTAGATTCAAAAATTTTAATATCTATTTTTCCAAAGTATTTTCTAAAATAAATCCTGAAAATTTACTTTAAAAAAAAAAGAAACACAATTTCCTAGATGCAGACAAACACTAGCTCCTCAGAGCCTGGCTATAATGGACTAAAGGGCAAGGAGACCATATTTAGCTTATTGAGTAGCTGACTCACTGCCGTATCCTCTATCCTAAACAGAATGCTAAGCTCACGCCACACTTGGTGAATGAATAAAGCCTCTTTAAAAATTTAATTCTCCCCAAGTATTTTCTTAGTATCTACATGAAGTAGTAAAGACAGTTTTAAAACCTAGTATGTATTCTGACAAAGTGATTTTCACTCATCCACGTGTAGAGTCAGATGGATCACCATAATATTAAATTTGTTTCCTAACACAACTGACCCTTGAACAATAAGGGGGTTAACCTGCATATAACTTACAGCTGGCCCTTTGCACCCCAATTCAACCAACTATGGTCCGTGTAGTGCTGCAGTACTATTTACTACTGAAAGGTGAAGGTGAAGTCGCTCAGTCGTGTCCAACTCTTGGCGACCCGGTGGACTGTAACCTACTAGGCTTCTCTGTCCACAGGATTCTCCAGGCAAGAATACTGGAGTGGACTGCCATTTATCCACGTATAAGTGGAGTCATACAGTTCAAATCAGCACTGTTCAAGGGTCGACTGTACTGTCATACACCACCTAAGTACTAAGGCTTGACTTTTAGTTGTCACCTCCTTCAGAAACCTTCTCTGACATGCTAAATCAATTTCTGTATCTTTCCCCCATTAAGAGTCTAAGTTCTTGAGGGATCTTTACATTTTATGTGCCCAACAGGCTCTGTGCATGTATCTGATGGCCTCTTCAGTTCTCCAAAAGATCATCAGGATACAGAGTTCTCCCTACATGGCTACTATTTTATTCTCAGTAGATACGGAGGCAGTTACTAATGGCAGTAACAGGAAAACAAAGTAAAAGTAGGTCCACTCCATTAAACCCACTTCAAAAGTTGGGAAGGTACTCTCAAATGTCTGCCTTCTCCTTTATATTTAATCTATTATGTATTTTTAAAAGATAATTTTATATGACTCTTTCTGGCTTTTTTAAACTCTTGACAATTCTGAGGACAGATTCTATGTTTATTTTTCCCTTCAAAAATTTTCTTACACTAAATAGCCTAAAAGAAGAAACTTCCTGCTGCTACTGCTGCTGCTAAGTCGCTTCAGTCACGTCCAACTCTGTGCGATCCCATAGACGGCAGCCCACCAGGCTCCCCCTTCCCTGGGATTCCCCAGGCAAGAACACTGGAGTGGGTTGCCATTTCCTTCTCCAGTGCATGCAAGTGAAAAGTGAAAGTGAAGTCGCTCAGTCGTGTCCGACTCTTAGCAATCCCATGGACTATAGCCTACCAGGCTCCTCCGTCCATGGGATTTGCCAAGCAAGAGCACTGGAGTTGGGTGCCACTGCCTTCTCCAAAGAAACTTCCTACTTATAAAAAAAAAAACTGAGAAGTTTCTTATTAAGTCCTTCATTGTTTAGTAAAGAAAATAAAAATATGTATATTTTATTTGACAAACTGTGGAATATTTGAATAAATACAAATATATAAAACTGAGCTTTCTGGGACTTAAAACTTCCTGAGAAATCAAATTCCTCTGACGTAAAATACATGTAACAAATGTTTACTGAATTAATGATACTGAAAGTTAAGCTTCACCTACCTTGAGCATACAAAGTGAGGACTGCCTGGATGGCTACATACACACCAGAAAACTGGTAAGTTTCAAACATTACCTGAAAGTGCAAAAGGAAGGGAAAACATTAGTATTTAGAAATTACATTATAATGTAATATATATATATATTAATATATGCATTCTTGATGGCCAGAGTGGATTAGCTGATCAAAATAGAATCAAAGGACCCAAAAGAATCTTCCATTCTCTTCAGCTGTTTCTTGCCTCTATTAAAGTCCTGCTGTCAGAGAGCCCCAATTTTGAGGACAGATTTTTTTTTAATACACACTGAGTCCCCAGGCATTTCTTAAGTGCTACAAAGCAAAGATTTCTGAGAGTTTTTAGCTAATGGCAGATGAGAATGAAACAAAGTGTTCTGTTTTTGAACAAGACTTTCTCAACTCATGTCCCTTAAGGGAAATGTCTTAATTCAAAGACAAACTATACAAAATACTTAACTGCCAACTTTCCCATCCCTTTCCCTCAACCTGGGCCAAGCAAGACTGTGGCTCTACCTCCAGGTAATAAACGGTACAGCAGGGAAACAAAACTAAACAATTCTTGAATGCTGGCAGATCCAGAAGCTGCTCAGCTGCTGAGTCTGCGCTCCCCGATGGAGCTACGCTGCGCTCCACCCTGTGCTGAGGTCCACTGCAGGGATGAGGGGCTCCTCACATCCTCTCTGCTTCCAGTGCTGCTCATTGTCTGTACCGCAGGAATATTCTGTAGGATTTTCTCTGTCATCCAGTTAGCATTCACTGACTGGCAGTGCAGACTACCACTATGAATATCTGATATTTAGAAATTTTACAACTGACCACAATGAGAATGATATACAATTTAAATTTTTACAACTCTGGGGAATTCCATAGTGGTCCAGTGGTTAAAACTCTGTGTTTCCACTGCTGAGGGCACGATTTCTGGTCAGAGAACTAAGATCCCACATGTCATAGCCAAAACAAAAAAATCTCTAAATCACTATGCTGTATACCTGAAACTTAACACAGCATTGTAAATCAATCATATTTAGTTCAATAAACTAAATTTAAAAAAATTTTTAATCGTAATAAATAAATAAATTTTACAACTCTGAAACACAAACTCATCAATTAAGCAACTAAATTTTATGACTAGTATTCTATTCCATCATCCTTTATCTCCCTGCTACAGGGATGAAAATGGTATACAGTTGACCCTTGAACAACACAGGGCATTCTCAATTGTGCAGGTTTATTTAATTGCAGATTTTTTTCAATAAATAAATATTACACCATCACATGATCCAAGATCAGATGAATCCAGGGATGTAGAACTTGGGATACAGAGGGCAAATTATAAAGTTTTACACAAATTTTGACTGAGGGGGATTGGCACCCTTAACCTTGTGTTGTTCAAAGGTCATTTGCATATATCAATTTGACAGTCTGTCAAAATTTGTTTTTATTCATAAGATCATTAAGAAGTATTTGTAGTTAAGAAACAACTTCCTGAATGAGATTAAAATGGGGCATTATCAGTCATAGTCAAATTTCTATTTACAAGTAAAAAAGAGCATTAAACGAAGAGGAGACCTTAGAGTGTGTACTAAGACTAATTCTTGTCATTCCTGCAGATTAAAAAAACATCTGTCCTAGTCAAATAGTTAGTTAGTGGATGACAGATATGATGTTATCCACTATGCAGCAAATGCCATCTCCCTGAATTTTCACTTGAAAGAAAACTTGGTTTCCATTCTGCTAATGTATTATTTTTTTGAAAGAAGTTTCCTTGTCTGGTAACCTCTTGATTTAATACTCTGTTCTTGCAATGCATTGGTAAAAATAAAGAGGAAAAATAAAGAGCAATTATAAATGACCATTTATCCATTACAAAGTATTAGTGACTATAAATCATTTAGAAAGTATAAAGCATAATTAAAATATAAATACGATAAAGTCCATCTTTCATAGTTTCAGGGGTGGCTAAGAAAAAAATAAAATACGAACCATAACAAATGATATTCTGTAGCTAAAACCACAATCTCAAAATTTGAAAATACAAAAATTTTTAATCTCTTCTAAAATTTCCATCAACATCTCAACATAGTCAATGAGTAAAACAAAACATTTACTTACATTAAGCAGTATCTGGAAAGCTAATAAAATCAAAAGTAATTAAAATTTCCTACCTCATATATAACAAAATGAAAGAAAACTGTTAAAAAGTTACCCATCTCAAGTATTAAGAATGTAGACTTTTTGCTCTTTAACTGCCTACCTCGTTACTGTCTCCACCTCCCTTCCGGAGCCCTCCCATCTCCCTGGGCCTCAGCATTCTCCCCACTGTCTGCTATCACTTCTTTGGTTAACTATATTATCTATATCCTCGTGACTCCCAAGTTTATACCTCCAGTCTCAGACTCTTCTCCTGAACTTGACCTTATATATGTAGCCATTTTTGCTTGGATGTCTAAAGAAAACCTAACATGTCCAAAACTGAACTTCTGATCCATTTCCCTCCCAAATCCTGTTCTACTCTCAGTGCTTGCTCAAGTGAAATTTTCAGTTACCTCTCTATTACATGTATTTAAGCAATCGGGATCTTTTTTTGGCCCTACCTTCGAAACAGAGTGACAATCTGGCCACTTTTCATTACCTTCTCTGCAATTACCCCTAATCCTAACATCATTATCTGGTGTCTGGATAACTGAAAAAGTCCCCAAACTTGTCTTTCTTCTACCCTTGCCTCCTTATGTTCTACATTCAACACAGCAGCCATGGAAACCTCAACCTGTAATAGCTCCCCCTTGTAACAGCCCTACATTTCACTCAGAGTTTAAATCTAATTTCCTGTAGGAGCCCACAAGGCCCTAGATGATTTGGCCCCATTGTTTCTCCCACCTCATCTCCTATTGCTCTCCCACAGCGGCTTCCTTGCTGACTAATATGCCACGCTTGCTCCCATTTCAATACCTTTACACTGGCTACCCCTTTTGCCTGCAATCCTTTTCCCCCAGTTAGTTACTGGCTAACTCCCTCCGTTTAAATATCACCTTACAGACACGTACTACCACAACCTATGAAAAATGCAGCTTTCCTACATGCCCGATCTCCCTTACTCATTCCCATCCCTCCTTTAGTATCTAGTATCTTCTAATAAACCATTCAATTAACTCATTTTTTGGGGGGTCTATTTTCCCCTGCTAGATGGTAAATTCCATAGCAGCAGGATTTTGGCTTTGTTTACTGGTATATTCTACTTATAATGACTAACATATACTTAGCTGCTCAATAAACAGGATCTGGGAGAAAGTAACAATTATTCTTATTTCCTTTATTCTCAACAACAGAGGTAAGATAAAATAAAAAAATTTGCTTTAATATCACATCACAGAAACATATACATGCAGAACCCATCTAAAAACTTACCTCTACAATCTTCTCTCTGTTTTTGGTTGGGTTCATAGGAGGTTCTGTGAGTAGAATTTTACAATTCCTGGTATCTATGTTAAGTTTTTCTGGTCCAAATGTGTAGTCCCATAGGTGTTTCATGTCATCCCAATTTCGTACTATGCCATTTTCCATAGGGTAATTAACTTCTAACATCGAGCGTAATTCACTTGCCTCATCACCAACCATAAGATCCTAGAAAATTATAATATCAAAGCTTTAGACCAAATTTTTGCATAAAATACCGTCAGAAAATTATCCTCTTATATTTTGGAAAACTGGGGAATAATTAATTTTAATATTTCTGGCACTTTCAGATAAATTTCTTCATTCCACAAGTTAAAAAGTTGATCTTTCCTTTCAAGAACACTGTCTTGCAAATCTTAATCATGAATAATAACTTTTTATGTACAATGTGGTTTAAATCAATAAACTGACCTTACCTTTAATAAATATGTTTCCAAAAGAAGAGCATTAGCACAAATAAACCCCACATTTTCATATTTTGGAGGGGTTTGTATGAGGTTTCATCTCTTTCTTTTGCTCAAATGTTCAAAAAATAAGGCCTGTGATATGTGAGATAGCATATGAGGGGAAAAAAAAACTTGTCGAAAAATGCTCAACGCATGCAGCACATTTCTTTGTACTAAATATCAAAATGATAAGTGTAGTACTATGCAGCATAATGAGAAACAAAAAATAAAATGATTTTTATTATACTGTAATAATGGATATATGCACCACAAACTTGTAAATTTCACAAACGTCTACCTAGATATGTCTCAATTAAAATTGAAATTAAGCTTCAATATGTGCCTCACCAAGATGAAAAATAATTTGTAGAGATATAAAAAATTAAGATACAGAGAAGAAATTCTTCTTTAAAATTATCTCATAAGCAACATTTCCAATCTTAAAGTATAATACTGGAAAACTACACTATCACCCAGGAAGCAGAATACTCACAAGTCTTGTCTCCAACGAGCACATACTTAAGATGACCTACATTTCAAAAGTCAAACTTTATGTGTATAAGGCTAATGATGTCTCAGAATTAAATCTTACTTTAAAAATTGGCTAGTCGAAATACTAAATAGTCCTGATTTAAACACATACTGATGAATTAAAAAGAAATTCTAGTATCAAAAATAGCTACTATTTGCTGTAAGATCTTAAGATGTTTTAAAACAGAAGTTTAAATAAATATATGACTTTAAACTTTTTTTAAATAATGATTTTTAAAAAAAGATTAAGAAAGAAACCAGGGTGAGGACTCTATTTAAAGACAACCACCAAAAAAAAAAAAAAANATTCTAGTATCAAAAATAGCTACTATTTGCTGTAAGATCTTAAGATGTTTTAAAACAGAAGTTTAAATAAATATATGACTTTAAACTTTTTTTAAATAATGATTTTTAAAAAAAGATTAAGAAAGAAACCAGGGTGAGGACTCTATTTAAAGACAACCAAAAAAAAAAAAAAAAAAAAAAAACACTGGAAAATCCACTGAAAGCAACAAAAAGGAAAAACAGTGTTAAAGCAGATGCTAGAAATACTCACTAAAATGTTTCTATTGCAACTAAATTGCATATAAAATTAATGCACCATGCCTTAATACTCAAACTTCTTAAATATTAACTATTTAAAATGATCTGATACAAAAATGAAAAACTAAAAATCTTATATTAGAGAACTCTACTAAATGACATGCATTTGTTGAATTACTAGGGAGAAGAATACTGTTAATTTCAAATACATCGAAAGACAAGATACACTGATGGACTGACAGATGAATAAATGGATAGATATGTGATATATCAGTATAATAAACATTAATGTCAGAATCTAGGTGATGGATGTATGAGTTTCATGGTAAAATTCCTTTAAATTTGCTGTGTATTCCAAACACTTCATAATAAAATGTCAGGGGGAGGAATCTATATCTCCAAATACCTATATGACTTCTGGCCATCAATATAATTTAATATATAATGTTAGTTACTTTTTTCTGGAATGTTACCTTTCTTTGCGTTATACAAGGTAATAATAGATTAGATAATTAAGATGGTTTATATCACTGATACATATTCACAACTGTATTTCAACAAATTTAGTATAAATCTGGTCTAATTATATCTGACTATTTAGTTCTTATTCCATGCAATAGGGGCCTACATATGTCTGATCTAACACCAACTCAAAATAAAAGTGTTATGTGTCTACTTCTAGGGCACACATACTATGAAGAATTAACTGAAAGAAACATCTGGCATCAAGTATCTTACCATCCCTCTGAACAAAGAGGACATTTAAAATGGAAGAAAACAAGTGTTAACTTGTCAAATTCGTGCAAACATTCTTGAATAACTCAAGCTACTTAATTCAAAAACTTGTCTAAAATTTTATTTCAAAAAATCCTAAAACATAGTTTTCCCTAGAACATTTCAATTTCCAAAACTCCAGAATGCTAAGAGTTTTATGGAACTTGCCTTCATCTTCAAGATCAAAATTATAAGTGGTCAGATCAGGCCTTGGTTTTTTTAACCACCCACCTCATCACTGGACCTCAAGCCTAAACCATCACCTATTATCTGAAAAAATGAAAAATTACAGTAACTGTCTAAGATGCCATTTTTAAAGGCATTTATATTTTATGCAAAGCAAGCAATGTAGATGAGATACGCCAAGAATCATTCTGAATAATGTCACCTCAAATTGGAAATTAGAGCAAATATACTTTAAAACCACAATTAAATTCCTAGAAAGAAATTTCATAAAAAACACTAAAGAGTTCTCTACAAGTACTCTCTTTTCTTAATCTCCTTAGGATTTTAAGACAAATGCATGATCTTTTATTTAGAAATAATTTAAAGTATTCCATGTTTTTGTTTATTCAAAAGAAAACTTGCCACTAGTTTAGTTACTGTTACTAGCTAAAATACTTATCACTAGAAAGGCCTGATATTTATCTCTGTCAAAGTTACTTACAAATAATATTAAAAACAAACGAGAACATCTACTATAGAAAAACTAAGACTATCACAGAAAAATATAATAAAAGACTCAATTGCTGGGATGTGTCTAGTTCTAGTTCAAATGAAAAAGGCACAATGGTATTTATTTAGAGGGAAAATCCACTGTCAATGGAAAAGTCTTACAAGACTTTGACCTTTTTCTTATTTATAATCAGGTAATGTAAAATCTGCTCAAAAACAAGGATAATACAGGAAACAAATCAATCTCTTTTCCTCTCGTTTACTATTTATAGTTCATTGGCACATTACAATCTTACCTAGTTTATTAAATACACGTATGATACTGTACCAGATGCAAATATATACATATATAGGCTATGACAGGCAATGTTCAATTTAACAGTGGTCAGTAAAGTGAATTGATCCAAATGCAACAACTTCACCCCACTTTTCTGGATCACACATATCCTAAAGAAAGCCACTTGGTCTCTAACATAAGGCACACTACATTCCATTTTAATTGTAACATTCATCTACAAAAAACACAAGGAAAACAATTCAAAACTATGTTAGTAATTAGTTCTGGTTTGGTCCATTGTATGCAATCAGGAGAGTATAGGACTTAATTAGTTGCTATCAAATTGAAGCAATGAAAAAGGTTAAAAATCAAAGTACTTAGAAATTAAAATATGGAATCACCCCCCTCCCCAATACTAAAGGGACACAAAACAACAACTACTGTCCCACCAAGCAAAAGTGGAAAACAAACAGAGAGCATGTGTGTAACCTCACTTACCATCTTTTTGTTATTCTACTTCAACAGGTCAAGAAAGGTGAAGAGAGAGAAGGTAGAAGGAAGAGTCAGAAAAGGCCTAAATAAAATCCTCACTGAAATTTTTAAACATACAAGCAATAGAGACAAATTAGGTCGAGGCAGATGCAGTACTACTATAGTTTACGGAGTTAATCATTAGGGCCAAATTAACACGGACAGTTATTACTCCTGAATTAAAGTTAACTCATTAAACAATTTAAATTTCCGGTTTTCAGTCTACCACATTTTAGGTAACAAGACACAAAAAGTATAAATCAATCCACTAGGCATATTCCAAATTTGAAATATTCCAAAAAAGTCAAATTTCTTTCACTTGTTACTGAATTTAAGTACCTTAATTAAGGAAAATAAATAGCAGAAAAGGTCTAGCTGAGAAGGGAAAGGGTGTTTAGAGTGTTTTTCCAACCTCTAGTAGTCAAGTTAAATTTGACACAGTTCTCTTTTCTTTCACTGTTTTCTACTAGAAGAACAAATTAACTTGAAAGATTTTAAAAGATTAAGCAGGTTGAACAGAAGTAAACCAACTTAACAGACTGACAAACTATACAAGCAAATGCTACTGGGGAGTTCCTTAGCAAAAATGTCTTATTTGAGTATCACCTAGACTCATTTCTATCACTTGCCCTTAAAAAGCAAGAAAAGTGGGAGTGAAAAATATAGGTAATTATTTGTGACTATGCTGGACAATAAAAATAGCTATAAGTAATGTAGCTTAATACCTCAAAAATGTTATTATCTGTAAAGTATATTAAAAAACCATTCTTCTTTAAAAGGCTGATACTGAATAAAAGTGACTTTCAACATTATTAAAAAACTTTATCCTTATCACTATTACTAGCTAAATTTTAACCTGAAGTTCATTTAAGATGGAATTCAATCAGAACAAAAGGAGTTAACAAAAAGAGAATATGGGATTCTATAAAATTCCCAAAAGACACTAAAAAAAAAAAAAAAAAAAAAACCAAACNTCCTTATCACTATTACTAGCTAAATTTTAACCTGAAGTTCATTTAAGATGGAATTCAATCAGAACAAAAGGAGTTAACAAAAAGAGAATATGGGATTCTATAAAATTCCCAAAAGACACTAAAAAAAAAAAAAAAAAAAACCAAAAAACTCTCATACTGAGTATCCCTTCTAATTGTAATAAACAGAGGCCAGAATCATTCACTCTTTCAAGTTTTAAAAAAATGATCACAGAACCTAAGTTTCAGTTTGTATTTTTATTCATCGTGTAATTCAATCCTCTAGTCCCAACAGCAGAGAGCTCTTAAGCAGCAAACATCTACTATCTATTACCAGCTTTCTAAACACCTCAAACAAATGTCCCAGAGATGGGTAACCTAACTTACAACCTAACAAACTCTCTGAAGTCTTGTCAAGGACTGTCCAGATAGGACCAACGATGCTAGTCTGTTCACAAATGATTCATAAAACGGCTTCTAAATTCTACTACACTTCGTATAACCTAATCTGATTCCTAGGCTATCTGAAGATTTTAAGTCAAGCAGTAACCACTGACTTTTGATTGTTCTTTTTTTTTTATGAAGTCTTGTCAAGGACTGTCCAGATAGGACCAACGATGCTAGTCTGTTCACAAATGATTCATAAAACGGCTTCTAAATTCTACTACACTTCGTATAACCTAATCTGATTCCTAGGCTATCTGAAGATTTTAAGTCAAGCGGTAACCACTGACTTTTGATTGTTCTTTTTTTTTTCCCCTTCTAAAATATTGTTAACTCCCTTTTGATTTCCACCTCCTTTAATAGAAGATAAAATCTATGAATCTATTAAGGACCACTCTCATGTTAAGAACGGTACGTAGGCAATGACAACATTCCCTCCCTTCTCCTTGTCCTAAGATAAATGATGCAAGGTCAAATAAAGACTTGCACAGCTTCCTCCTGCACACTATGGAAATCAGTTATTATACTGGTGAAAAAAGGAACCAATAAGATGCACACTCTATTTTTCTTGACTAGCTATATAAAAATGTAGGGATATCAGGCCATGAGAACATGGAAGAAGTTTCAGCTCCCAAAGAGACACTAAGACTGAATGACAAATATATGGAATTGAAAGACATAAAAATACCAGGCTGATTTCTTTTAAAATTATACCATAGGACTTTAAGTCACTAATACAGCATTCACATCAACATAAAAATCTTATTTTTATTGTATTCAGAGAGTAATGGCATCAAGCTACACTTAAAGTCAGACGAAATTACTTTCAGTTTCTGTACCTTTCTTCACGTGTTGATAAAAATTTAAAATATAAGAAATTCAGCCCTCCTCCTTTGCTTTCCAAGGCATCACATCTTAAAACTACTTAATTCAAAGAACATTTCAGTAGGTTTTGCTCCTCATTTATCAATAAATAAAACATTACCTTGATTTCAATGTTTCCCACTTTGGTGGTCGATCTGATAATAGGTCTTCCAACCAAAGCTGGGAAGATATGTTCTGGAAAGTTAGAGCCTGCATATCCACACTTCACAAACTGGAAAAGAACAGTAAAAAGTGGGTTAGCGTCAAAGTATTTACACTATTATCCATTTAAAAACTGTATCTGAAAAGTACTCTTTTGCATTTATATAATATTCTAAACTTTTGGTGCTTTCAAATTACCCAAAGTAATCACCCCATTTATCACATCCTCCATTTGTTTCCTTCATGGACCGACTACTGGAGTTCCCATTTCTTGACTGGTTAACTCTTAGGGAAAGTCTCAAGGGACCTAAGCTGAGCAGTGCATGCTGGAACCTGCTACCCTGATGCACAGCAAGGAAGGGACAAATTCATTCAATGAATGCTAAGGATTTTTAAAAGAAATGTCAGAAAATGAACAGAACGAAAGCAGGCTTTCATTCATGTCTGGCAATTCAAAAAAAAAAAAAAAGAAAAACATTGCCCATAATTCCATCACCAGAGAGAATATTTTCATCTAAATCTTTCCAGTCATTATTCTCTGCATAGATATACATGCTTATTTATATAAAGTTTATTTTAAAATGCAATTATTCTATACACGCTGCTTTGTAGCTCACTCTTTCATCCCATATGGTGTCTTAATCAGCATAGCTTTTTTTTTTCAAATTTCATACAGAACTTTTCTCAACTATTTCATATCCAGAGTAGTGCCATAGCTAGAAATGAATGCCCTCTAGTTGAAGTAGGTGACATGGTGGAATGCCAGCTTCTCAAATGGAAGTGTGTTTGAAGATCATCCAGGGGTCTTGTTAAAATACAGATTCTGATATAGGAGACCTGGGGGTAGGACTCGAGAGCGTGCATTTCTAACACACGCCCCGGTGGTGATGCTGATTGAGAACCACGAAAGAACTTCAATCTAGGAGCCAAAAATATGCCTTCAAATCTTGGCTATGGATTGTGGGTAGGTTTCTAAGCTTCTTTAATTCTTTTATATAAACAAAAGTTCATAAAAATCTGAATACACTTAGCATAAAATATGTGTTTACACTTAAGTCAAATCGTTACATATGTCTGGTTATATGGCCTCCCCAATGGCTTAGCAGGTAAAGAATCTGCCTGCAATGCAGGAGAAACAGGAGATGCGGGTTTGATCCTTGCATTGGGAAGATCCCCTGGAGAAGAAAGTGGCAACCATAGTCTCCTTTGTGGAAACGTATTCTGTCCACTGTAGTGTATGGGGCTTCCCTGGTGGCTCAGATGGTAAAGAATCTGCTTGCAGTGTAGGAGACCTGGATTCCATCCTGGGTCGGGAAGATCTCCTGGAGAAGGGTATGGCTACCCACTCCAGTATTCCTGCCTGGAGAATTCCAAGGACAGAGTAGCCTGGTGGGCTACAGTCCATGGGGTCGCAAAGTCAGAGATAAGTGAGCAACTAACACACATACCCATATGCATATGTATCGTGTATCCAAAGTTCCTTTGTGGACACATAGTATGTCCACAGTTGTATATATGCATTATTTACCAACCCCTACCCTCAACCTGGGTCCTGCCAGGGAAGGAGGCAATTTCCACCTCAAGGGATACACATTACAATATCTTTGAGCTCAATACAGAACTAAGTGAGTGAGTGAAGTCGCTCAGTCGTGTCCGACTCTTTGCGACCCCGTGAACTGAAGCCCACCAGGCTCCTCCGTCCTTGGGATTCTCCAGGCAAGAATACTGAAGTGGGTTGCCATTTCCTTCTCCAGGGGAACTTCCCGACCCAGGGATCGAACCCAGGTCTCCCGCATTGCAGGCAGACGCTTTAACCTCTGAGCCACCAGGGAAGCAATACAGAACTAAATCCCCCAACAAATGGAAGATGTTAGCATTCTTCAATCTAGATAACCTTGAGAAGCTCATCAGGAGACCAGATTAAAGGAGTATAGGCTCTGCACAACCCCTGATCCTTACCAACAACCCCATCCTGGAACCATTTCTATAAAACTCCTTACCAAATTCTCCCAGTTGGGACACACAGTTTTGGGGGGGTGGGCATGAGCCCACTGTATCCCTGTTTGCCCGGCAAAGCAATAAAGCTATTCTTCTCTACTTCACCCAAAACTGTCTCTGAGATTCGATTTGGCACTGGTGCACAGANCAGGCAAGAACACTGGAGTGGGTTGCCATTTCCTTCTCCAAACATGCTAGGTATGTATTATTTAACCGATCAGTAAAAATGAAAAGTTTTGCTGCTGACTCAAGAGTACAATACTATGATTATTTTAATATAGAGAATATGTTTAATATTGAGACAATCTATTGTTCCATGGATTTGGCACCACATTCTCTTAGAAGAATTACAGAGAAAAACAATACTTGAATGTGACATATGACAGAAATAACACAAAAGTGGACAGAAAGCTGTTACATACAAGGAACTGTTTTGTTTGATGGTGGTAAAAGCTAGCAACAACCTGAAACTCATTGACTTCTGACTAACTCTCTAAAATACAAAATTTCTATTTCAAAGACAACCTTGTTGGAAATGATACTGATGAACCACATTTAATTATAAATAGCCTAGAACATTCTGCCATGCATAACTGCAAGTCTTTTAAAAATAGTGCTTTAAAAAAATATGTTAAAATCATGTCTTCAGCAGACTGAAGCTACTAGTCTAAAAAAATCTGTCTAAAATTTAAAAATTGCATACTTCCAATACCACCTGAATTCATATCCCCTCATTCATGTTCACATTTTAGAATTTACATAAAATATACTGTTCAAATACGTTTTCTTCCAAACCCACAAAACCTAGTCCTGCTCAGTTTGCCACTGAACCTAGGTTTTCTAAAACCTAAAACATCATGATACGATTTTTTCTGGATTACCTTCCAAGGCTGAAGTTAGTGTGATATGATGGCACATGCAATAGATATCCTGCTTGCTCACACCTACCTCTACTTGAATAGTGGTTGATAGTAAAGAACAATATACTTCCCACCCTAAAAAAAAGTGTTTAACAGAATTCAGAAGTCTTAGTTCATTTTTCCACAATATCTTTCCAAAAAATTTATCAATCTGACCCAGAAAGAGTTGGAGCAACAACTGCTGCAGAGGAAAAGAATAATACTCAGTATTTTCTAGTCTATTCAGATTAAAAGGAAAAAACCTCTCACACTCGTCTCTTCTAAATCAAACTCTCTAGTCCTTAAGCCAAAAGCCAGCTCACTTGATGTGAACTGAAATCAGATGTAAGACCAGAGAATCTCTTCTCATTATGCCACTATATTCAAATTTCTACATAAATAAAATCTGTCATGACCACAAGTATCAGCTTTAGTCATAATTTATACATATATTCCAAATATAAACAGCAAATACAATGTACACATTAAACTTTTATGTAGTGACATAACGAACAGATAAACACACTGCTGCTGCTGCTGCTAAGTCGCTTCAGTCGTGTCCGACTCTGTGCAACCCCACAGACGGCAGCCCACCAGGCTCTGCCGTCCCTGGGATTCTCCAGGCAAGAACACTGGAGTGGGTTGCCATTTTCTTCTCCAATGCATGAAAGTGCAAGTGAAGTCACTGAGTTGTGTCCAACTCTCAGCGACCCCATGGACTGCAGCCTCCGTCCATGGGATTTTCCAGGCAAGAGTACTGGAGTGGGGTGCCATTGCCTTCTCTGATAAACACATTGTAAAATGAATGAAAAAAAGAATCTACACATTTGTAAAGGCAATTTTCAGCATATTAAATGTAAACCAATGATTTAACTGAGAAATCTTAACACTAGGTGAAGGTGGGAGGAGGAGCCTGGGATGGAGCCTAAGTCAAGTCATGTCTTTCCCATCCTCCCCATCCCCCCACCCAGGCAGTCAGGAGGCTGGGGAGGTAAAATGCGTGTTCGAGCATATTTCACAGGACAACATATTTGCCAAGTGCCTAAGGTAAGAAGACAAAAATTAAGAATTCCTAAAGCTATAAAAATAACTCTGAACTACTATTCCCATGCTTCATTAAAAGATGAAGGAACTTCTCTGGAGGTCCAGTGGTTAAGACTCCGCATTCCCAATCCAGGGAGACCAGGGATCAGGGAACTAGATTCCACATGCCACAACTAAAGATCCCATGTGCCATAATTAACCTAGTGCCACCAAATAAATAAACTAAAGCAAATATTTTTAAAAATTATTTTAAAAATGGGAAGTTGGCTTTTAGTTCAAATTAAAGATAGCAATCAATAATTAATGAAATTATTTATTCTGATTAAGCAGTAGCTTATTGGAAGTAGATGCTGCCACAGTAATCCAGTGCTAGCATTCCTACAGGAAACTAGTGTTTGGTCAAAGTGGCAACAGCTGCACTACATCACATTATTTCAGATGTCAACGCATTAGCAGTTAAATTAACAAGAGTATAATTACAATTATCTATTTCTCAGTAATATATAACCAACAGACAACCTGGCATTTCCTTTCTTGCAAAAAAGCCAGTATTTTTTTTTTTTTAATCTAAACCATAAGGTAATAATATACAAAGAAAATATTCTTTTCTAAACTACTTGTTTGGCATAACTTTAATTCTTGAAATACCTCTCCTCACTTCAATCATTTTAAGACCTCATGACTTAGTTCTTTCACTGTGTGCAATAGGGCTGTGTTTAAGAAATAGACTTTACCATATATAGTTTCCTCTTCATAGCACTGTGGTTTAAACAGGCTCCCTTACTTCCCACTGAGTCATCAAAATGGTAAGAACATGAACAATATAATTTTCTTTCAAAGAAAAAAAAAAAAAAGAGAGCCGGAGCCGCAGCCGCTGCCGAACAACCTAGAGCACCCACCGTCCGTCTCGTTCCTCTTCCTCCTCCTCCCTCTTCCCGGCCCCGCCTTCGGTCTAACTTTTCTCCCCCAACCGGAAGGGGCCGCCGGGTCTCACCCGCCACCTAACCTGTCTCTTATACACATCTCCCATGTACATTTGCTCTAAAGGTATCTTTCTCCCCTCAAAAAACAAACTGGAATTTATAAAGCTTCATTTGGGCTTATTTAATTTGCATTTTTCCTTTATTACTTTAAATAAATGGCACTGATACAGTAATTTAATTGCATAGTGATTACTCTGATCTTAAATCACCAAAATATTTATTCTGTTTATTCCAAAGCATTTTCTAGGGCTAAACCAAATCTACTTTTGATTTGGTTCTACTTCAAACACTCCTAAATCCAACATATAAATTTGTTTAAGCCTGATAAAGCAAGCTGTAATCAACTACAAACGTGAACTGTAAAAGTACAATTAAAAAAAAAACAGTGTAACTATCTTAACACTACAAGCTACTCTGTGTCACTGGACCCTAAAAATTATACCAGTCAAGCAGCAGGCACTCCAGAAGTCTTCACTGTTGGTAAACTAACTCAACGTTGATGAACTCACCCAAGTCTGGCAAAAGAATACACAACGTCAGGGGCTTGGGCCCAACTCCTGAAAGGCACCTAAGCCAAAGCAGATCTCCACATCTTCATCTACCTGGCCACTTTTCGCAGCTTTATGTTAGGTGGCGGTTTACACAGGCTCCATTTTAGGTCTGGATGGTTATGAGGATGAAGTGCATAAGGTATTGGAGTCAGATGAGCTTTCCTCCTCTAGGAGGTCCTACAGAGGCACTGGTTAGCTTGGGAGTTGGAGAGGTTGAGGAGCAGGACCACAACCTGGCATGTGATCATAAGAGCTCAACTACCCTTAGGCCTTTCCACTTAGGGCCTGCCAGAGAGGCTTAAAAAAAAAAAAAATCAACTTCTCAAATGGCCTATAATTTTAAAACCTAAAATGTGTTAAGAGGCAAGTTGCTTTAGAGTAACAACTATTCTCATTAATTTTTAGAAACTAAATTTTAGTACCTTCTTAATCACAGAGGTATCATTAGACCTTCAGGTACCTAAATAAAATCAAGAGGACTATGAAGTATAAGAAATACAGACGCTAAGTGGCTCCTAATTCTCTAAATATTTTCAGAAATATCACAGCATTCTTGACTACATACTACATTAGAGCTTTCTTCATGGAGTTTCTTCATGAAGTCAATCATGTCCTATACAAAATCTGGATATTTAAAGAAATTAGAAATACAATGCCAAATATTACACAAGGTTTTGTTTGAATTAACTACACTTTTCTACTTATGTCACAATAACTTATCTTTTGTCTTAAGGGACAAGATTCTTAAATTATAGATTAGACTAATCAAATATACAATGAGTTTTCTAACAAGCTAATGAAACAGTAACATAAAACTAATTATGGGACTTCCCTGCCAGTCCAGTGCTTTCACTATAGGGGACGTGGGTTCCATCCCCGGCCAGGGAACTAAGATCCCCACATGCTACAGAACCAAGAAAAAAAAAAGTTTAAGAACAAGAAAAAAAAATTTTTAATTGAATATTATGAAAAAACATATACTACAAAAACTGGTTTCTCTGTCCTTCAAAGAGAAGGAATCCATTAAAATATAACTGACTTCAATTTCTAAAAAAAAAAAAAAAAACTGGCATAGTCACACAAAAAATACATTAGTATCAATTTTTTTAAAGATTTACATTTATTTAGATGTCAATTTGAGACTACAGGGGAGAATTAGGCCAATTTTTTTTTTTTTAAAGGCACCTTTAAACTGAATTTTAACTGTAAAAGGAACACATTTATAATTTCATTTAAAGACAGTTTAACATTACATGGTTTGTTAAAAAATAAAGAACATTTTCCCAATAATTGAGTCATGAAGTCCTTCCCACCTGACCTCACTCTTATCCCTAGTCTCACGGATAACCACGATGAACATAAATTTCTCACAAATCCCTTCAAAAAGGCACCTTTAAACTGAATTTTAACTGTAAAAGGAACACATTTATAATTTCATTTAAAGACAGTTTAACATTACATGGTTTGTTAAAAAATAAAGAACATTTTCCCAATAATTGAGTCATGAAGTCCTTCCCACCTGACCTCACTCTTATCCCTAGTCTCACGGATAACCACGATGAACATAAATTTCTCACAAATCCCTTCAAAACTTTCACATACACATATACATTTGTGGACACATAAATAACTTTAATAAAGAACACGCAGATAAATGGAAGTTGCCTCTTTTTAAGTACTATGCTATTTTGTATGAACATTGCATTAAATGATAACACTTTTCTTACTCTCATCCATTTTCAACTTAGTTCAGACAAAGCTAGTATAATCATTGCTTGTAAAAATTCAATCAAAGGCAGTATTATGGAGGTGAATATCAGCTCTTTTTCCCCCTCAACGATCCAGTTTCCAAAGTGACTTGAAGTTCATACAAAATCTATTTTAATTCATATATTACATTTATGGAAGGAAGGGGATAAAGTGACAAAATACTGCAGCTCCAAAATGGTTAGAAATTGCTTTAATGCAGGGGGAAGTGATCACTACAGAACTCATCCAAAATAAGTAACAGTTCTGTATTCTAACTTGCTGACTTTGCTGCCTAAAATTTTTTTAATTGGGGGGAGGGGCNTTTATGGAAGGAAGGGGATAAAGTGACAAAATACTGCAGCTCCAAAATGGTTAGAAATTGCTTTAATGCAGGGGGAAGTGATCACTACAGAACTCATCCAAAATAAGTAACAGTTCTGTATTCTAACTTGCTGACTTTGCTGCCTAAAATTTTTTTAATTGGGGGGAGGGGCGAATGAAAGAAACAACTTTCAAATAATGTCTAAATCAGTGTTTTACTCTGATTTTTACAATTATTTGCATTTTAGGATCTTAAATACTAACATTAACTGTAGTCTGCCAATAAGGAAAAAAAGGAGTAGGGGTACCCAAATTGATTAACTTCCCTAAGGTTAGTGGAATTACTACTTGGGCCTTAAAGGATCAAGATCAACCACGGAAACATACTGGTCTCTGCGGGGCTGCACCTGGGCCAAATTTCCAGCATGGAGAACAAAAAGTAAATGACGCACAGCCGATCTGGCCTTCCATTCTCTCAGAAAACAAGAAAACAAAACAACAAAAGCCTCAAACACTGCGAAAGGACTGAGGTTCATTGCATGACAGCAGTTCCCTTTTTCTTTAAACCCGTTTCCTGCCTCCTGTTCCGTATCTTCAACTCTAGAGGAAGAGCAAGGCCTCTTGGTCTTTTTCCTTTTTACACACCGGCGACCCTGATGAGTGNCAGCATCATAAAGACTTGGATTTAAAACCTGGTCCCCCTGCTTCCAGGCTCTCTCCTTGAGCAAACCACTCAATCTCTTGAATGCATTTTATCACCTGGTCCTCACATCACTCTTGATATATAGGTATTGTTAGTCCCATTTTTACAAATGAGAAAACTGAAGTTCAGTAAATTAACTAGTCAAGTTCACTTTTCTTTAAATGGTAAAACTGCTGTTCAAACTTTTTTCTGCTTACATTGAAAGTTATGCCAGCCACTTACCGTTGATTCTTACATGCTTCTGTCTCCAGGTTTAATTCTGTCGACGAGGCTTGCTAAATGACAGGTACACAATGACTCTTTTGTTGTATAGGTTTTATTACAAGTTGTATAATAGATCTATACTATAATAAAATACATATCACATATAGAACACATATAAAAGTAAGCATGCTGCTGCTGCTGCTGCTGCAAGTCACTTCAGTCGTGTCCAACTCTGTGAGACCCCATAGACAAGTCTCCAGGTTTAATTCTGTCGACGAGTCTTGCTAAATGACAGGTACACAATGACTCTTTTGTTGTATAGGTTTTATTACAAGTTGTATAATAGATCTATACTATAATAAAATACATATCACATATAGAACACATATAAAAGTAAGCATGCTGCTGCTGCTGCTGCTGCAAGTCACTTCAGTCGTGTCCAACTCTGTGAGACCCCATAGACAGCAGCCTACCAGGCTCCCCCGTCCCTGGGGTTCTCCAGGCAAGAACACTGGAGTGGGTTGCCATTTCCTTCTCCAATGCATGAAAGTGAAAGTGGAGTTGCTCAGTCATGTCCGACTCTGTGCGACCCCACGGACTGCAGCCTACCCAGGCTCCTCCATCCATGGGATTTTCCAAGCAAAAGTACTGGAGTGGGGTGCCATTGCCTTCTCCAAAAGTAAGGATACATATATGATAAAAAACTTCTGTTTATACAGTGTAGTACAAAATGATATATAATTTTAATGACAATTATTAGAAGTTTCTTAGAGATATTGTTGGTACCACTGAAAGAGGCAATATAAAGTCTATTAATCCAGATAGTTTTAAAAGAGCACAGAACTTAAAGACACATACAATGATACTACATATTTTCTATATGTCCTTACTTAGATAATGTATGTAAAAAGGATAAACCAATATCCTCTTGGGAGAATATAAGATCTGAAAGGGACCAAAAAGGACTTACTCTAAGTAAAATATTCTAGTTTGTTTTTTTTTAACAGAGGATGTTTTCATGTCTTCCCCATGAAATTAAAAATTAATGCTTAAATAAATGTGTAGACTTTAAAATAACTTCTAAATTCTACTGAGCTATAATACACAGTTCGAAAAGGACACAGGCCTTCCCTGGTGGCCCAGTGGTTAGGACTTAGTGCTTCCACTGCAGTGGGCTCAAGTTCCATCTCTGGTTCAGCCAAAAAAAAAAAGGAAAAGTTAACAAATGGCACTTTTCTGGCTCAAGACTATCACTAAGTAAACACAGCTCCATTACCACATCAAGGTCAGGAATTACACTATCTCAGGAACCCCGGAAAATGCCCCTACACTTCCTCTGCCGCACTTCTCCACTCCAAAGGAAAACATTACTAAGCTTTAACAGGTTAATTTTGCCTGTTTGCAGGGGTTGGGGAGGCGGGGCGGTATTCTTCTGGTGGCTCAGTGGTAAAGAATCTGCCTGCCTAAGATCCCCTGGAGAAGGAAATGGCAACCCACTCCAGTATTCTTGCCTGAAGAATCCCATGGACGGAGGAGCCTGGTGGGCTACAGTCCATGGGGTCTCAAAAAGTCGGACACAACTGACCGACTTAACTAACTAACTATGCAGGAAACACAATAGACCCAATTTCGATCCCTGGGTTGGGAAAATCCCCTGGAGTAGGAAATGACAACCCACTCCATATTCTTGCCCGGAAAATTCCACAGAGGAGCCTGACAGACTACAGTCCATAGCATCGAAAAAGAGTCGGCCACGACTGAGCACACAGCACACACCTATTGTTGACTTTGTATAAATGGAATCATTACACTGTATATTCTTTCGCCTTGTTTCTTTTGCTCAGCATTATGTTTGTGAGGGTCATTCATTCACGTAGTTGCTTGAGGTTGTCATTGCTCTCAGAATTAAACTATTAATAGATGACTTTTTCAAAAGGTTCCAATACCACTAAAAAGTTTTTTAAAATAACCAAGTAGGATTGAATTTCTCTGTTCACATGATTTAGGCGGAAAAGAGTGCCTGACATTAGTATCCAACATCAAATTGTAAGCTCCCAACCTCCAAATGATCCATCATCACTGACTGACAGAAAACTCTCAGAATGGCAAAAGTTTCAGTTCCAGAATCATTTGAATTATCTACATAAAATGTATTAAATCTGACTAAATTCAGAATTTACATATCTTGAACCTAAATATTTTAATATATATTCTGTTACCTCCATACTGTGATTAAAACCTTATGTTAATAATTTGCTAGTGAAAAAAGAAGAAACACAAAGCTTGTGGCGGCAGTGATAGATTTAAATTTCTAATGAAGGATGAAAAAGGAATAGGTTCCGTGACCAAATCCCCCAAGAGCAGCCTGTAAAACAGCATGAGCTTTAGTCACAAATGCTCGGGCCTTGAAGCTTAACAAACAAGTCTGAAATAAAAAATAAGTGACTTTATGGAAATAAAAATAGGACTTACTAAGACAAAGCTCGAGTTCTGCCTCTTCTATTGGCCTGGAGGCCTACGGGCTATAGCTTCTACCCTCCTGGGATCTCGTCTTATCTGAATTCTGGTCTTTATGAGTTCAGCTGAGGTCTTTACCGACAACCTTCAGAAGAAGCCATGAGCCCTGACTCATCCCGGCTCATCCTCTGCCTCATGTGCTAGTCCTGGCTTTTAGAGAAGGTGTAGATAGCAAGAGGAAAGAGCAGGGAGGTAACTCTTTCTGTCACTGCTAAAGCAACGTCATGGTCTAGCTCAGAGGTTCCCAACCTTCCCAGCACATGGAGCCCATGGAGTACACTTGGTTGCTTAAATTTTGGCTACTGCTCTGAGCTGTTGCCAGACAGAGCACATCCTCTATGTGTTCAGTTCCGTGACTGTCTGATACATGTTCCAATAACTGTTGTGGCACACCCTGAAATAATCAGTGTAACTATTACACAAACTAACAATATTGCTGGTTTTTGGAAGAACATTGGAAACACCCTTCAGATGCCCATGATTACCTTCAAACTTGTTACCACACCCTTCTTTTGCTGCATGCTGGTTTTCTCTAGTTGCAGCGAGTGGGGATTACTCTCTAGTTGCAGTTTGCAGGCTTCTCATTGTGATGGCTTCTCTTGCGGAGCAAGGCTTTACAGCTCTGGGGCTTCAATAGTCGAGCGCTGGCTTAGTAGTTGTGGCACACAGGCCAAGTTGCTCTGAGGTATGTGGAATCTTCCCCAACCAGGGATCCAACCTGTGTCCTCTGCATTGGCACGTGGATTCTTAACTACTAGACCAGCAGGGAAGTCCCACCCTCTTCTTTTAAAGACGAATAGACAGAGGTGCAGAGAAGTTGAATGGATATAGTTATATCATGCAATAATGAATCTAATGGAAGCATCCTGAACCATGAATGAGAATATCTGGGCTCTTGTCTTCACTTAGAAGGCTTAATTTTGTGATCCTGATCAGACTTCTCAAAATTTTCTCATTTTATAGAGTTCAATTTGACTTTTTGCCCCCAATAAATGTACTACTATGTTAATTTATAGAAGGCATTAGTAGTAGTAGCTTTTACAAATCACAGTTATAATAGTGAAATTCATCTTCCCTTTTGTTTTTTTCATTGAGTGACCATTAAGATGATCAGATAGGCTCATGTCATATACTTGTTCCTTATTCTCCTTCCCATGTTTCTTTTTTGTCTTTTATTATCAGAATAAGATTCATCATGTTCACCCCACAACCTTTATTAACATTTCTAGAAGTGTGATCACTCTATGTGTGTTCAGGTAAACATAGATAATTGGCACAGAGATAAGTGCAAATTATGCTTGAATCGAATTTGCAGTGTAACGAGAAATTCAACATGTTGGCACCTGGAAGAATGTTGGCATTGATGACAGATCAGCCATCAAAAATGGCAGAGAAACCAAGTGTGCTAAAGTGGACTAACTTGTCTTGGAGACCTCTGACTTAATTTTCATGATATGGCACCTTCATTTTTCACACAGTACAGAGAGCTTGAGTTTCTTTTGAAGATCTGTGTGAGATTTCATCTTGGGACATAAAGTTGCCACAGAGAAACAGACCTGTTCAAACTTGTTTTGGCATCCTTAAGACTTGATCATTGCTCTGTGGTTAAGACTTTGGTACAAGGATGCTTTCCTGTGTTGATTTGGTCTAACAATGACACTGATGTAGAAAAAAGCTTTGTTAAGCATTATAGATATTTTTGTAAATTTCGAGGATCTCAAGGAAAAGAGTTTACTAGGGATTTGTGAGTGTCAACTTTGTGCAACCCCAAAGCATAACCTATTACTCAGTTAGGAAGCATTGAATGAGATCACTAAGCGTGTTACAGCATGATACTTTTTCTGAAAATGAACACTAGTCCATTTATTGGAAGTTGAGAGGAATAGAAGGTCTAAATACATTAAACACTAAAAATTTCATTCTTTGTAAAAACAGTAGCTTACTGCTATTTATTGAGCAGCTCTTTTCTACCATACACTATGCTTAGCCCTTTTAATACATTATCTAGTTTAACTAAATCTTCATAACAGTCTTATGAGATAGGTACTATAAACACCTATTTTACAGTCAGGAGAAGTGAAACTATCTTTACGGGATTAAATTCTAAAAAAGCATAGATGGGATTTCCCTGACTGTCCATTGTTAAGACTCTACACTTCCACTGCAGGAGGTGTGGTTTCAATTCCCTGGCTGGCAGACTAAGATTCCCCATGCTGCATGGTGAGGCTAAAAAAAAATTAACTAATTAAAAATAAAAATAAAAAAGTGTGATTATATGTGAATGTATAACTGATTCACTGTTATAACTGATAACAGAGACTAACACAACACTGTAAATCAACTCCACTAAAAATTAATAAAAATAAAATGCTTACTTTAGAGTTAAAAAGAGAGAGGAGTGAGATTAAAGGGGGTTAAAATCAACTATTTAAAGTTTCATACTTGATAGGAACATCAGGATTCAAACCCAAGTCTGATTTGAAGTCTGAGTTCTTTCCACGATGAAATACTGCTGACGCTTTTTATTTTATGGTTTTAGTTAATAATTAACTACACAAACAATATATGAATTTATTCTTTCTTTTAAAACATAAGTCACTACAGATACACTTAAAGTCCCACTTAAGGCAAAGGTTTGGATAGTCAAAGCTNGATTTGAAGTCTGAGTTCTTTCCACGATGAAATACTGCTGACGCTTTTTATTTTATGGTTTTAGTTAATAATTAACTACACAAACAATATATGAATTTATTCTTTCTTTTAAAACATAAGTCACTACAGATACACTTAAAGTCCCACTTAAGGCAAAGGTTTGGATAGTCAAAGCTGTGTTTTTTCCAGTAGTCATGTATGGATGTGAGTGTTGGACCATAAAGAATGCTGAGCACTGGAGAATCGATTCTTTTGAACTGTGCTACTGGTGAAGACTCTTGAGAGTCTCTCAGACAGCAAGGAGATCAAACTAGTCAGTCCTGAAAGAAAACAACCCTGAATATTCATTGGAAGGACTGATGCTAAAGCTGAAACTCCAATACTTTGGCTACTTGATGCGAAGAGCTGACTCGTTGGAAAAGACCCTAATGCTGGGAAAGATTGAGGGCAGGAGGAGAAGGGGAAAACAGAGGATAAGATAGTTGGATGGCATCAGTGACTCAATGGACATGAATTTGAGCAAACTCCAGGAGACAGTGAAGGACAGGGAAGCTTGGCATGCTGCAGTCCATGGGGTCACAGAGTCGGACATGACTGAGTGACTGAACAATGAAGAACGGCAATTGTGATTTGTAAAAACATATATTTGGAGCCCCGAAAGCCTTTGGAATTTCCTGTGCTAAGAGTGACAGAGGTGTCACTAAAGAATCTGAAATTAGTTGACTCATGTAACTGAAAGTGTAGGGGTGAACTTCAAGCATAATGTGACGGGAACTCAAATAATGACACTGGGACTCAACTTCTCTTTTCCCATCTTTTGGTTACATTTCTGTTGTGCTAGCTTTATATCAGGCAAGCTTTTACCTTGAGGTGTTAAGACAGTGTCAACAGTTCTCCATCCTATATTATTCTGGGTTGAGAGTCAGTTGAAAAGAAGTCCTTTCCCATGACTCTGTGAAGGCAAATTTGGCCAAATTACCTCCTCTGAATCAATCACTGTGACCAGGGAGTGGAATTCCAACACTTGGTTGGTCCTAATCACATGCTAAACTCTTGATGGAGGGAAGGTACCCATTTGCTGCACATGGACTTAAAACAGGAAGAATTTCTAACAGGATACCAGAGTGAGGTTACCAAAAGAAGGGGAAATAGGTGTATCTTGGACAACCAAAAAGTCACAGGAGGCCTCCGCAGTATAATAAAATTATTTACATCAATTAGGACTTTTTCCGACACAGTGCTGAAGTAAAATCACAGATTTGTCTGTGGTAGGGCAATCAAACTAAGACAGAAAGAAAAAAATAAATAACATGCCCCCTTTGTGGTCGGCCTTTCCCAACATATAGTATGAATCTGCATTTTACATTAACCAGACCACCTCAAAACAGAAGGATGTAATCAACCATTGAGAAATACGGTCTCTTTCCTCTGACACCAGCATTATAATTTTAAGGTTAAAATTTCTTTTTTATCCCATACAGGGGTCACATTGACCAAAGGCTTGCTCTGTATCTGTACAACCGACCAAAATATTTTTTAATGAACTTTATGTACAATGTCAATATGTTGCATAAATTATTTGTCTCAAAAGTGTATAAAACTGCGTAATTAATGGCTGATCAGTGGCCATTTCTTAGAGCTCCTGAGAATCTGTTTCCAGAGTTAGAGGTCTCATTTTAGCGTGAATAAAATTCTGTCTCTTTTTTTCTTGTTAGCTTGATTGTTATTTGATTTTCCACGAACACTGGTAACAAAACCAATCTAACTTAAATTGTCTTTTTAAAAATAAAGGAATTTATTGGCTTATTTTTAAAAATGTAACCTGGACTTGTTTTAAGTATGCTTGACATACTTATGTCAAGCTAAGACATATCCACATGGAAATGATTGTCATAA
The DNA here is from genome assembly GCA_006410675.1 of Oreotragus oreotragus. Lineage (NCBI taxonomy): Eukaryota > Metazoa > Chordata > Mammalia > Artiodactyla > Bovidae > Oreotragus > Oreotragus oreotragus. Next base: position 57,982 of record SJYX01016331.1, on the reverse strand, counting down.
AAGAAGTTTATATTCATAGTTCCTTAGAAACAGGAGGGCCAGCCTATCACACAGGGCCGTTTGGGGAAGGACCAGGGCTGGTCAGGGGGCAGAGAGGATCAAGGCGGGAAAATGTGGCCCAGAGCCTTTAAAAGGGTTTTGATAGAAAAGAATGGGTGAAATAGGATAAGTACCTGAGTCAGTTTAGAATTATAGAGTTTGATTCATTGAAGTAGGTTCTGGTCCCTGGGATGGTCTCTAGCTGGTCCTGGCCCTGGATTGATTTAGGGCAGGGGGAATACTGGTTTCACGCAGGAGAGGTTGTTAAAGAAAATAATTGGAGAGGTTGGTTCTGGCTTCTTTGGTTTGCATGTCAAAGCCATGCTGTGGGTATGGGAGAGGGGAGGGGAATCATTTGCTATCTGTAAGAATTAGCTAGCCCTGGGAAGGAAAGTCTCTCCAGGATCAAGGCCCCAAATGCCAGAGCATCAAGAATACAAAAAATAAGAAAGTATAGTCAACATCGGAGAAGGCGATGGCAGCCCACTCCAGTACTCTTGCCTGGAAAATCCCATGGGAGGAGCCTGGTAGGTTGCAGTCCATGGGTTTGCTAGGAGTTGGACACAACTGAGAGCCTTCACTTTCACTTTTCACTTTGATGCATTGGAGAAGGAAATGGCAACCCACTCCAGTGTTCTTGCCTGGAGAATCCCAGGGATGGGGGAGCCTGATGGGCTGCCGTCTACGGGGTCACACAAAGTCGGACATGACTGAAGCAACTTAGCAGCAGCAGCAGCGTAGTCAACATAGCTCCTATAACTGTAAAGTTCAAAGAAATAAATTTCCCAACATAGCTAGATATGATACATACGACATTATCTCTGCATCATGCTCAGGCTCCACCTAGAGTCTCCAGGCAGTTTCAGACTCCCCTGCTGCCTTCTCTACCCCCAGATCGGTGATGCCCAAAAGAGGGCTGCATCTCTTTCTAACATCTTTTCTGCTTCAAATCCTGAAGGAAAGAAAGAGCTTCTTTACTACAAGAGTCAAAGAAAAAAATCTTGATCCACATTCTGATTGGCCAGATTTGCACCAGTTGCTGATCCAGAGAGGTGGGAATTGCTTGTTGACTTAGGGAGCACGCCCGGTGCTCCAACTACACGATTGAGAACCAAGAGGTGGCTCTCCAGGGATGTTCTGGCGTGGTGCTTTCCCAGAAGAATGGGGAATGGATGCTGGGGAAACCAAAGCAACAGCTGTTCATTACACAGTTACCTTGTAATCACTGATGACTTGTTTAGGGTAACTTGGAGTCTTTCAATCCAGTCACATGTGTCATCAAGAACTGCAGTATTTAAAAATGTCTCACTGACACTCAGGACTCTGTCTTAAAGTTTCGATATTAGTTGACAAGAATTGATCCTCCACCTACCCCTCACCATCCCCCACCATCTGCCTACATATGTCTAGTCTTCAGGTATTTCATCTTTTCTTTAAGATTTTTCAGATGACTATTAGCAGTTCTGTGATCGTGTCTACAAAGTCTTTCATTGCAACACGATGCAATTTCTCTTGACATTTGAATTCTGCTGTCATAGGCTTCAATTTCATCTTTAGGATATTCATTCTACCAACATCCATCCACTCCTTATAAATAATATAGCAGCTACAAGACCTGAGAGGGTGTCTGGTGGATCCCCATCCCCAGTTTCTAGGGAGCACTCGTTGTTCATTCTCTCAGTCATGTGTGACTCTTTGTAACCCCATGGACTGCAGCACACCAGGCTTCCCTGTCCTTCACTAACTCCTGGACTTTGCTCAAACTCCAGTCCACTGAGTCAGTGATGCCATCCAACCACCTCATGCTCTGTTGCTGAGGGAGCACTCAGATGGGTTTAATTCAATTAGTGTAATTCTCTCTCATTTGCAGCATCATTGGTTTAGGTAGCCCAACTAGAAGCCAGTTGCATGGGACTGGATGATCACTAAAATTGGGTCAGAATTGGTCTAATGAGTGAAAAAAAATTTTTGAAGACTTTTAAAATTTCTCATTTGGATAGTATTGTGTCTCTACTTTCACTGAAGTTATAGTGCAGTGTAGAGATGAGATATAGATATGAATAGTTAGGTAACTGTCCCTTACATCCCCTCTGGCAAATTCTCACCCTCCTCTGATTGTGTTTGTGTGTGTGTCAGTCAATATAGCTATATCTTTGTAAGTCATTTTAAGATTGTGGATCTAAGAAAAACCATAGCAATTCATTTTCATTGGCAAAGTTGGAGGTTTTTAATCTATGTGGTGTGGTTTTTTCGCTAAGTCATGTCCGACTCTTGCGATCCCATGGACTGCAACCTGCCAGGCTCCTCTGTCCACGGGATTCTCTGGGCGAGAATACTGGAGTGGGTTGCCATTTCCTTCTCCAGAGGATCTTCCCGACCCAGGGATCGAACCTGGATCTCCTGCATGCAGGCAGATTCTTTACTAACTGAGCTATGAAGGAAGCCCCTTTTAATGTATAGATAGAACTTTATTAAATAATGAAGAATGTATGCACAAATTTAGCTGCAAAAAGACGCTCTTTAAAGTACTTACGGAGGAGGAAATAGCAACCCATTCCAGTGTTCTTGCCTGGGAAATCCCATGGACAGGGGAGCCTGGCAGGCTACCGTTCACGGGGTCACAAAAGAGTCAGACACGACTGAGCGACTAAACAGCAACAACGAAGCACTTTTAGAAGGACTTCCCTGGCCATCCAGTGCTTAAGATGCTGCATGCCCAGCACAGAGGGCACAGGTTCGATCCCTGGTCCCAGAACTAAGATTCCACACGTTGCATGGTACAGCCTTAAAAAAAAAGTTTTTGAAACATCTTGTGGCTTCCCTGGTGGCTAAATTGGTAGAGAAACTGCCTGCAGTGTGGGAGACCTGGGTTCAATCCCTGGGTTGAGAAGATCCCCTGGAGAAGGAATGGCTACCCACTCCAGTATTCTGGTGTGGAGAATTCCATGACTATAGAGTCCATGGGGTGGAAAAGAGTGGGTCACGCCTAAGCGACTTTCACTTTCACTTTTTTCAAACATCTTGTATAAGAACATTGTAATAAGCATGTTTAGTAGTTAACTCCTTATCAGTTCAGTTCAGTTCAGTTCAGTCGCTCAGTCGTGTCCGACTCTTTGCGACCCCATGAATCGCAGCACGCCAGGCCTCCCTGTCCATCACCATCTCCCGGAGTTCACTCAGAC